>VWYO01010507.1:10780-44038 GCA_013400275.1 Rhadina sibilatrix | reverse complement strand
CACACATTCCTCCTCGTATTCCCCATCACTCATTCCCCCTCCATATTCCCCCTCACAAATTGCTCCTTCATATTCCCTCTCACACATTCCTTCTCCATATTCCCTCTCCATCTTCCTCTTCCATGTTACCCCTCACTCATTCTTCCTCCATATTCCTCACCTTATTCCCTCTCACTCATTGCTCCTCCATGTTCCCCCCTCACTCATTCCCTCTCACACATTCCCCTCCATATTCCCCCTCATTTCTCCCTCACACATTCTTCTTTCCTATTTTCCCTCACTCATTCCTCCTCCATATTCCTCCTCACCCATTTCCCCAGAGATGATGGGAATGCCATTCCCTAACAGGGACGATGGGAATGCCCTTCTGAAGCTCAAAATTCCTTCAGAAGCTGGCTACAGCTCCTTATAACGTTGGCAGTGAGTAGCTGCAGCATTTGCTGCTGGATCCAGGCCACGCTTTCCCCAGCTGGAGGGGGCAGTGGGTTTGTGGGCAGGCGATTTGAAATCCCCAAGTGAAATCCCTGTTCCTGGCTGGGTAAGGAGCTGAGGGCTCTGGGTGAGCCTTTCCCAGCTGTACTCTGTGTGTGCAGATGCTGGGGCCCCAGGTGCCCCACGAGATCCAGCCGTGGTTTTCTCCTGGTGTTTTATCTCATCCCGTTTTTCCCCCTGGATCCCGGGAAGCTGCTTGCCTTCAAACAGCCGGTCCTCCCTGCCAGGGGCTGTGGCTTCAGGCTGAGCGTGGTTTTGTCTCCCTGCTGGCAATGTGTGCTAACCCCAGAGGGATGCTGCCTGGGATGGATTCCAGCAGGGTTTGGGGCACTCCTGCACGCCCAGCTGTCTCAAGCAGTCGCAGCCCTCAGGGGGAGGCAAAGGTTAAACGTGAGCAGCTTCCCAAAAAAAAAAAAAAAAAAAAAAAAAGGTGGAGCTCCCAGCAGCCCCATCCAGCAGTGCAGGCCGATGATGACTATTGATCCCTTCCTCCCCAGCTCTTCCCTGGCTCTGGCCTTGATGCAGTATCGCTCCAAGAAGGCTCCATCTTGATCAGGGCCTGAGATGAGATGCTGGGATTTGATAAAGATAATTGATGCTTCGCAGGGAATTGGAAAACGGTTCCCCGGAGCAGCAGCTCCACCTGGAAATGTGCCCTTTGTTTTCTTCCCAGCTTGAAACACCCCCCCACACCCCGGCCACCAGCCCAGCACACACGGGATTAAGCACATTTTAGCCCCCAGATGAACTGCTTGGATTAAATAATTGCGACTCTTAATTAATTTGTGACGGTGTTAAAAGGATTAGGCAACGGGATTGAAGGTATCATTGAGCACAAGCCCAATTAAACACGGGAATAATATTAAATTCCAACCAAATGATGGATATTTTGGCTCAGGTCGCTAATTATTAGCACAGTTAGGAATCCTGCACTGAAAGGTGCAGTAACACAGAAATACTGATGCTAGAAAGTGCTGTTTTATGTATCGAATTAAGCACTAAAGCCAGCCTGGAGAGAGAGACTGTATTTTGCAGGTGACTGTATTTTAGGATACCTGATAGCTGATTTTGGGGATGATGGGAAAATATTAATATTTCCCCAGGTGAATTCTTGCTGAGTACCAGAGTCTGACCGGAAATGCCCCAATTAATTCCTCAGTACAGATTATTTAATTATCTTCTTTTCCTTTAGGAATGTATTTGGGTCTAGAAGGAGAGACTCTGAAATATTCCATTTTTATTGATTAAATCATGGGATTCATCATAAATATTTTGAGCTGCATTTCAAAAATACATGTAATTTTTTGTACCTAAAACCTGGGTCATTTGCACCGGAAGATTAAAGAGAAACATAAATTATTTTGGGTTTATTTCAAAGCAAAAGCTACTTTTAAGCCAGGGCTGGAATCAATAATGTTTGGTCCTGGGTCCTTCCAGAATTAAAATCCCAGCAATCCGAGCATTAATTGGATTGTGCAGGGCTGATTTTATTTCAGTCCTGGATGCCTTGGCAAAGTTTGATTTATGTGGAAGGCAGAAAAGGATTTAATATTCCATTTGCAATGAATCGTGGCTTGGCTTAATTAATTACAGAGTCAAAGATGCTGTTCTTTAAAAGAGTGCTTGGAAGGTGTTTCTCCTGCAGTGCACACCTGCATTTCCAAGTGCAGGAGGGGCAGGAAAGCACATCCCTAGAATCCAGAGAAAAGGTGATTACTGAGTCAGAGTAAGATTACTCAGATTACTGAGTCAGAGCCAGAGGCCTTTTCTAAACACGTCCAATAACAGATGCAGGGATTTTCATGAATTGATTTATTAAATTAAATGCTGAAAGGTGCTGAAACTGGTGAGAGTTAAGAGATTCCCATTCCATTGCTCCCAAAAGAGGGAATTCTTTTGGAAAGCTCGGGAAGAACATTTTTATTTTCTCTTATCCCTGGCTTTTCGTCCGTGGCTCCACACTCTGTAGCCAGGAAGGGGCTCCAGGGTCACCTCCTTCAGCAGCCAGTGAGCATCCCTGGTGGTTTGTATTCTGTGCAAAGCTTGGAGCTGACACAGTTCCCTGGCTGTGTCCCAAGGGTTCCCAGCCTGCCCACTGCAGGGATCCTTCCCCATTTCATTTGAGGAAGCCCTGGCATTTGGAATGATAAATGTCAGATGAATAAAGGGCATCAGGTATTAGTGGGTGTCTCCAGGAGGGCATGATCCATTTGAAATCTGCATTTAGTCATGTAAAGTGACTCCAGTGCGGGGTTTTGATGTCACCTTCTGTGGAATATTGCAGTTCAAGGGAGACTTTCCCAAAGGCTGGACTCGGAATGAGCTTGGAACTGTTGGGATAGCTGGAGTGTGTCCTGTGGTGCAGGGGGGCAGGTGCAGAAGTCCAGTGGGCTCCCAGGAGCTCCCATTAAAAACCTGGGCAGAGGGAGGCTGGAAGCAGCTGCATTTGGTCCCAGCGTCCTTGTCGGCCAGGATTAAGACATTTCCAAAGTGGTGTCACACAGATTTCCCCAGGATTTCCACTCTTGTGTTCATAAAACTGCTCTGGAGCCCAGCAGCTGCGTAGGGTAACTGGCAATATTTGGAATGAGCAGCAGTGATCTGGTGGAAAACGGCAGGCTAGCACCAGGAAAATCCTGGCTGGAAAGGATTAGCATCAATTAGAGAAGCACTTCCTTTAAATAACAAAGCAGCTGGATTCCCTGAAGGATTTGTACTTCTTGGAACTGTATTCCAGGAGTAAAAAGAGCAACAAGTGTGCTGCTCCTATTGATTTCTACCTTCCTCTCACCAAAACACATTTTATTGACAAGTATTCCCGTGCTTGTTAAGTGCCAAAGAGTGGGATGGGGCTAAACGTGGGGTCAGCTAATTAACTGTGGGGATCCCATTAAAGAGAGAGATTTGGGGTTCGCTCACCTCTTCCAGGAGGAGTAAATTAAATGTATTAATGGGTTCTTAATACATCAGGTGCACACACTTGGGTTTCAATAACCCGGGGATGGGCCCAGGAACACTGCTAATTGCTGATCCAGCAGGGAGTGGGATTTCCCAGGAGGAAATCCTGTGGCATCTTGTGTTTAATACAGACTTGTGCTTTTTTGATCCTTTTTTGGGGGTGCTGCCGTGGGAGAGGAGCTCTCTGGGGAGGCATTTCTGTGGGCTGCTCTTGTTTTCCGGGCTGCCAGCTCACGGATCTCCCCCATTGCTGTTGTCTCCTCCGTTCCCAGACTATCCATGGCCACAAAGGAGCCATCACTGCCGTGGCCTTTGCCCCCGACGGCCGGTACCTCGCCACCTACTCCAACTCGGACAGCCACCTCTGCTTCTGGCAGGTGAGGAGACCTTCCCAGCCCTCCCCCTGTGCCTCGGGGAGGGGATTTCAGCCCTTCGCCCCGTGCTTTCAATTGCTTCAGCGGGGAGGAAATCCCAAGGGAGAGGAGGTCACAGCTGGATTGGGCTTGGAGCAGCCTGGACTCGGGGAAGGTGACCCTGCCCACAGCAGGGCTGTGGAAGGAGATGATCCTTAAAATCCCTTCCGACCCAAACCTAAGGGGTTAAACCTCCTCCTCGGCGTACTTCTCAAATGTGACCCTCGCACACCGGTGATTTTTCCCTTCCGTGTCCTGTTTGGCACGATTATTAATGCAGGAAAATCAGGAACATTAGTCATCCTAAAAGGGTTATTACTCAAGATGATTTAAATTGTGAAAATGTCAGCGGGGCTCGCGCGCTGCCGGCTCCGGATGCGGTGATTTACACCCCTGACACCGCTCCGCCGCCGAGGAGAGCCGGGAGAGGGGACGGCTGGGACACCGGCCTGCTCAGGATTCAGGACGTGGCAAGAGCCATAAAATACACCCCGGGCTTTGCCAGGGCTTCCTGGGGACACAGATCCTGGGGGGATGGAGAGTCACGTCCTGAGGGGTTTGGGATGGGGCAGCTCAGTTCTCAGATTTGGAGCTCACCCAGCAGCGCTTGCCTGTCCTCTCAAGAGTGGAACCCAGCAGATCCCTGGACATGTCCAAGGTCGGCTTAGGGCTGGGAGAACCTAGTGGGAAGCGGGGCTGGATGGCTGGGACGGGGCATTCCCTGAGCCCTCGGTGATCTCAGGGAGCCGGGGAGCAGCAGCAGGGGCTCAGGCAGCGTGGTGTCCCCCGCAGATGAACACCTCTCTGCTGGGAAGCATCGGCATGCTCAACTCGGCGCCCCAGCTGCGCTGCGTCAAGACCTACCAGGTGCCGCCGGTGCAGCCGGCCTCGCCCGGCTCCCACAACGCGCTCCGCCTGGCCCGCCTCATCTGGACCTCCAACCGCAACGTCATCCTCATGGCCCACGACGGCAAGGAGCACCGCTTCATGGTCTAGGTGTGCCTGCTAGGGGGATCCTGCTGGGATCCGAGGGGCTGATGCCACCTCTGCCGGCCCCGGCTGGTGGCCCTGACAGCTTTCCCTTGCATGCAGGAGGAGGAAGGCGGCCCGGCAGAGCGGGACCAGGAGTTCCTCAGCAGGAGCCCGGCCCTTCCTTGGATATCATCCAAGCCCTTTTTCCCTTCGGAGCCTCCCCAGAATATGTCAGTGTTTACCAAAAAGGCTGGTGTTTACATGGACGTTCTCCTGGTGCCCGTGGGATGCCCCCGGAGCCAGGAATGCTGCCCTGGGAATGCGGGGCTTGGGATCTGGGGGCTGTGCTGGATCCCCAGGGGGTGAAGTCTCCCGTTTTCTGAGGGGATTGGAAGCGCTGCTCTGCCCAGGCTGGAAGGAAAAATGATAGTCCACGTGTAAATAAGTCATTTAAAAATCCTGGTAAATGGCAGCCTTGGAAAAAAAGCAGTATTTATATAGAAAGGTGGTTTTTGCCACCAGCACAGGTATTTATTTAAATAAAGGACCAAGGGGGCCATTTTGAATGGGGAAATGAGCAAAATTATGGAAAAAGTGAATTATTGAGTGGATGTACTGAAATATTTCCTTCAGTAGGAATATTCCTGTGTGACACTCGCTGTGACTGTGTTTCCTTCTTACATATCTGATTTTGTGGAATATTTTGTGTGCAATTTGCTGGTTTCTGCTCATGAGAAAGAGAAAAAAAAATATCTCAAATCCTCTTTTATTTCAATATCTCTGTCTGTGCAGCTTTTCCTTGGCTGCAAAGCTCAGACCTGAGGCTGGCACTACCTGCTAAGCTACAAATGGTACTCGGAGTCCGAAACCCAAGGATTGGATTTTTCACACAGCTCTGAAAGAGCAAATAAAGATCTTTGATTGGGGTTTGGGTTGTTTGTGTAGTGCCCAGGTGGGGCTTGCAGCCCAGGTGCTCCATCTCTCCATGCTGTTCCACTTCAGTTCCAAAGCAGGAAGCTCAGACTGTTGGGAATGTTGAACACGAGCTGCTGGGGGGCTGCTCTGTCCCCGAGGCTGTTCCCATCCCGCTGTTCCCTGTCAGCTTTCCGTGCCTGTCCTTGGCGCTGTGCTTGTCCCTGGACGTGTGGAGGTGTCTGTGGCTTCCGTGGCAGCTTCCCGGTGACACAGTGGGACACCTGGATCACAGCAGGGTGACAAAGTCACCGTGTGACGCTGCCAGTGGCTGCTGCTCCACAGATCCTCTCCCCGCCCTCCCTGGATTCGAATTCCTGGTGTAAATAATGCTTGTGGAATAAAGCTGGACTGAAACCTGTCAGTTGGTGTGGGTGTCTGTGATCTCCTGCGGGTGATTCTTTGCCCGGTCATCAGGAATCTTGAACGAGTTTCTCCCATTTCCTTTGGAATGAGAGCAGACTCCTGGAATGGTTGGGGTGGGAGGATATTAAGGGGCATTTGTTCCCCACCCTTGTCCCCAGTCCCTCTGCAGCTCTCCTGGAGCCCCTGCAGGCCCTGCCAGGGGCTCTGAGCTCTGCCTGGAGCCTTCTCTGGTGCAGCTGAACAGCCCCAGGTGTCCCAGGCTGACTCCACAGCAGAGGTGAATTCCTCCACAGGAATCAGCTGCAGGAAATAAATTGACTGTGCTGCACTGTGTCTGGCTGGGATCTGGCATATCCAGTGTTTTTAAGGAATGGCAGCCAGCAGCCTGCAGAGGAAGCCCCTGTGCCATGGGATGCTCTGGAGCAGGTCAGGAGTTACCTGAGCAGTCTCCAAGCAGAAACCCCACAGGAATTGTGTGACTGTTCCCCTTGCAGAGCGCGGGGATGTGTTCAGCCTCTCTTCCCTGGAGGCTGGGTGGGCCAAGGGGGATCCAGGGAGGGACAGTGCCTGGAGGAGCCTCTGCTCTCCTTCAGCTGCAGGGCAGAGCTGAGCCTTGGGGAATCAATAGCTGGGAGCCAGGAGGGAAACATTCCAAGCTCCAAGGGACAAGGCTGGGATGCTCCGGTGGTGCAGGAGAGGGAGAGGAGCAGAGTCATTTCTAACAGCTGACACCTCAAGGGGGGCCTGGGCAAAGGATACAGCCAAACACCAAAGGTCATGGAGCAGAGCCCGGAGAGTTCCCGGCCCAGGAAGTGCTGCTGCTGTCCCACGGGTGCGGGAGGCACGCGGGGCAGGCTCAGTGCTCGCTGCCATCTCCTCCAGGGGGAACGGGAGCCCAGGGCACGCCTGGAGCTGTTCCCCTCCTGCTCTCAGGCCGTCCGTGCTGCTGGCTGTGCCCTGGGGGTGTTTCTGTGTCCCTGCACAGAGCAGTTGTTGCGTTCCAGTGCCGCAGCCTCAGCTCAGGGCCATGGAATACCCGGCTGGGAGCTGGGTCCCACACAGAACAGCCCACGGCCCTTCTGCTCCTCCACGGGGAGCTCACTGTGCTCTCAGGAGCTGAGGAGGTGGGGAAAGGGGCTTTGCTTCTGGCCAGGCCGTTCCCAGCTTTTAGGAAACTTCAGCAGCATTAATACTTTTGTCTGAACAAAAAAAAACAACCTAAAATAAAAATCAGGAAGGATCTGGATGGGAGCCTCCGGTGTGATAAATTGACACTCGATGCAGCGGTTGCCTGGAGCGCGCTTTGAAGCAGGAGAGGCTCCTGGGGAACTTCCCCCTCTCTCTGATGTCTGAAAATTAAAAATTAATCCGCTATGAAAAATTAAAAGGTGAAACTTTCTGCTCTTTCAGCAGCAGAGCTTTTGGAATGCTGATGTGGGGCTTGGAATGGAGGCTGAGTGACATCTCCGGGAACATCACCGTGGGCTGGTGCATTCTAATATCAGATTTTAATTGATTTTTGTAAATTGGAAACCTGTTTGCACAGGACTCGAGACGCTTAAAAAGGGGTAAATATTTATTTATTGATGTAAATAACCTTAAACAGGCATTTACTCACTCCTGCAGAGCTACTCACAGATTACAACACAGTGAAAGGGAACCGATGCTGCCAGCTTGGAAGCGATGCTGGAATCCGCAAGGTTTCATTTGGCTTTTTTATAGAACTATGGATTCAGGCAGAAAATGGGTTAAAATGCATTTTATTCCAGGAACAAACAGCGAAGGTGCTGCTGGTGGAAGGAGGCAGAGGCAGGAGGAGGAGGAGGATGGGGATGGAAGGGGTTTCCTTGCCCTTCCTGGGGTTTGTCCAGCGCAGGTCTGTTTTCCACAGGGGGACTGAGGGAAATCCCTCTGGGGGAGTGGAAAACACCCCAACCGCTTCCCTGAGGTGGGAGCCACCCCTGCCTGGGGCAGAGCAGCAGGAACAGGGTCTGTCCCAGCTCTTCCACCCAAACACTTCCGTCATTCCTCTGTGGATGCTCCCACCTCCCACCAGCGCCCCCCTTCCCACAGGCCCCGGCCTGGGGTGGGCATCAGATGGGAGCACAGCCCGATGGATTCGCACTGAACACAGAAAAAAGGGGAGCGAACGCCTCCGAAAGGTTCAGGCATCGATCCCCGAGCTGTTCCCCAAACAACGGGTTTGTTTCACAGCAAACACATCCCTGCCTTCCCGAGGCCAACGGAGCAGCTCCGTGTGCTCCGGAGGTGAGGATGTGCGCTGAGCCGGAAGCAACGGGAGCGAATCAAAGCAGAGCCCAAATGCAATCCGTGAAATGGATGCAGGGATGCAGCCAAGCCGAAAGCGGCCGCGTCCCACCCCGGGGATCCGCAGGGGAGCCGTGGGGAGCGCAGAGATGAGTTCCCATCAAGTGCACTGGCTTGGAAAATGGGCAAGGTTTAGGGTCAGGCGCACACAGCCCCGGGGGAAGCTTTGCCAGGGGAAATGGGAAGAGCTGCAGCCGCCGCTGCTCTGATTGCTCCTTTCAGTGTCAATTTTCTGTCGTTTTCAGTTCTCGGGAGCCATCCACCTGCTCCTGGAGCACTGCTGTGGGGTGGGGAGGTACAGAATCCTGGACTCCTGGAGTGCTTTGGGCTGGAAGGGACCGTAAGGCTCAGCCAGGTCCAGCCCCTGCCACGGGCAGGGACACAGTACAGGATAGCAGCTCCCGATGAGGGCATTGGGAAGGAGGAGAAATGGCACTTGTGGACTCAGAACCACACGCTGCCTGGCAGGGACAGCGTCTCCATTCCCTCTGCAGCTACTGGGAATTACGCTCTGTTGGGAGGGAGTGAGAGCTCCAGCTCCAGACCTGTCCCAATACCCCAGCGTGCAGGAGGGTGGAACTGGATGGTCTTCAAGGCCCTTTCCAAGCCAAACCACGCAGGGGCTCAGCAGGGTGCAGGTCACCTCCTTAAATATATATTTTTTTTCGTCCCAGACTGGAGGTTTGGATAATTAATTGCTCCCTGGAAATGAAAGCTGGAAATGGCCGCCCTCCATCTACAGCAGATCCCTTCTGCTGCTCCCCTCGGTTGTCTCTGCTGGGGAAAACGCACAGAGGGTAACAAACATTCCCTTTTTTGGGTAAAGCACTGCATTATTCAGAACAGGGGGCAACTCTGTTCCTAACGGAGCCCCGGGATGTTGGTTGGGAATGCCGTGCCCGGCTGGGAGGGGCAGCGGAGCCGGGCACGGAGGTGGATCCAGGGAAGGGCGAGTGCCCAGCCAGCCCCTGGGAGCCCCTCCCAGCTTCTCCTCGGAGCATCTTGGCCGACTCCGCTAAGGATTTAAACACCCGTTGAAATTAATCTGCTGGATAAAAACCTTTTCTTCATAGTCTTCATTAATCACCCCGTCCTTCCCGTAGCTCCGTGCAGGAAAATAGATTTTTTAAACCTGTCAGCTGTGGTTTTGTGGGATTCATTTCGTGCCTGCTCCGTCTGTTCTCCTGCACTGCCAGGGAGGAGGGAGACAATTAACTCAGGGCTTAAAAACTCCGAGTGCCCGGAGCTGGGAATTATGTAACCACTGAGCGGGCTGGGGGCATTAAATACCGAGTTTGGGTCGGGGACTTTAGGTTTCCCAGCAAGCCAGGAGTTCGGCAGGGCTGAAAATACATCCCAAGGCACCCTCCTGGGACAGCGGGGGCCGCCGGCCGCGTGTCCCCATGGATTTGGGAAGGGGAGGGAGGCTCCAGCGCTGGCCACGGCACTCGCACGCCTCGGGATGAAGCTCATCGCTGATAACGAGCTCACAGAGGGCGGGTTTCCATCCACAGGAGCCCCATCCGTGCCGCCCACGTCCCCAAAACCAGCACGGCGCGTGGGGTTCACACAGGATGTGCGGTCCAGCGTTCCACCCCAAATCCCAGCTCCCATCCCGCCAGCGCGGCGAGAAAATCCCACCCGGGCATCAATTATGGATTGAGGCGGAACTGCAGGGCCCGAGGAGGAAACACTTCCAGGAAAGGCAGCGGAGGAGCCCCCGGGGAGCGGCGCCGAGGGAGCGCGGCTGTCGCTCGCTAACGAGCCCGAGCAATTAGCGCCGGCGGTGCCGGGAAGGGCGGCTGCGCTGCCAAGGCCGCGGGGCGGGGAGGGGGAAGCACCTCAATAAATTGCTGGGGACGCGCTGGGGGCCCGAGCGCATCCCAGAGCAGCAGGGGGCCCGAGCGGATCCCCGGGGATGCAGCGAGGGATGGAGCAGCGGCTGCAGAGCCGGCAGGGCGGTGCTCCGTGCTCTCCCCCCTGCGGGTCGGTCCGGTTCAGCCCGGGGCTGAGCTGTTCCTCGTGTTCGAACACAAGGGCCGAGCGGTAAAATGCGGAGTTATTCTGGTTTAACCCCCACGGGAAGGGGAGGGAATACGGAGCAGTCCCCAGGCTCGGCCGCTGAGCCACGATGGATCTGCCCCGCGGCTGATTCAGGGTGTGAAGGGGAGCTCACAATTCCAGCCTTGCGGGAATTGGGGATCACGCGTGGGGACCCCGCAGCTGGTGTGACCGCGGGGAGTGTCCCGGGCGTGTCGCCAGCAACGGGAGCAGGATGAGGGAGGGCATTCTCCCCCCTCTGCCCCGCTCTGCTGAGACCCCTCCTGGAGAGGGTTTAGATGGGATTTTGGGCAGGAATTGCTGGCTGGGAGGGTGGGCAGGCCCTGGCACAGGGTGCCCAGAGCAGCTGTGGCTGCCCCTGGATCCCTGGCAGTGTCCCAGGACAGGGCTTGGAGCAGCCTGGGACAGTGGAAGGTGTCTCTCTCTGCCCGTGGGACTGGATGGGCTCTAAGCTCCCTGCCAACCCAACCCATGGAGGAATTGTCTGACTTGCAGCACAGCCCACAGCCTGGCAGAACATCACCACGAGGGGAGGGCTCTGAGGCTGCTCCAGGAGAGACGGGGGCCGATCGTGTGCTCCTTTTCCATATGGAGAAATCCATACACTGGTGACATTTCTGGGACACGCTATTTTTTGCCCTGTGAGGGGGCTGGAAAAAATCAGATTGGCTTTCAAGAAACGAAAGCACTTTATTTAAGCCCAGAAAAATTGTTCTTGCTGATTAACCTGGAGCTTTTTCCACAGTGTCCCTGGTGACATAACCCCACAGGATCTCGGGTGAAAAGGACAGGCGCAGTGGAGGTGGTGGAATATGCAGTGCTGAAGGGTCCAGGTGGGGTTTGGGAACCTCTTGAGCTGCTCCACAGGGATGTGTTGGGATGCTGTAAATGGTTACCCCGGAAAAATAATACCCTCCCAAAGCTGGGGGTCAGAGGCTGCTGCTCCTCAGCAAACAGCAGCAGGACACCACAGCTTGGAAGTTACAAAAGCAATCCCCCAAGGGAAGGCAACCACGGATTTAGGCAGGCAAAGGGGCAAAAAAGGCAAAAAAGAAATCCCCCCCAAACTTCTTGTACTTTATTTGCTCTGGAGTTTGCAAAATTTCTCAAGTTCATAGATTTTTTTTTTTTTTAATGCAGGAAATTCCATGAAATTTATGACAATTCTGGGAAGTGAAAGCCAACACTCTACACCTCTGGGGGTGTAGATCCAGCAGGCTGGGGGGGGATTTAGCTCTTGCAGCCTAGAGACACACCAACTGCAGTGTGGAGAGGCTCCCAGACTTTCTTTCCCTTTCTTTTTTTCCCTTTTTTTCTCTCCGTGGGGATAATAATAACAGTGTCAAGGACACCATTCAAGCTGATGCCTGGAGAGCTATTCAGTCCAGGCCTATTTACGGCCATTATAAAATGCCTGTGGATAGTTCAACGACCGATTTTCAAGAGTCTTTCTCTACCTTTTGAAGGCTCAGGAAAAATCTATCAAACTGCAGAAATTAAGCTATTTTTCTTCAGGGGGAAGAGAAACAGAGCAGGGAGCTTCTCGCATTAAAATGCTGCCGTAGATTCCCAATGAATGAAAAATTGCCCGGCATAATAATGAGCTGGGAGATGGATTTTGAAACGGCTTAAACCCCCCCTCTCCAGGCTCTGTGGCAGCACTGCTGGGGATTTGGAGGTGAAAGATGGAACCTTCTCTGGGTGCTGCTGTTCCCACATCCATCCAGGGCTGTGGGCAGGGAGGGAGGGATGCAGGGCTGGGTATCAGAGCATCCAGCACCTGCTGTGAAACAACCAGGGCTGCCCTTCCTGTGGCACAGGGATGGAGCGTGGAGCGTGGAGCTGTGGAGGATGGAGGATGGAATATGGAGGTGTGGAGGATGGAGGATGGAAT
The DNA here is from genome assembly GCA_013400275.1 of Rhadina sibilatrix. Taxonomy (NCBI): domain Eukaryota; kingdom Metazoa; phylum Chordata; class Aves; order Passeriformes; family Phylloscopidae; genus Rhadina; species Rhadina sibilatrix. Next base: position 31,582 of record VWYO01010507.1, on the reverse strand, counting down.
ATGGAGGTGTGGAGGATGGAGGATGGAATATGGAGCTGTGGAGGATGGAGGATGGAATATGGAGCTATGGAGGATGGAATATGGAGCTATGGAGGATGGAGGATGGAGGTGTGGAGGACAGCTCTCGGGACCAGCAGTCCCTGCACATGTCCCTGCAGCACCCCTGGCTGTGCACCCACAGGGACAGGGGCGACCGTCCCTGTCACCCACTGCTGTGCACAAGTGCCCTCAAGGTCCAAACTCACACCCCCGGTGTGTCCCCACTGTCACCCTGCCTCCTTCCCTCGTGTCTCTGCTCCAGCAGCCTCCAGTTACATTTAATTGAGTGGGAAATGCATTTCTTTTTTCCCTTACAAGATGCCAACTCCCTCTTGTGTGTGTGTAACCACAGAGCATCATCTCCCCATGCTCCGGGCATGCAGGAGCCAGGGGCCCAGCCTGCTTCCCACCGGGAGGGGAGGCCCAAACCATCCAAGGACACGTCCTTGCCTTGGGGAGCAGCAGGTGCTCCTCCAGTCTCCTCCTGTCCCTGTCCCCTGCGAGCAGAGCCCCACGGCCGCCTGGCTCCCCGCTGCTGTCCTTGCTGAGCCTCCTTTGCTCGTGTCTTTGGAGCTGGAGGAGCTGCGGGGACACTCCGGGGCGGGGGCACATCCCGGCCTCCGAGGGCTCCTGGGACGCTCCCGTGGCACTTCCCCTGCTGTGCCGCATCCCGGCGGTGCCCCTGGGGATGCCCTGCCCTGCTCTGCCCGGCGGGATGTTCCTTCCCATGCCCGCGTCCTGCTTTCAGGGCAGGCTTTGCAAGACCCCGCTGCCGCTTTGCCCTCCCCGGCCCGGCCCGGCCCCGCATTCCCGGGCTCCCTTTGCTGTGCTCTCCGAGCGGGAGCGATCGATTGCGTCTCGTCCCAGCCCAGCCTGTACAAGGGGGAATATGAATAAATAATGCCGTGTGCACGAAGGGGATTTGGAGCTGCCACGTGCTCCAAGGGTAAAACCCTTTCCTTTGAACAGCAGCGTCGCCCGTGCCACGCCGGCATTCGCTTTTCTGCTGCCCAGGCTTTTGCTTCCCGTTAGACCAGGAACTGTGTCCAAGGCACTCCCGAGGGACGAGAACTCGGATGGTGAATTTCCACGGCTGACACGCCGCTGTCAGTGCTCCAGGACCCCTTGCTGTGGGGTGGTGCTGCAATGCAGGGCCTTGGTTTACACCCAGGGATTTGGGATTTGCACCAGAGCGGGAAAACGGGAATGCCTGGTCCCTCTGCACCTGGGATGCACCTGGGTGCCCGAAGCGTGCCTGGGGTGCTGGTTGGGATTTGTTCCCTGCTGGGGGCATGCTGGCAAACAGCAGAGGTGCCCGGTCCGGGTGCCAGAGGATGGGACACACCTGAGACACACCACACCCCTCGGAGGTTCCCTCCAGTGTTTCTCTCCCGGCTTTTGAGCCGGTATCTCTGACTCCAGCACTCCTTGCTCGGCCTGCTCTGACCGGGACAGACAGGGCAAGAAAGCCCTTGGCTCTCGGACGCCAGGCAGCGAAATGTCACTGTCACCAGCCGGCTGCCAGGTGAGATGCAGGAGCAGCCGGGGCACATCCTCCTCCTCCTCCGCATCCTGTCCCGCCCATCCCAGCTCAGGAGCGGGGTGCGGCGCATCCCTGGAGTTCCTCTGTCCGGGCCGAGGCTCAGGTGTGGCCCCGGCGTTCCGGGGTGGGGGGCTGAGCCCCTCGGCAGCCCCGCGGCTCCCGGCGGGACGCGGGGACAGGACGGTCCCTGCGGGCAGCAGCTGCCCGCTCCCGTGGGAAAGGCGCCGGCCCCGGCCCTGCGCTGCTCCTGCCGCCGCAGCACTTTGTTCTTTGTCAAAAGCGGGAGCTGCAGCCGCTCTTTGTGCCGCCGATTTGAATTTGACCCTTTCCAACACCAAAAAATCGATATTCCCGGGGAGAAGCAGTGGGTGCTATTTTTCCAAGCCCTGTTTACAGCGGAGCAGTCCTCGAGGCAGATGTTATCTGGCGGACTTTACCAAATTTTACAAAGCATTTTCCGAGCACATAATGACAGTATTATCTTTGTCCACCTGCTGAGAGGAGCGGTGGGCTCACAATAAATATCGGCTTCCGAGACCGGGCGAGTCAGAGTCCGTCTTATCTGTCCAGATGGGGGGGAAAAAAAAGGCCCTAATTTACATCCCAGAAAGCACTGGGGTGTGACAAAGGTCATCGGCTGACACTGTACCCTCAACTGCGATGAAAAATACCCGAGTCGAGGCTGCATTGTGCGAAGGGGACACAGTCCCTTCCAGCGGCTCCTGCCCCCCGTGCCACCTGAGCCGTGGCGTTCCCCGGCTGGGCAAAAGCAGGGACGCGTCCCTCCGGGAGCATCCCTGCCTCAGGGCCCGGCCCCGGGCGCTTCGGGGCTCAGACCCCGGGAGTGCCGTCCCCTCACAAAGGACCCGAGCCTGCCAGCATTCCTCCAGCATTCCCAGCTCGGCCAGCAGCTCTCTCTCGTTGTTCCGCTGGGTTTCTCACCACGTGCCACGTTCACACAGCTCCTGTCCCCCTGAGGAAGCACCTCCACATCAGATGGAGCAGATCCACGGGGTTGGGGCCCAGGTGCAACCTCCCATGGAGTCTCCTGGCTGGGCTACTCCCTCCTTTTCCTCCATCTCCGGGAAACGTTCTGTGTTTTACAAATACCCCACAATTAGTGAGCTAATGAGCTAATGAGGGAATTCTAGGCAGCTTCCTTCTCATCTGAGACCCCCACAGGATCCTCCCTGTTCAGCACCAGGCCCTGCACAGCCTCCCTGGGGCATCTCGAGGGGCACAGCCCATTATGGAGTGACAGATTCCTGGAATTAGTCACTAGATTAAGGTACTGTGGCCCTGGAATTAGCAAAGGCACGTGTGATGCTGAGGTGGGACCTGAGGGGGTGCAGAGGAGTCAAACCAGGGGTGCGTGGGAGGCTCAGGCCGCTGGGATGTCACTGTGGAACGTGTCCCACTGCCCCATTAAGAGGACAAAAAGACAAAGAAAAATGAGTGGGGAGTCAGAAGGGAATATGAAATCATTAACACAGCGCCTAATACAGTGGGAGAAGTGTCAGTGGGGACGCTGAGCTAACGGGCTAGCCTCCTCCAGAATTTTATTATCCCCCAAGTTTTAAATAATGCAGCACGTTCGGATCCCGGCGTCCCTCCCGCCGTCAATCCGCGATCCCCCGCTCCTGCACGAGGAAGTGGGAAATCAGAGACACTCACCCTTGTCTACCTCACATTCTGCAGGTAGTGATTGAGCCAAGATTTATTTATTAGTCGAGCTGTGATTGATTTAGAGGAGATTTGCTTGCTGGAGTTAATTACAAGCAATAACTGGCTGCGCTGGCTGCCCGGAAAGCCGGGCTGCTGCTCCAGGGACATCGTGGTTTGTGCCTGCTTCACCCCGTGCCTTGGGATCAGCTACCTAGGGCAGATGAAGCAGTTGCTGCCAAGAATAATCCCCTTGGTTTAATGCATGTGCTCAAGGAGCTCCTGCCCTCAGCCAGAAGCAGCTGAGGCTGAGCTGAAATAGGACACAAACAGCTTCCCCAAGCAGAAGAGGAACAAACCACTTTAAAAAAAAACAAACAAACCCCAAACAAGTAGCAAAAACAAACAAGTAAAAACCCCAAACAAGTAGAAAACCCAAAGCAAGCTCTTTAAATTTCATCTCCCAAGGCAAATCCTTTCATGTCATGCTGTCAGTCCCAGGGGGTTTTGGGTTTTTTGTGCTCATTATCACCCTGTAAAGCCCCTGCTAGAGGGATGTTTCCTGCCCGGGCAGTGGGGTTTGTCATGGAAAAGCTGACCCATCCAAGAGGGAGCAGGGCTCCTTCCAGGGGCACTGCCCTGCTCGGTGCTGGCACGAATGGCACGGACTGAGTGTGCCCCAGCTCGCCACAGGAGTGACACAGGCACAGCCACCAGTCTCTGGTGGCTCTCGCAGGGCGTTAACTAATTAATTAATTAGTTGTCTCTCCCCCGTAGGCCGTTTGGGTCAGGCCCCCAGCGCCGATCACAGTGAGAGCACCCCGGGGAGCCCTTTGTTCGGCAGAGGTGAAAAACTGTACCCACAAAAAGAGTTCCCCCCTGCGATCAATGCCTTCTAACAACTTTATTGATTAGCTGCAGTAACATCTCCCATTTATTAATTATGAAGAACATGTTCCAGTGATTCCTTAAAGTTAACTGTTGTGCTTTCCCTCTGCCCTCAGGCCCCAGCCCAGCCAGCAGTGCCCAGAGTGGAGTCCCCATCCCTGGAGGGATTTAAAGCTTTGTGCACATGGCTCTTGGGGACACGGGGCAGTGGTGGCCTTGGCGGTGCCAGGGGAACAGTTGGTCTCAATGAACTTGGAGGGCTTTTCCAGCCTTTAGAGATTCTATAATTCCTCTAGGCCCTTCTTGTTCCAGAATCCCAGAGCTGGCATGGATTTGTGTCCCTGCAGCACCGGGACCAGAGGGGTGCTTTGTCCCACAGGGAACAACCAGGATGGAGACATGGCTTTGGTTGTTTGGAATTACTGACAGCAGAGGTGACAAATGCCAGCGCTGGGACCAGGAGTCCTTTACACACAGAGAAGGGAGGTTTTTTCCAGGCAACGTGCCCAAATCCAGCCTGGCAAGGTGCTGCTCCCACCTCTGCTCCAGCCTCAGGAACACGCCACCCCAAAACCTCAATGTCACCAGGGCTGAGGGGGCTCATAAACCACGTTCACGCTGTAAATTAAATGAAGGAGTCAAGCGAGGGCAAGGAAGCCCAGGAGCAAGCTGGAAGCAGGGGTAAGGAAAGAAAAGGAAGGTCAGAAAGAGGGTAATTAAGGAAATGCAGCGAAGAGAAATTATACAAGAGAGGATTAGAAATGTACAATTGGTGTCGGTACCCGGGGCCATAAATCACCTGCGGTGGGAAGGAGATGCTGAAGGAAGCCGAGGGTGATGCTGGACTGATTATGAGTTTGAAATATGGCACGTTGGCAAAAAATCCACGGCGATTTATCTTCTGTCACCGGCCATCCCGGGAAGGTGGCAGCCATCCCCACACAGCTCTTCTGAGACTCCAACTCCGGGGCTGAATTGATTTCTGAGCCTGCCAGCTGCCTGCGCTCGTCTGAGCGGGTAACAAATAACACAGGGAGGGAAAAATTGGGCAATCGAAGAGATCACGGTGCCAGCAAAACAAATGGATGGGGTGGAGGACAGGGATTTGGATACCCCGGGCTCTATTTACACCCTGTGAGCAAACAGGATCCTTCAGCGTGGTGTCCTGGATATGTAAAGATTTAATAACTCAGATCTGCGGTCCTACCCACACGGTGATTGCCAGCCCAAGAGAAGGGTGAAAAATCTATACTTTTAGCAAATATCTAGATCTAAATATAAAAGGGGGATAGAAATCCTAGCAACACAGAGGGCTTGGTTGGGAGGTGAATGAAATCTCTGGATTAAAATACGAACATGTGCTGTAATTACAAACCAAAGCCCCTCCACGGGCACAGCACAGGGGCAGGGCTGGGGCTGCTTGGGAGCCGGCCAGGAGGGCCTGGGGAGGGCTGGAGATGCTGCAGTGGGAGGCAAAGCAGGAGCCTGAGAAAAGCTCCAGAAGGATCTGCTGGCAGGAAGCATAAACCAAAAATAGGCAGTGGCAGGAATCAAGGCGAGAGTGGGGAAAATGGAGACGGCGATCAATACCTGGAGAGACCAGGAGCACTGAGGATGTGAACAGTTTTTATTCCCAACCTGTGCAACCAGGGGCTGAGCTGAAAACCTGATTTCTCTTAGAGAAATCATAGGCACAGTTCAAAAATGTCTAAAAACGAACCATGTAAATGAGGGCATTGCCTGCAAGGCGTCCCTGTGCCTTTAGCACTCCTGAGCTGCTCCCAGGGGCTGGAGGGGGGTCCTGACACAGGGAAAGGGGGATCCTGGGGCATCACTGCCCAACCACACGGGCACAGCCCAGGTCAGGGTTCAGGGAATGTGCCTCTGTCCCAGGACGGTGACTGGCTGCTGCTGCTGCTGCTGCTGCTGCTGCTGCCCTGAGGGTGCTGGAGGGGGCACAGCCTGTGGGTCCAGCACTTCCAGACTGGATAGGAAACATCAGTTGTCCTGCTCATCCATGGTGAGAATGAAATGAACAGGGAAGAGCTCAGAGCTGGAGATGCATCGTCCCAACACAGGGCTTGCTCCTGTGCACCTGGCTCAGCCCCACTCCCACGGCAGCCCAGACCTCCAGCCTGGGATCCCACAGCCTCCGCAGGACACTTCACCACCCTCACCATTAGGAAAACTCTCCCCCCCATTTCCTAAAAAGATGAACCTAATTGGCCCTGGCACTTCATTTCCCCACAAGAGCCCAGCAGCACCTCAATTTTCCCGCTGTCCTACTTCCACCCTGGCTCTGTCTGGGAGCCAAGGAAGTCACAGGGAGCGGCTCGTTGGGGATCGCCGTGTTCAGGATCGCCACGGCCCCGCTGGCACGGCCGGGATTAGAGCCAGGGGAGCCCCAGGGCTCAGGGTCCTCCCCTTAAGCACGGGAGTCCTGCTGGAAAACAGATGGTGAGGAAAACTGATTGGAGGAGGAGATTATTAATAATAACACTGATAGAAAACCAGATCGAAGGGATCAGGGCATAGCGGAGGAGCTGAGCGATAATTCGGCGCCTTGTGGGAAATGAGGAGGACAGATGCTTGCCTAAATTTGGGGATTAGGTTTTGTAGCCTAAAGAAGATAATAAATGAAATCATTGTGGCATTAAAGTGCTGGTCCCTGTGGACAGGCAGGTTGGGAAGACCCTTGGCATTAAGAGCCAGGGATGAGGGGACAGGGTCAGTTTTAGGGTACCCTGTCAAAGGTCATCTCCTGACTGCTGAGAGCTGCTTTAGCCCAGGGAAAATTCCTCCTTCAGGGGATCCATGGAGCACGGGACAAGGATCCTTTGGTCACGATTTACCAGGAAAGTTTAGCAATAATGGCCCCTTTTTTTCTCTTTACCTGGCTCATGCACTATTCGGGCTTTGGGGAAGTCGTGGCATTTTAGCGGGACAGACTTCCAGGGACATCTCACTGGGGTAGCTGGAAGGACAAGGATGTGTGGAGCCACCAAGCCCAGGCTGCCCTGGCAGGGGCACGTTCAGCTCAGCCTGGTCCCCAGGCTCCACACTCAAGAGCTGCCCTGAACAAAGAGGTGCTTTTGTTTCTGGGGATTTTTCCTGGCTTTTGCCCCAAACTTGAAGCCCGAGCAGCACCGGAGCAGACCCAAGGTGGGAACCCACCCCGCTCAGGGGTGCCTGGGGCTGCTGGAGGTTCGGGGGCTCCCCTGCGCTCGGGAGTGGCCCGGCTCCGGAGGGACGATCCCTTAATCCCCGCCTTGCTCTCCCTGCGAGGGTGGCGAGGGTGATCGGCACACGGGCTTGAGATGAAGATCCGGCCCTGCCTGGGGTCCCTGTGCCGCGGCCCCGCTGTTTGTCAGCGCTCCAGTTCAAGAGTTGCCCGTGGAGCAGTGGCTGATGATGTCCCGAAAAGATGAGCGGGAGGGAGGCAACTCCTGCTCGGCAAACACGGCAGCCCCTCTGCCGCAGGGGGAAGCGGCGTGGGAGAGCCCGGGAGCCGGGAGGAGGAGGAGGAAGAGAAGGAGGAGGAGGAAGAGGAGGAGGAGAGGGAAGTGCTTTACGAGGGGGAGCCTCTCCTCTCCGAGCACAAATATCTAAAAACTATTAATTTCGGGCAGCAGCTAGGAAGAAATACATGAAAGGGAAATTGATTTCTATTTAAATGGTATGTTTTCATCACCTTTTTTCAGAGCGCGAACATTCATCTCCGAGTACCTGTGCTAATTGATTTCAAATGCAATTCAACACAATCACTGTAGAATAATAAATCTGGGGGGCCAAGGAGGGAAAAGGAGGGAGATCAGCACGGCTGGGAGAGGGAGAGCCCACGGGCACAGGGAGCAGGTCTGCCAGCCTGTCCTGGAGACAGGAGGCACAATCCCATCACAGCCCTCATGCGGGGATCAGCGAGGTTGGTGAACACAAAGGGACCTGCCAATCCTCACAAACTGGCAGATTACCAGGGAGATGGGGCACAATCCAGGAAAGGACAGGAGCATCCCAGGGCTGGGTGGGACCTTACAGACAATCCAGTCCCATCCTGTGCCATGGGCAGGGACACCTTCCACCAGACCCATCCTGAGCACTTCCAGAAATGCGGGGACCAGCAAGCAGAGGAGCAGAGGGAGACTGGAGGAGCTGGGAGGGCACCAGTAAAACCTGCAGCTGGAGATGCAGTGTCACCTGCAGCATCCTGGGAGGAGACAGGAGACCCTGCAGAGGATACCGCTCCAGGAAGCACCAGCTCTGAAAAGCATCCAGCTTTTAGGTGTTTAGCCTCAAATAAATAATGGAACACGATACCCAAAAAGCTGCTGTGGGAAAATGGGCTAATGGAAGCCCTGGGTAAATGTAGGTGAGGCGGAGGGGAGCTGCTCCTGCCTCAGCATGGGGCACTTGTAACCAGATATTGCAGTGCTACAGCCTGTTGTGGTACTCAGGGCTCGAAAGGAGCCTGGAAACTGTGGAGGGGGGAGAACAGAAAATAGCCATCAAAATGACCTGCAGCCAAAAATACAGCTGAAAGAGCCTGGCGTGTTGAGCTCATCAAGGAAAGAGGGGAAAATGCCCTGACGGCTGGATATGGGAACTTCTGCAGGAAAAAAAACCTGATGGAATAACAAGGCACCTTTAGCCTGAGGCTGTTCCATGAGGAAAGAGCCCCCAGACTGGAGCTCGGGGAAAGCTGTGCGAGCCCTTCCCCACTGGCACAGGCTCTTGGGCACCAGTAGGATTGAGGAGTGAAACCTCAAGGCCTTTGGTCAATGAGCAATCTGTGAATTCAGTCTGGCACTGTAAGACAAAGCTCAACAGCAATATTCATATGGAGTTATCCCTGTTTAACCCTGGCTGGTTTGGCTCCCAGCAAATCCATTTCACATACCCTTGGTAAGAGAAGGGGATGTATGTGGACACCGCCCAAACTGGAGATGATGCTGCAAATTTCTCTTTTCTTTTGCTCTCTCCACTGCAGGGACAGAGACAGGCATTTTTGCTGGACTTTTCTGAAGCAGTTTTTTTATGGATATCACCTTTTTCCAGGACCTGTAACCTTGCCAGGGAGAGGGTTAGAGCTCAAAACCCACCTCCAAACCACTTGGAGCTCTTCTATTGATGCAGCTGGGACTGTAAGCAAAACAAACCCAGTGAAATAATGGCCGGTGGACAGGCAGAGACCGTGGAAAGGATATTGATTGGAACAGGGTCTCTTTTCTGCACAGCACAGTGAGCTCCGAAGGGCTGAGCTTCAGGTAATTTCTAGCAAATAATGTGTTGTACACTGTTATTTGTGGATCCTGGAAATCAAACTGGAGCATCTGGGGCTCTTGTCTAACAAGTCCCTGTAGCTAGAACCAAGTAGCTGGTGCCTTGAGAGAGGAATAAAAGCAGCAAACTAGAAACAAATCCGAGGAAAACAAACCCCAGCATGTTGGGCAGGGGTGGGACATCGGGTGCACCTCCAGGCGGCAGCACCTTCCCTGGGTCCGCGTTTCCTGCCAGGAAAACCCCCTGGAACCCGAATGGGATGAAGTTTTCCAGGTGCAGAGGTGCAAGGTGGGATGGGCCACAGGGCCACAGGCACGGGACAGCCGGGAACAGCAGCTCCTCCCTCCATCCCTGCTCCGGGGGATGAAAAGAAATGTATTTATTTACATTTACTCGAGCCGTCAGCGCTTGCTGCTGAAGGGTTTGGGGGCAGAACACATCAGTCCATGGCAGAAGGGATGTCAGGAGCCCTGCCAGCCCCGGCTCCCAGCTCCACAGCCCCGGCACCGCGGCTCCGCCTGCCTCCTGCACGGGTAACAAAGAGATTCCAGCGGCGGTTCAGAGGTGGGGAATTTGATAAACCGGCTCATATTTTTAAATGAACAAATGACACTTCATCGTGGCCATGACAGAGGGCTCGGCGCTGCTTTACAGTAATCTATGCCTTCTTTAACACACGGCCGCGATCCCCGGCTGCCGGCAGATGAAGGATGGAGGAGCAGGCAAAAGGTTAATAGAGCATTGGGCCTTTTTTAATTGAAAAAATGACTGAGGGACCATGTAGCAGAGCGAGCAGTAATATTATTACAGGCTGTAAGTACTGTTCCAGAGACTTACTGTTCATCTGGGAGCAGAGTAATGAGCGCCGGGCTGCGGCTCCCGCCTCGGCCGGCATGCCGATGGCTGTCCGACAGGAACCAGCTGCCTTGGGAGAGGGGCAGCGTCGCCTCAAATGTTTTGTCTTCCTCTGCAGACTTGGAGTTTCTCCGGGAAGAAGTACCCTGGGGGGGCTGGCAAAACCGATTCCTGCACGTGATGCCTCAGCAGCGCCCGACCGGCTCAACGTCGGCCTGCGAGGGGCTCCGGCTGGGCTGGGATTTGTGCTTCAGGGGGGAGGCTGCAGGGAGCTGCCTCCTGATCCAGCCTGTGCCGCACAGGGTGTCAATCGGCACGGCTGTGCTCATCTCAGGGAGGGACAGACCTTGACACCACCATGGGTGGGGTCCTGTGTCCTTCCCTGGCACTGCTGCTGCTCCCTGTGCTAGTTCCTGCAGCGGGATATCCCTGTGCCAGTTCCTGCACTGGAGCATCCCTGTGCCAGTTCCTGCCTGCACTGGAGCATCCCTGTGCCAGTTCCTGCACTGGAACATCCCTGTGCCAGCTCCTGCACTGGAACATCCCTGTGCCAGTTCCTGCACTGGGATATGCCTGTGCCAATCCCTGCACTGGAGCACCCCTGTGCCAGTTCCTGCAGTGGGACATCCCTGTGCCAGTTCCTGCACTGGAACATCCCTGTGCCAGTTCCTGCAGTGGGATATCCCTGTGCCAGTTCCTGCACTGGAGCATCCCTGCGCTCCTGCCGTGGGTGCCCTGGTTGGGATCTGCAGCACAGACCCCCTGCTCAGCCCCGACACCCCGGGGAGCTGCGTGACCCTGCAGTGCCATCTGCTCCAGAGGAAAGGAACAGCGATAAACGACACATGGGAGAGCCTGCAAGGAACGAGAGGACGAGGGGGAGGAAGATGTCCCTGAGAAGCCGGCAGACAGGGGGAAATGGCTTTTCAGCCCGCAGCAATGGAGGGAAGCCCATCCTGGGAGGTTTATTCTGGAGCAGGGTCAGTGCCCGGCTCAGCGGAGCGGCGGCGGGGCCCGGCGGTGCCGACGGGGCTAATTGATGAGGAATTGCCACCGCAGCGCTGTGTCATCCCGAGGAGCTCAGCTCGGGGCCGGGGGGAAGCAGGGCTGTTAAACAGGCTGTGGCGGCACTTTGGGCTGCCAGGATTTATGCTCCGCAGGAGCAGCTCTATCTGTCATCTGTGAAAAGCCTCATTTACAGAGAGACTCCGTCAGGAAAGGCAATCAGCCTGGAACCTGCTATGCTGGGAATTTATAACTGCCCTGCCAGGGAGAGCTCATCCCTCCCTCCCTCCCTCCCTCCCTCCCGCAGGAGCAGTGACAGGAGCTGTGGGACCTGGCCTGCACCCAGGAATGGGTGTTTGCCCCACAGGGAGTCCCCCAGGCCCAGCACCCCCTCAAGGAGCTCCAGATCTGGAGAGTGAACACGGTGATGGGAGCACCTGTCTGTGGCACAGCTTCTGTTAAGGAACACACAGATCTGTCTCCAGTGGGCAAAAGGAAATTCCCATGGAAAAAAAGCAGGGAAAAGGAGGCAAGTTTCGCCTCACCTCTGGGCCTGCTGATGCCCAGGGGCTTTGCCTGTGGTGTGGAGGAGGATTTCCAGGCATGGGAAACTACAGAATCCCATAATGGTTTGATTTGGAAGGGGCCTTAAAGCCTATCCAGTGCCACCCCCCGCTATGGGCAAGGCCACCTTCCCCTAGCCCAGGTTGCTCCAAGCCTCTCATCACAGCCTGGTGTGGATGTCCTCTCCTTCCCGGGACCCCTGGGATGCCCAGCAGGACGCCCACCTGGGGGGGGATGTGCTGTGCCACCGGGAGCAATGGGTCACAAAGGCTGCACATGCTCCTGCACCAGCAGAGCCCAGGCTGCTGCTGTGCTCCAGTCCTTCCATGATGGACCTGAGAATAAAGCCCCTGACTGACGGATGGATGGCTAACATCATCATTTGTGCTGCATTTTCCTCTCCCGTGGAGGATGAGCTCCAGTTACTCCCATCCATCTCATTCTTTCAAGTCATCTTCATTCTGCAATTTCCCCTCGCCCCGAAAAAGAGTCAAAGATCGATCCGTTTCTTTCCAATTTCAGCCGGGGGAGAGGGAAGGAGCCCGGGGAGAGGCAGAGGATGCCTTTTGCCTCCCCCAGCACGTGCCTGTCCGCGTTCCTCCCCGTTGAGAGCGGGAGCGCGGCTGTCTGGGTATCGATCCCTCCCCGGGAAGTGCTGCAGCCCGTGCCCTGACCTCCTGCTCACCTGCCAGAGCCAAAGCCAGTCAGCTTCGGATCTCTGCGAGGCAGAAAAGGAGTTTCTCCCCTCAAAAAGGCGAAGCGTGTCCCAGGCAGGACAGCAGCCACCCTGCAGCAGCAGCACAGAAAGGAGTTGGGAGTAAATCCCGATGGGAGGAGGGTGAGCCCTGCCCACATCTGCAGCGAGTTATGTTTGGTCTCAGCTCCTCTGTTCACGGCCAGGTGGGACCCCGAGGATAGCAGTGGGGGATGTGGCACTCGGATAAAAAATGGAACCCAGCATGAAACACCACAGACCCAAACATCTCTGCCACAGCATGGGCACTGTCCCACTAAACCCACACAAAACCCACACTGCAACACATCCCTGTTGTGCCCCTTGCCACGGCAGGTAACAAACCTGATTTCAGGTGTCACACAGCAGGTGTTTAATTATCAGAGACAGGGCTTAATGGCAGTTGTGTCCCAGCAGGGAGCAGTTTGGATGCGTTTTGGCTCCAGGAGCCAGCAGTGCTCCTTCCCAAGCTCCCTCTCTGCTAACAGGTGCTTTTACAAACATCGTTAAATGAGACGGATTCAAAATAGGCCTGGTTTTCCCACCTGATCAATAGATCTGAAAGGAACGATGCCAAATAGCTGGAGTTATTGTGCAGCACTGATGGCTGTCAGGACAACGGGTAGAGCAAAGACAAATACACACCTTTGCCCGGGTTATTACTTTAAGCCTGTTATTATCATTATTATGGGCGATTAAAAATCCCATTAATCAGATGCTAAACAGATTAAGTCCTATGAATTAATTTTCTGGAAATAACTAAGACAAACATTCTGCAGCAGAGCTCATTTAATGAAATAGAAGCTGTTTATCTGCAAAATTAGGGCTCGAGCGTAGCTGAGCTTCAGCTGGAAAAATCCAGCACGGTGTGGGCACGGCGGGCACAGGCTGGAGCCAACACCGATTTTTTTACCCATTCTAAGTAAAAGAAAAATCTTGCTGTAAGTAATTCATGATACATTACACAAAGAGCTCATTAGCGAGAGCTACCAAATAAAATTACAGTCAGTTAGGAAATAATTCCTTGATTTAGTGTGTAAGGAGAGGAGGCTGAAGGACAGAGGCCGCATGTGCTGCTGGACGGGAGCACTGAGCTCTGCTGGGCCACCACCCTGTCTGCTCCACTGCCCAGGTGTGCCCACCTGAGGGAGCTGGGCCCCCTCCTGCCCTCACCCTGCACCACCCCATGGGCCTGACACATCTGGGATGCGAGGGGGGCAGCAGCAGGAGGACCTGCAAGAGGAGGTTTCTAAGTTGTTTTCTTGGAAGCAATTTCGCGACGGCGTCAGTTCATTATCGTGACTAATTGCTGACACTTTTTTATTGACTGTGTATCACACAGTTCCACCTGCTGCTGGGTCCAGACAGCTTTAGGCTTGTTTCTGCAATGGGGACCAAGAAGGATGAGCTAGAAGGAGAACCCTAAGGTTGGATTAAGAATGTAAATATCAAAATATAAGAGCCAAGCAGAGGATTTTCTTCCTGGTTTATGTGCACCCCTGCACAACCTCTACCATTTCCCTGTGAGCAGGAGGCAACTGGGAGCCAGGACCCCTGGAAAACCATTTTCTCCTACCAACAGTTCAACAAGATGGTTCTTATCAGCTTTGCCATTAATGACAATGACATAGGAAATGAACATTAATTGAATTTTCACCACCATATTTCCCTGCCATGATTATGGAGTTGCCACTGTGAGAAAAATATTTGAACCAATGGGGGTAAAGAGGTTTCATTGTGGTGAAATAAATATGAGAGCCATGCAGCTGGGGCAATGTCCTTATCCTGAAATTCTCCAGCTGTTCCTGCTGCTATCCCAGCCCTGGGGTGACCAACATCCCCATCTCCAGGGCATTGCTCTGGTTCCTTTTTTTTGTTGAAAGGAGCTTCACAGCCCAGTATCCAACCTCTAAAGCACCACCAGGGACAAGTGGACCTTCCCATTGCATCCATTTATAGCCTTCCACAAAAGCTGCCTATGGAATTGCTGTTTCTTGTGTCTGTTTTAATAAATGGGTGTGTTTGTTACTGCTGTTGAAAGTTCCGTGTTTGGCCTTTTTAAGTCATTTGATTAGGAAGCAGAGAGAATATTTTAGCAGCAGAGAAGGCTCTCACAATCAGCACTAGGAGGAATAATCCAATTTTCTTGGCAAAGAAGGGCAAGGGTCCTCCTAGGAGGTCAAAGCTCCCTTAGCACAGTTAGAACTTTAATTAATGAAATTGGTTGAGCCTCCACCAGCAGAAGCAGCATATTTGTGGAGCTCTGCGAGTGGAGACAGCAGTTCCTTACTGGCTCTGCTGAGCACACCCTGGGCCCCCAAATGCACCCAGGCCCCGCCGTGGAGGACATTTATTCCAGAGATGGAACTTTGGGGCTCTTGGTTGAACATCAAGAGCCAGATTGGCCTCTCCTGCAGCTCTGCGAGGAGCGGCACGGCTCGCGATGTGTCGTGCTGTTCAGACATGCTGGCTGCAATTAATATTGCATAATGGCCTCCCGATTCCTAAATTATGTATTTCTCCTTCTCAGCATCGCGTGGCTTTTTTTTTACAGGGTTAATTATTTTCCATCATTCTGCCTTTAGCAACAGTCGTCTTAATTAAGGGGGCCAAGTTCCGCTCTCATTCCTGCCTGGCAGATCCTAATGAAATCAATGGAGCCGTGCGGTGTAAATGGGAGGGACGCCGGCCATCCAGTAAAAAATAAAATGTTCCCTCTCTGGTTGATGAATGCATAAAATTAACCCAGGCTTAATCTCCAACTCCTGACTGAGTGAATCCCTGCAGAGCCCCCTCTCGGGTGGTTTTCCACGAGCAGTTCTGACCTTGTGCACACCAGCAGCGCTCTGCCGCCACAGCAGCAGGTGCTGGGTGCCCTGGCTCTGCTTCTGGGTTTGAGAAACACAGCAGAAGTTTGCAACAAGTCGCTGTCACCTCTCCCTCCAGTGGCTCTAGACAGGGCTGAGCTGATCCCTGTCCCTGTGCTGCTGCCCAGGGCTCTGCCAGCGGGCAGCTCCCCCAAAGCCACGTGCTGTTTGCTTCCAGGGATCAAACACCTGAGGGAGGGGTTTAAATCAGCCCAGAGCTCCATCTCTGGCAGTGCCCCGTGGCTCACTCCCTGCCTCTCCCCCCACACCCTCGCCTGCTGGCACCAAAAGGGCTGATCCCCAATTATTCCTCCCTGGCTTGCATTTCCTGACAGCCCAACATTAAACCAGGCCCAGGCAGCCATGCAGGGGAGGCTCCAATAAGTGGATCCACATACAATATTCATGGATGGCTTCAGAATAGTTACAGATCCATCACGCTTGGCAGCGGGATGGGGATGGCGTGCGCTCCTAATGCTGGGCTTAAGCACCTTCTTGAACCCGAGCCCTGAGGATGGATGAGCGCCTGGAGCCGGGGGTGCCGGCACGGTCTCACTGCTGGCCTGTCCTCATCTGTCCTGCCAGAGTCCACTGCCCGCTCCACAGTCCCCTCCCACCTCAGGGAAGCCCTGGAAAGCCCTTTGGGACCTGGGCCTGTGGGCATCCCCGGCCACCCCATGATCCGCTGCTCCCGCACCCAGCTGGAGCTCTGGATAAAGCCCCCTTAGTGCAGGGAAAACAAGGGAGCCACTGGAGCTTAATTCCCTCACTCCAAGAAAGGTTTGTTTACCAGCTTCTGGCCAGCACCACGCTGCAGCTCCAAACCTGATCTCATCCCCCAGGATTAATTTTTTACACAATCATTCCGCAGTCTATGATAATCACTCCATAAAAAAAAAATGAAGAGATTTGGGTTTTTTTTTTCCAGCACGGAGGATTAGGTCTAAAGACGAGTAATCTGCAGGAAGCTCAGCTACATGCACACCACTAATCGCTCCATACCCTTCCCAGCTTTAGCTCTTTCATTAGGGTTTTGCACAGTGGGACCCTTGCTGAGGGCTGACACAGGCAGGCAGACACGTCCCCAGGGATGCCAACCCATGGGGGCCACAGCAGCAGCCTGGGCCAGTGGCAGCGCCACAGCTCCCTGCAGTGCCATGAATCCCTGTGGTGCTGTGCATCCCTGTGGGGCTGTCCCACCACCTCTTTCTCCACTACAAAGAGGAGCCTCTGGAATAGGCTCCCCGTTCCGGGATGTCTCCAGTTTCCTTGGGAAGGAGGTGAAGCAATCGGCACAGGAGACATTAATGCAGCGCAACAAACCAGGTGTGGGGTGGTTTTAAAATGTAATAAACTGTTAAAAGAAATGATGACCTTAAATCCTGAAGCCTTCAGTAAATTCCTGATGGTTTAACTAGGTGGAGAGTGAATAAGAGCCTGGAAACTGGTGATTTCCCTGTTCCAGGGGCAGCTGTCTCTGGTTCTCCTGAGTCCCCAGAAACCTCCTTCAGCTGCCAGCCTTGCCAAGCCTGGCTTAACTCACCCTGGTCCTGCACTAAGAGGAGCAGTGAGGGGAGGAGGAGGTAGCAGTACACTCCCCAATCCCTCCTCATGGGCACACCAGGATTATTCCCATTGTTTCCCACTGAGGCTTGGGACTGAATTCCCAAAATTCCTGACAGGATGTGACCCCATGCCTGGGGCTCAGCGGGCTCCTGGCACTGCCAGAAGGGTGAGAGCTCACAGGCTGAGAGAGAACACCACACGTTTTAGAATCAGGGGGAGAGACGTGCCCGTTGTGCCCAGCAAGCATTTTTCCAAATATAATTAAAATAAGTACATCTCTGGGACGGCTCTGACCACAGGGATAAGGATGCAACGCCAGGTTTTTAAAACAAAATAACGTAAGCACTTAGAAAAGGACTCGAGCAGACTTTGGGTACTTATGTTCAAAATAATTGTCCCAGGAAACCCGATTCAGCAGCCACCCAGGCTGAAAGCACTTAGGCACACGCGGGCAGGCGTTCAACAAAAGCATTTAGTGACCCCGGCGCTGCATCAGCAGGAGCGCGGGGCTCCGGGCAGGGAGTGACTCAGGGAAACCGCGGGGCTCAGGCGGACGAGGTCCCGCAGGGGCACACCCGGGGTTCCACCTGGGGCCCGCCTGCAGGACCTGCCTGGCTCCTGCCACGGTCCCACCACGGTCAGACCCGGTCGTGCATCGGTCCCGCTGGGATCCCATCTGGTTCCAGCCCGAATCCTGCCCGGCCCTGACTGGTCCCACTGAGGTCCCGTCTGGCCTCAAGCACCCACGGCAGTGACCCCGCCGTGCACCCTGCTTGCCGCTGGCTCCTGCCTTTGTGGCTGCTCCCACTGCCTTAAGGCGCGGGATGTGAGGGTTCCTTAGACCAGCAGGGTGTCTCAGGAGCTGCAGGAGCTCGCTCCTCACACCCTTCCCCCGGGAATACCTTTGCAGTCCAAGCGGAGCTGCTGTAATCCAGCAGCCTTGGCGGCTAAACGCAGCCGAGGAGGGAGAATGCTGGTGGTAATAAATTCATGGATCTTCACAGCCCAGCAGGCTGACAAGCACCTGGTTTTAAAGAGACTTTAAAACCACTTGCAGCTCTGTGAGGCGGACCAAGACCCCCTTACGCTTAGAGACCCCAACACCAGCTTCAAAGGAGGCAGGGAAATTGCAAAGATAGCCTGGAAAAAGTGGATTTCAGTAGGGGCAAATCTTCAAAGCACAAGTTTCCTGTACAGTTATAAAGACCGTGTACCTTTTGCATGAATAAAACAAAGTGGGAACGAACCTCTTCTAAGTGCATGCCCAACCTGACAGGTGGGTTCCTCTGCTGGGCTGCAAAGCAGATCAATGCTCCTGGCTCCTTTCATGTGGTGCAGCCGTGCTCCTCCTCGATGGGGCCTGTCCTGCCTGCAGTGCCACCCTTGCTGCCTGGGTGGCTCTGCCCCCGGACAGGGTGTCCATGGGTCTGTCCCACTGCCCAGCTGAGAGCTTTCACACAGAAGGCACTTTTCTCCTTGGAGAGCCTCAGATCTCAGCTAACCAGATCTCCTGCTACTGCTGGATTTGCCTGACTTTAGAGCCACTGTTTCTCACCAGCTGAGAGCACGGTGCACCTGGCGCTATCCCAGGGCCGGTGGGAAGCTGCCGGCAGCCTGGGACACATCCTTCCAAGCTGCCCCTTGTCCTCAAGGCAGCTTGTAGAGCACCCTGTGAGCAGTGAAAACACAGGCTGGCAGCCCAGTGGCTGCTTTGGAGCTGCCCACAGCCACGAGCTGCCTAATTGAGGCAGGAGTGGTACCTGGGCCTCCCCGCTCCTGCCGCAGCCTCCGGCGAGCTGAGCTCTGTGTCAATTACAGGAAAATCAATGAAGATACTGTTCAGGACTCCTTTTCACCATTCAGCACGGATGATATCCTTCACTTTCTAGCACTGATTCATTTACTTTCGGCCTCTCCAGGGGCTCCTGACATATTGCTATCTCTGAAGAATCTGAAGCAAGAACTGCCTTTGTTTCCACTGCAACTTGTTGGTGGGGCTGGGGCTCACTGAGGGTCAGGGGAGAGGCTGCAGCATACGGCAGGGTTTAAACATTTCTCACCAAAACACCTTCCCAAGGTCCTCCCAAATCTCTTTTGCATGGGCAGAATCAGGGGAAAAATGTGTCTAAACACAGGAGCAGAGTGCCATCCATGTCCCTTCTCCAGCTCCAGGCTGCTCCTGCTGAGCTGTTCCCAAAAGCAGTGACACTGCAGGAGTGCTGCTTCTCTTGTTGGCCGTGTTGGACGGGGCTTGGAGCAACCTGGTCCAGTGGAAGGTGTCTGTGGCAGGGGCGTGGAACTGAATGGTCTTTCCCAGTCCAGCAGCTGCAAACTCTCCTGCAAGAGAAAACCCAGGAGAGTGATCAGCACTGTGATACCAGAGCTGCCCAATCTCACTCT
This sequence comes from Rhadina sibilatrix, assembly GCA_013400275.1. NCBI lineage: Eukaryota > Metazoa > Chordata > Aves > Passeriformes > Phylloscopidae > Rhadina > Rhadina sibilatrix. The sequence goes on along the minus strand of VWYO01010507.1, from coordinate 12,183 downwards.
GGGGTTTATCCCTACCCCCAGGACTCAAGGCCAGAAACTACAGAAGACTATATTAAATGCCATGGAACTGATTTCTAAAATATTTAAAGCAAAAATCTGCGTTTGGTTTATCCTGGGAAGCCTAGGATTTCACTGGGACAACAATATCCGTGTTGGAGCTGGGGACACTGTGCCCTGGGTGCACAATAACGGGCAGCAGGTGACAGTCACATAAAATGCCTGTGTTCTGTATCAAATCACTGCTGTTTCCTGCACTCCCAGCCTTTTCTCTCACTCCACCGGAGCCACAGGCATCCCGCAGCAGTCGGATATAGACCTCAGGCCGTCCTCTGGCCCAACTCCCACTGCAGGCTGAAGAACCACACTGATGCAAACCCCAACCCTGCGAGCTCCTCATGTTCCTGCTCTTCAAAGAGAGCTCCGTGCATGGAGAGCGGGTAGGAAATAGCCCAGAGCAAGGACGGGGCTACAAAGACAGGTTCTATTATTTATGAGGCACTTCAGTGAACTCGGGGCTCAGAGGCAGAGCAGGCTGGGGGGAGCTTTGTGAGGGGAAAAATGGAGTTTGAAGAAACACTGAGAGCAGTGCAGCACACAGGGGTCACGTTCATAAGAGCCATCCCTGGGAGTGCAGAAGCCTCTTTTGGAGTTCACATGGGATTTGCTCCATGGTTTAGGGGGCAGTTTAATGACCCGTGCTCCAAACACCAGGCTTTTAAAGAGTGAGGGGTCTTCTGAGCCAGCACAGAGTCTGTGCTGCCCAGCACAGTCTCCCACAGCTCTGTACCCACCACCTGTGATCTACGGTGTCACAGGGAAATGGGAGCTGGCGATGCCGTGCACCCACCCAGATGTGGGTCCCCCAGCAGAGGCACAGGGTCCCCAGCAGAGGCACAGAGTCCCCAGCAGCCTGGGCCTCCCATGGCTGAGCCACACTCAGCCCTGACACGTATCTAGGGGCTCCGTGAGGGCCCTGCAGCCCCAGGTCCCTGGACGGGGACAAAGGCTGAACCCCAGGGGAGTCCCTGTGGCTGCCAGGCTGGGCCACACCAGGCTTTTGGGGAGGGTCACTTGGTCACCCCAAGGCAGTGGGAAGAGTGGCCTGGGCACCTTAGGGTTGCTGAGGGAACACTGGGGATGTCAGGGTGGGCACACTGGGAGCTGCTGCGGAGGAGACCCCCGGGGCTGTTGGGGGGTACTGGGGCTTTTGAGGGCACATTGAGGACGTTGGGGGGAAACCTGGACGTTGGTGGGCACGCTGGGGCTGGGGGTGGCCCAGGGGTTTAACGGGGGGCTCGCTGAGCCTGTCGGGAGGCAAACATGGGAATGTCGGGGGCTCGCTGGTGCTGTCGGGGGTCACCCGGGCGCTGGGCTGTGCCCGAGGCCGTCCCGCCGCGGTTGCC
>VWYO01010507.1:0-10735 GCA_013400275.1 Rhadina sibilatrix | reverse complement strand
CGGCCGGTAAGGGGCTGCGGGGAGGGGGGTGTGTGGGGTGTCTGTGTGTGGGGTGTCTGTGTGTTGTGTGCCTGCGTGGGAGTCTCTGTGTCTGCGTGGGTGTCTTCATACGTGCTGTATGGATGTCTCTGTGTGCCTCCATGTGTGTGCGTGGGTGTCTCCATGTGTGCTGTGTGGGCGTCTCCATGTGTGTGCGTGCGTGTCCCCATGTCTGTGAATGGGTGTTTCCATGTGCCTCCATGTATGTGCATGGGTATCTCTATGTGTGTGCGTGGCTGTCTCTGTCTCCGGCTNGCCGTGCGGGGCCGTGCGGGCGCTCCCGGCTGCCATTTCACCGCCCCGTCCCTCCATTTCCCTGCCAGCGGGGCGGAGCCGGCCCGGCCCCGGCCCCGCCGCCGCCCCCAATGTAGCGGCGCGGCCGCCCCGCACCCGCCCAGCCGCGGGGCCGCCTCCGGCATGCGGAGCTGCAAGATGGTGCGGGTGGCCAGCGTGCTGGGGCTCGTCATNTGTGTGGGTGTCTCCATGTGTGTGCGTGCGTGTCCCCATGTCTGTGAATGGGTGTTTCCATGTGCCTCCATGTATGTGCATGGGTATCTCTATGTGTGTGCGTGGCTGTCTCTGTCTCCGGCTGTCTCCATGTGTGTGCATGGGTGTTTCCATGGGTCTCCATGCGTGTGTGTGGGTGTCTCCATGTGTGTGTGTGTCTCTGTGTGTCTCCATGTATGTACGTGGCTGTTTCTGTGCCTCCATGTGTGTGCGTGGGTGTCTCCATGTGTGTGTGTGTCTCTGTGTGTCTCCATGTATGTACGTGGCTGTTTCTCTATCCTGCGTCTCCAGGTGTCCCCATGTCTGTGCATGGGTGTCTGTCTCCATGTGTGTGGGTGTCTCCATGTGTCTCCATGTGTGTACGTGGCTCTCTCTGTGTCCCCGTGTGTCTCCATGTATGTACGTGGCTGTTTCTGTGCCTCCATGTGTGTGCATGTTCCGGTGTCTGTGCCCATCTCCAGGTCTCAGTTTGCACTGAAGTTCCTGGACCCCTCCTTCGTCCCCATCACCAACTCCCTGGGCCAAGAGCTGCAGGACAAGCCCTCCAAGTGGGTCTTCAACCGGAGCGCCTTTGCCCACCAGAGGTGAGCGAGCACCTGCACCCGGCCCGGGCTGTCCCCCTTCCCATGGGCAGTTCAGGGAATGCAGCACCCTGCTAAGTGCTCTGAGCTCCGAGGAATTTGCCAGCAGAGAGAGACAAAGGCTGAACCAGAGCTTTTCCCCAGACACTTGCAGCTGTCCTGAAACACTTGATTATTTCAGGGCAGGACACCAGGCTGCAACACACATTACTGTATTAGAACGTGACCCAGTTTCCTGGTGTGCAAGTGGAATTGTCATTACTCCAGGATAAATAGCTGTGGTTTAAGACTGGAAACACTTTAGGCTGTAACAGCCATGAAAGGCTGTGTTCATGGAGGCCAAACACACAGGGAGAAACTTCCCAGCTGCTGGCAGTTCTGAGCAAGTGCAGAGCTGCTCCTGCCTCCAGCTCCGCTCCAGCTGCGGGGGCAGGCACAGACATTTGTACTCTTTATACATACATCTATTTGCTGATGACATGTATTAAACATTTCTATAAAAGAAAATAAAACCATGCAGCCATTTAAGACAGCTACTGCCATCCTGGACTGTAATTTTGTCCTGACAAATGCCTGCTGGTTTATGGCCTGCCTGGTGGCTCTGCTCATGTCCCACCTGGGGAGCAGGAATCTGGCTCTGTGGCCAGGCAGGATGGGGCTGCTGCGCCTCTCAGTGCAGTGTTTGGGCTTTTCTCCTCCCTTCAGGCCACGGTCCAAGGACAGCAGGACAAGTAACTCCCTTCCAGTGCTGCCACACGCTGCCCTCAGGAGCCATGGGCTACAGAGAGGAGGTGGCACTTTGTCTTTTCCTCAGAAACTCCCAGGCAGTGTGACAGTGGCCACCCTCAGTGTTGCTCCATCCCTGGCACCAGCAGCTCCATAAGCCTGTGCCTGTGCTACCTCTCTGATGATTTTAGCTGATGCCTCAGGAGCTGCCTTTGCACTTGTCCCTCAGCCAGAACCCATAATTAGGGCACCCAGTGGGACTCCATTAATGCTCAGACATTGGAGGATGTGAGCTGGAGGAATGGTTGTTTGTTTTCCATAAACATAAGCAAATAAAGTCCCATTCAGTTTCTAATTTTATGCCCTGCAAGGGAAATTCCCAAGCAGGGTTGGTTTTTGTTTGCTTTGTAAGTATCCCTAATAACCCTTTTAAAAGTGCTGCTGTACTTGCCCAAATATGAATTAAGGAACTATATTTGCATAGATGGAGACAGCGGCTGTCGCTTGGTTTTGTAATTGGAAGCTTGTTAATGAAAACATAAAAATATATATATATATATAGTCTCCTGTTAATTCAGTTGGATATCCTGGGTTTGTTTCACATGCCTTAGAGCTGCACCAGGAATGAAAGGCACACACAACCCCAGCAGAAAGCTGTCCTCACCCTGTGTCACAGCTCAGACACAGGCGGTGCACACCCCACAGCTGGGTGACTGTGGGGTGTAATGGGAGCTGCACCCCTTGTCCTAAACAGCCAATCCCATATTTTAATCCTGACACTATTCCAAGAGGCACAGGCACAGTGAGCACTGAGCTGGCATCAGTAGGGACCAGCTGGTAAAACCAAGTGGAGCTCTAGGTGAGAAGCCAGCTCCCTCATTCCCATCTATTTATATTAATTTAAAAGCCATTGCACCATGTTGCTCAGGAAACTACTTCAGTAAACTAAAAAAAAAAAAAAAAAAAAAAGGAAAAACAGAAGTCTAGGTGAAAAACAAATCCACAGCAAATAAGAGGAAATAGAACTCCACGTTTTCTGTTATTTTGCTCTTGTTTTAGGCAAGAAATCCTTCAGCATGTCGACGTCATCAAAAACTTTTCTCTGACCAAGAGCAGCGTTCGGATTGGGCAGCTGATGCACTACGATTATTCCAGCCATAAGTACGTTTTCTCCATCAGCAATAACTTCAGGTCTCTGCTTCCTGACGTGTCTCCCATCCTGAACAAGCACTACAACATCTGCGCCGTGGTCGGCAACAGCGGGATCCTGACTGGGAGCCAGTGTGGGCAGGAAATTGATAAATCGGATTTTGTCTTTCGGTGCAATTTTGCTCCAACCGAGGCTTTCCAGAAAGATGTTGGGAGGAAAACCAACCTTACCACCTTCAACCCCAGCATCCTGGAGAAGTATTACAACAACCTCTTGACCATTCAGGATCGCAACAACTTCTTCTTAAGTTTGAAAAAGCTCGATGGGGCCATTCTTTGGATCCCCGCTTTTTTCTTCCACACATCAGCGACAGTCACGAGAACACTGGTTGACTTCTTTGTTGAGCACAGAGGGCAGCTGAAGGTCCAGTTGGCTTGGCCAGGAAATATCATGCAGCATGTTAACAGGTGAGTGGGCTTGCCTTGCATTTAACTGGCCAAATACATCTCTTTCTACAAATACATCTCTTAACTGATTCCGCGCCCCCCCCCCCATGCCTGATGTGGGAGGCACAGTCTGGCAAGTCAGGACCGCTTGTTTTCAGAGCCACTGAAGTTTTGCGGTTGCTTCAGAACAGCCTTCAGTTCTTTCTGAGCAGATGGATTCTGACTCACCTTCTTGCCTTCCCAGGTACTGGAGGAACAAGCACCTGTCCCCGAAGCGGCTGAGCACAGGTATCCTCATGTACACCCTGGCTTCGGCCATATGTGACGAGATCCACCTGTACGGATTCTGGCCCTTCGGCTTCGACCCCAACACGCGGGAGGACCTCCCGTACCACTACTATGACAAGAAGGGAACCAAGTTCACCACCAAGTGGCAGGAGTCCCACCAGCTGCCTGCGGAGTTCCAGCTGCTCTACAGGATGCACGGTGAAGGACTGGCCAAACTCACCTTGTCGCATTGTGCCTAAGAACCTAAATCTTGAAGTGCCAAACGATTGTCTAGAAAAAAGTGCCCAAAACCAAATTAAACATTCTTCGGATAGAATTCTAAAAAGGAAACAAACCCACCCTAAAAATCTTTCCCATAATTTAAAGATGCTTTTTAGCTACTGCTCATCCAAGGGTTTCAGCGTATTTAGCAGTGCAGAAGCTTTTATCACATTCTGTGGATGCGATTTGTGCAGCTGCAAAGTTGAAACTTTTTGCATTTCTAGATAAGCCACGCCGTATGGTTTAATATCTGTTCGTATTTTAGCGTTCTACTGAACGCCCTCAATCTCTTCACTTTATTGTTCCTTCCCATTAGAGCTAGAAATGCTACTTTTAAAAGGTTTTGCTTCTTTTGTATCTGTTGCTCTCAATAGCTCAGCGCTGCCGTGGCCGAGGTGGAGGAAGCCACTCGGAATTCCAGTGCATCGTCACACGCAAGCTCCTCGGTGTGGATCCCGATTTCCACCGCTTGGGTATTTTCGTATTTACTGAATTTTACATTTTTTAAAGAATAACAAGGAGGTCACAAAGTGGCTCATACCTTAGCTAGGTGTTTATATCACTCTTGGAATACTTCAGTGTTTTAATTCCGTTTGGGACAGATCCTAGCCCAGACTAGACAGGTTCTAAGCATGTTCGTTCCCATCCATCTGATACTATTCTGTCATTTAATTTCCAAGTTAAACCAACACAATAAATGGAATTAGGCTTCTCTGGAGACATATTGGGTGAGAAAAGTCCCAAACCCTGTCCTAAACCCTGCTGGGGCAGGGACTGCCAGAGTGGGCAAAAATGGAAGCCAGGTGCTGGGATTTTTAAAACCGGTTTTTGTAGGGAAGCGAGCAGAGCTGGAGTGCAGGGAAGAGGAAATGCCATTACCAAATTTCCCCATTTATGTCTGTAACTCACCAGTCAGGCAGCTGGAGCAGTGTCCCCATTTTCCTGTCACCAGCAGCACTCCAAGGCAGACAGGGCAGATGCTTCCTTGGCACCACAGGAAATCCAGCTGTTTGGGGCAAGACAAAAAATAGGGTCACCTACAGCTGGGAAGTGTTGGCCTTTATATCTCAAGATAAAGGAGCCTGGGTTACTTATGAGAATGCTAGCAAATATTTAACCATTTTTTACTATTCTGAGTGAGAACTGACACCACAATGAAAGAAGATGCAAAATCCAGTATTTAAAATGACACATGTTGATTTTTCTCAGCTTCTCTACCTACGATCAAACACAGGAGATGAGGAAGGAGATCTCGAGCACAAAGCCCAAGCTGAGCAGCCCGGGCATGTTCTGGTGCCCACTGTGGCACCGCAGCTCCGCTGGCCTCTGCGGCCAGGACAGTCCTCCCCCAAAACCCTGGGTGGAGAAGGAGCTGGTGGCTTTTCTCCTTCATTTGCATTATCCCAGATTTCCCAGCTTTGCTTTTCCAAAGGCTGCTTAGGGCTGTGGTGGGGCTTGGATCACCCCATTGCTGCCCCAGCCATTCCCAGGGCTCGAGCCTGTGCCAGTCCTGGGCTCCTCACCCTTCCTCAGCAGAGTCCAGCTCAAGTACCCGTGCCCATGGAGTCACAGTGGTGCAGGGGTGATGTCCCAGTGTCCCCAGGGAAGGACTGAGTCCCCCCAGTGCCAGCACGGGCTGTAGGATCACAGCCTCTGGGAGCTGTGGGGCTGGCAGCTGCTGGGCAGCACTGGTCCCAACACAGCCTGCAGGGACCCTTCTCCACATGTGGAGCACACAGATTGTTTAGCCCCGAACTAGAAATTGCACAGGGAAGGAAGAGCTCTGCATTGGTCATTAATGAAGTGCAGGAATTAATAATTTCTGATATTGTTTCCTGTGAAGCTGTACAGCAGCTGCGCTCGTCATGGGGGTCCACGGTAAAGCAGTGCCCAGCAACTCTAATCCTAATGGCCACGAGCCCACCGGGGCAGAAGGGTCACCCCAAACCCCCAGTGGCCCTTGCTGGCTTGTCTGAATGCCAGATATTACCAGTTTCCTGTAGGGGCCCATCATTTCTCCTCAGAAAATTAAAGGAATGAGAACTATTATCATTATATTGGCATGAAAGCAGGGAGCAGGGTGCTCCATACAGTTTCTGGAACCTCCCATGATCCTAGAGAGGGGCAGAACCCCTTGCCAGTCCTGGGCATAGCCCTGGCATCACCACCAGAACTTTCCAAAGGCACAGAGAGGCACCGAATGCAGAGAAGGAAGCACAAAACTGACTGCAAATATTTGGAAATGGGAATACAGAAGTATTATTGACAGAGCGCCATATTACATCATTGATTTTTAAGCAAAACTCCCCATTGATGCTCCAGACCCACATTGAACATCTCAGAATCATTGATTTTAATGGGGAGTTCTGCCCCGCGATCGATGGCACAGCACAGCCCAAAGTAAATTGCTTCTTAGTATCAATATTTTTTTGCCCAAGCTCGTGCAAGGTGGAAAACCACCTCAAAGTGAGCAGCTTTTGTTTTTGCCAAAAGGGGGTCTGAGGGAGAGGTGAGGATGGCAGGGGACGGAGCAGGCAATGGCTGAGGAGGAGAGGCTCTTTGGGGCTGCAGAAATGCCATTGCATTAATAAGCAAGTATCTCATTTTTTTGTTTTAACTGTTATTTACAAGGTACTGGGGGCTGCCCTCCCTGCTCAGGACAGCCAGTGGTCCCTGCAAGTGGCATCGCCTCAGCTGGGCTCTTCCTTCCCTCTCTTTGGCCCCAAACTTTCCTGCATGAATTCCTGATGGTTCAGGGAGAATTCTCCTTCCCATGACTGAATGTCTAGACAAGCCAACAGAGCTAATGCAGTGGGATCAATAGCTGTAAGTACAAAACATTTGAGGTTCCAAAATCCAGAGAAGCCCTCCTGAGCAGCTCCCTCCATTGGGAGACTCTGCTTTGCCCTAGGCTGCCAAGTATCCAGTGGCAGCCACATCCCACTCCAGCCCTCTGCCAATAGGATGGGTGCCAGGGTGCTGGGGCTGTACATAGGATTGGGAATACATGTTTCCTCTCCTCTTTTATACATCTTGGGTCTGTATTTTTGTTGCTTGCATCTCCTCGGTGAATGGGAGCGGGGCACGTGAAAACAGGCATTTGGCTACCAGGTTTACTTTTGGACTAAGCCAAAAAGCAAGAGTTTGCGAAACAAAACTAACTGTGAACGGAGGCTGCAAAAACAGGGCAAATAGGAAAAAGCAGGTTTTCTGTAAATGAATGTGTCTTTATTTCAATGGCTCTACAGTTCAATGCCTGACGGAGTTGTTTTCGATAAAAAAAAAAAAAAGAGAAACGTTAAAAAAAAAAAAAAGAAAAAAATTGCCATAATTGTAATAAAGGTTTCAATATTAAGGGCCATGCTAAGAGCATTGTTTATTTTTCAACGGCTGATGTTCAGAAAGGGCCAGGGCACCTCTCAGGTGAGCGGTGGGAAGGACGCTGCGAGCGGAGCTGCTCCAGCCCCACGACCACAGAGAGCCTTGGGACCGGGCCTGGGGGCTGGGAGCAGGCTGTGTGTGTCCCCAGCCTGGGGCTGGAGCCTGGCTGCACAGCACAGTGTCCCCTCGGGACCGTGCCACGTCCTCGTCGTGGCCATCGGGGCCGGGGAGCTCTCAGTGTGATCCCGTGCTGTGTGAGGTGCCTGCAGCATCGCCTCATGTGCCATAACCTGATATTGAATGCATTGTTTTTAAATAAAATGGTTTCTTGTGCATTGGGAGTCTGTAAAACTGCACTGCCTCTGCTTCTTCCTTATTATTATTATTTCCCGAACTGCTCGGGGCCACTGATGGGTTTTACTGGAAAACTTCACCAGAGGAGTTGCCAAAGGTGTTGCTTAATGCTCCCTATATTTCATTATGAAGTGCAACAAGTTTGGTGTGATGGATCAAATTCTGCACTCCAGTGGAATAGATGGAGATAAAAAGTGTGGGAATCTGGGCACTGATTGTTCGGGGTATTTGCTCATTAAGGTGAATTACAGTCCCAGGAACATGTTACAGCCCACTGCTGTTACTTGTTCCCCAGCACTGCAGAGTGTCCTCTGTGCCTCCTGGCAGGAATTCTGCTGTGTTTTTAGGAGTTCACATGAACTCCCAGGATAGAGTCCTTCAGGCTGGCAGGCACAGGAGCAGAGCCATGCCAGACCCTCTGTCTGTGCTCTCTGTGTGCTTCCCACCACTAATACCCACTACAGCTCCTGTATTTATCTTTTAGACCATCTTGGCAGAGAGGCAGGGATTTATAGTCCTATAACCCAATTTGGGATGGGATAGGAAAAATCCTTTCCTTTCTCTCGCACTGGTAAGTGTGAGGAAGGCTCTGCTGGCCATTGGTGCTGGGGCTGGAGGGTGCCAGTGGGCAGCGTGGGTTGAACCCCCCAGCGCCATGCCCAGCTGTGCCTCCATCCCTGGGAAGGTGTCCTGAGGGGCTGAAGCTGCTCCCTCTGCAGAGAATAGGCTTGTGACAGCAGTTTCAAAATGCCAGAGGAAACACAAGGTTTGTTTAAAAGCAGGTGAAAATGACACCTGCAGGCCCTGCCAGCCGGTGACAGCTGCTTTAGAGGAGAACTCCCTGTGTCTGTGCTGTGTCCCGCACTGAGGTGTCACCCTGGAGTCACCCTTTCCTGCATGGTTTGGGTCAGGTGCCAGGTGTGGGTGCTGCAGGACACCACAGAGCCAAACCCCAGAGAACAAAAGAGGAGAGGAATTAAATTTCCTATTCCCAGGGAAGCCAAAGCCCAAACCAGAAGGATGCTGGGCAAGAAAGCTCAGGTCAACCCCCAGGTTTGTCTCACCCCGCCATCCCTGGACACCCCACCGCTGCCTCTTTGGGGGGAGCAGGGGCACCCGGCTGTGGCACGGGGAGCCCCGGCTGCAGGCAGACAGGAGAAGGAAAGCTAACAAAGAAACTCCCTCCTCCCTCCCCCAAGAGCAGAGGGAAAGGCTGTGGCAAAGGCAGCCATGCAGGCAGGGAACGCTGTCCCGCTGGGCAGCCGAAGCTCGCTGGGCTGGAAGCAGCAGCAGCCACCCGGCTCCCGGCACCGCTCCTGCCCCCCCGTGCCCAGCCCTTGTCCTGCCCGGGTGACAAAGGACACCCAGCACCCTCCTGCCTCTGGGGGCAGGCACAGCCCCGTCAGGACGGGCCCTGCACTTTGGATACAATGCACCATGCCTGGATATTTACACCTTGGTTCCCAGGAAGATTTTGACATGAATTTGGAAAGACATCACAATTGGGCACTACTGTGTGTAACAAAACAACCTCAGGGGACGCAGCCATCGGGTGCACATTTAGCAAGAAAAAGTCAAAGGCCTGATGAATTTGTTGGAGAAGGGGAAGGCAAGGCAAGGCAAGAGGAAAAGAGAGGAAAAGGGAGGAAAAGGGAGGAAAAGAGAGGAAAAGGGAGGAAAAGGGAGGAAAAGAGAGGAAAAGAGAGAAAAAGAGAGGACACAGACACCAGCACATCTGCAGCACCAGATTCCCATCAGAATCTGCCCATCCACCCTCCTCCTGCCTGCCCACAGAGGCAGCTCTGTCTCCGGAGCGCTGCACTTGCCTCTTTTTTCCCCAAATCAACTGCAACTTTTGCCTTCCTTTAGCAAGGACAAAAAGATTTCACGCATAAGTTGCCCTGAACAAAGGCACCTCACGCCAGGGCTTTCTTTTCTGTCTTCCTTTCTTTTTGTTTCACCACAAGCTGGCAGCGGGAGGAGTAGCTGGGGTGGGAGGAACTCCACTTTACACCCGCTTGATTAGTGCCAAAAAGAAGCTCAGAAAACACTCTGAGCTCCAGAGATGCTGTGACGGCAGCATGGAGAGAAATGGATCATTACCCTTTGGGATCCAACCTGTAGGGAAACTGAGTGCTGCCATATACAACCTGTTTACAAGGAGCTCAGGAGAGTGGCCTGATGATGGAGGGTCCAAAAAGTGACATTTCCCTCCACTTCCCCTCTTTCAATTACTGGAAAGACGCAGTGGATGCGGGACTTTCACAAATACGGAGACGGTTATCAGGGCTGAGATAAGGATGACACAAAACTGAAGGCCACGGGTACTGTTGCTGCCACTGATTGAAAGAGCGGGGAGAAGCAGCGAACAACTGCACACCTGGGGGCAGTGGGCACAGCCCGACCCGATGTGTCTTAGCACAGGTGTCCTGCACGGCCTGTGCCAGAGCAGACAAGTCCCCACTCATGTCAGGGGATGCTGTCCCCTCAGGCCCTGAGCCCATTGGGACCCCGCCCGCTGCTCCTCGGCTGCTCTCCCGCCTCCCCGTTCCCGTCCGCTTCCGTCCGTCCTGCCCCCGCTCACAGAGCCGCGGTGCCCCGCGGAGCTGTGCGCTGCCCTTGCCGGGGAACCCGCCCTTCCCCGAAGCGGGGAGAACGCCCGTCCGTGTGTGCACCGGGGAGGGCACCCCGCGGCCATGCTCCAGCGGGGTGGCACGGGGACGCCGGGCTCCTGGGACTCACCATCCACCCCCGGGAGACCTACGTCCATCACACCTTATTCATGAGCCCGAATTCAGCCGCATTTAAGGTAACTAATAACCAATAACCAACAGCACAGATCAGCGCTGTACCTTGGTTTGCAGCAGCGAACAGGGAGGGAGCAGGGTCGGCTGTGGGCAGCGAGGCCCCGGGAGCGGCCGGCTGCGGGGCTGGGCTGCGGAGGCACCTGCCGGGAGGAAAGCCGCGCAGCCACCACGGCGGAGCCCCGGCCGCTGCCGGAG
>VWYO01010506.1:0-23986 GCA_013400275.1 Rhadina sibilatrix | reverse complement strand
GCCTTGTGGCAGCGGAGGAGGAGGGACGGAGAGCGGCAGGCGGGAGCGAGGGAAGGAGGGATGGGCGAGGGTGAGCGGGATGGAGCGGCCAGCAGGGCGGGACGCTGAGGCTGAGTCTGGAGGTGAGCGGGGAAAAGCCGAGTGGCGGGGAAACGGGGCAGCTCCGACGGCTGCGTGAAATGAAGGGCCCTGCCTGCTGCTGGGCCGCAGGGAGCCCGCACTCATCTCGCTCTCTCTTTTCCTTGCAGGCTTCCTTTGGGAGTTCGAGCCCAGGTTCGTCCTCGCCCACCTCCTGCGTCGGCACCCGGCCTATCGCCCGCACGCCGTTCTCTCCTTGCCGCTCCTTCCCAAATTTATCCCCTCGTAGTTTTCCTAAGGCTTCGTGTACACGCTGTTAACCACCTGCCAGGTTTTTAAGAGGAGATTTGCGCTGCGGAATCCTTCGCTAAAGTCCAGTTGCAGTTAGAAATTGCTAGAAACCAAAAATGAAATCAAAGTTGTGGTAGCACTTTTAAGTCATCATCTCAGTAAAGCCAGATAGGCTGGAGACAGAAGCTTCTCTTGTTGCTGATAACTACAGGCTTGTCTAAATTTTTGACTTCTTGGTAATAACAGAAAATGTTTAAGATCATAACAACAAGTAATTTTTAAAGCTGTAACTAAATGTGCTTAAGGTTTTTTGGAATACATTATACCAACCAAGCATTATTAACATCAGCAGGGCTAGTCTCAATATTCTCAAATATTTGGGGAATATATTTGCTTCTACGCATATGCATTCTGCAGTCTTTGTTTCATGGTCTTCAACAACCATGAAATTTGTTGAGCTTGTATTTTTCAATATAGTTTTGACTATTTTAAAGGGGGTGGTGAACATTCAGAACTACAAGAGAAGTGGGATTTCTTAATGTAAAGTCTGTGGAACAGAACTTCCCCTTGAGTTAAATAGAAAACGAGTTAGAATAGAAGCAATAATCTTGATCACACATAAGTACATGTTAGATTAAGGCAGTTGATACTTTATTAAAACTTGAGCAGGATGTGATGGCCAGCAACAGGAGGATTAAATACATAATGTCATTATTGGAACTGTAGTAGCGTTGCCACAGCTGAGAGTTCTGTGAGTCCATAAATATGAATAGTATGTGAATAAAAAGCAGTTTTGGCCTGGATGTTTCTCTACAGTTTGATATAAACTTTCTCAGCTTTGTCATAGGCAAGCTGAACAAAGTTCAATTGTCTGCATGTACAGAATGAATACTTAGTATAAATAATGAAAAATTGCATTCATTAAGGTTCAGAAGTGTTGGTATATCCAGCTGACTCAAGGCTGAAAGCAGTGCAAAGAGGAATACTGTATTATTTTTTGAAGAGGGTTAAAAATTTGTAGCTCTTCAAAACTTTTGAAGAAGTTCCTTCATAGGAATAATTCTTAATAAACCTTTCCTTTGATGCTTGAAAACTAAGGATTGCAACAGAGCACTAGTATATAAGGGGAAGCCAGAAGTGAAAGAGAAATATACTAATCTTTTTTCTCTAACCTGAAAGCCGTAAAGAAGTGAACATTAGAGCAAAGCAACCATGTAATTCGGTGATTCTTTACTGTAGAACACTGGGTACTGATGCAGAATATTTTCGTCTTAAAAACTGACTGATAATAATCTTTCAAGTGACAAAGTGCATTTAAAACAATAGTACTTTCTTGATGACTTCTGAGTGTCATCTTCAGTAATTAAGAAGTGCCTGTTGGACCACACTGGGTTGCTTGCACACTGGGTTGTTAATTCATGTGATCCATGAGAAACATTTTGTTACTTTTAGTGTAATTTCCGTAGTATTTCTTGAAATTCTGCTGTGTTTATTCTTCTAGATTAAGTGCTACAAATTAGTGCTACAAATTACAAATTTTATTAGAAGTCCCATTTGTGAGGCTAAAGCAATTAGAAGCCAGTCTACTTTATTTTGCTGTTAGTAGGATGTGAATTCATAACCTAAGTTACCTGTTTGCCAGTGAAAAACTATGCTTGTTACCATATAAATCATATCAATAAAATCAGAGACTATAGATCACAGTTTTGCAGCTTTTGATATCTTTTGATGTCTGTGCTTTGTATCTTAATGATGGTTTCAGGGGTATTTTGACCAAACTTTTATTCAGTACAATATTAATTTGGGATTGTATTTCCTGAAACTTAGTTTTGCTTTTTTAGGTATTTCTCCCTGCTATGCTGTTTGTAGCAAGAGAGAAAGATGTCCTTATGACTTAAAAATACGAAAAGACAAGGTCATCTAAAGCAGCTGAATTTGTCAAGCAGTTGTGAATTTGTTACTCCACTGAGAGTTCTGACCCTGTTTGTAAGAGAATTCATGCTGTTTTTTGCTGGGATTTAATTTCGTATGTTGGTATAGGGAAAGAAAAATTCTCAATTTAAGTTTTCTTTGATAGTTGGCTCTTTATCATCTGAGGATCATGACTTTGACCCATCTGCTGAAATGCTGGTACATGATTATGATGATGAGCGAACTCTCGAAGAAGAGGAAATGATGGAAGAAAGCAAAAATTTCAGCTCTGAAATTGAAGATTTAGAAAAGGTAAGAGCAACTCTCTCCCTTGTGTCCATACATACTGTAACTTTTCTAGTGAAAGAACATTCAACCTGTCCTTCAGTTTGTATTGTGTAGTGCAGTTTTCTGCAAAAATGCATTTGCAGCTTGTTTAAGAGAAAGGTTAGGATGTAGCAGTGCATCATCAAAGAAAAGGCTGAACTTAGCTTCTCAAAGGTAGTGGTGCTTATATTTTTTTTGATTTAGGAGCACATTTGCTTTGGTAGAGAAATCACTGACGTAGCTTTTAGAGGCCTCTCATCTAAGATCACTTGTATGTTGAAACTACCTTTTGCATACTATTAAAATGACATCTAGCTGTGTTTGATTATGTCGGTCAGGTTTTACTTTTCCGATATGCAGACAAACAATCCTGGTTTTGGCATGATGGGTCACGTTAATTTGATATATAAATGATTTTCTATGTCTTAGTTTCAACAGTTTTGTATTCAGTGGAGGTACAAAATGATCAGTGTGCCCTTTGGCTTCTCCTATTCCATTTTACACTTCTTAATAAGAAGTTTTTCATATTTACACCTCTAGTTCATCCATGGCAGTGTAGTACACATCCTAAATGCCTGCTGAACACCCAGAAACTGATGCTGCTTGAATTACTGTTTGGTGACTCACTTATACCACTCAGCATAACTGCAAGTTTTGGTCAACAGACTTCCAAAAAAGTGTATTTTTAGCATCAGATACAAGGCTATGTTTATGTACTCCATGTTAAAACAAATTTTCTACATGTGGAGTTGACAGTGTTTATACTCTTTCTTTTCTCCTCCTTTTTTTTTTTCTTTTTTTTTTTTTTCTTACTCCCTTTACAATTGAAATTTTGCTGATTATGAGCTTACTGTTATAGTAGAGAAGCAGTTTGCCAGGTCTGATGGTTAAAATGGAGTTTTTACTCCACAAAATTCTCTTACTGCTTCTAGAATAGAAGAAAGAAGAACTGAGAGACACTCATCTTAAAAGACGTTATTACTTGAAGTCCTTACATTGGAAAGACTTGAACATGAGTTTCCATTTACCCATTTTGAAAAGTCTTTGCAGGTCTAAGACCTTGCCTGGCTAAAGAAAAGAAGGGGAATTTAATCAGTGTATGAGTTCAGCAATAAATTTTTAGAGGTACAACTTTTAAAAGTGTAAATATTTGAAAATAGTTTTCATACTCTGATGTCTTGAACCGGGTAATGAAAAAAAATCTTCACTGTTTATTGTTTTATTCATTGTATTAGGATACAAATTCAATGATAGGTATTAGAATCACTTGATCAAAAGCTATCAGAAAAGACAGGTTAAAAATCAAGCCTTCCTCTTGATTTTTGCCTTTTGGCTCTCTTGTTGCATTCTCAGTGGTTGATAAAAATACGTTGTGCAGGAGATGAAAGAAAGGACTTAGAAGTTGTGTATTGGTTTACTTTTGGGAGAGTTTTCATATGTGCAGTTGTAGGCATGTAGAAATAAAATCTTCAATAAAATAATATCTTCAATATCAATAAAGTCTTCAATAAAATCTTCAAGGTTTTCTGTATTTCGCTTGAAGAAATATTGACAAACCATATTCTACAGTACCAATCAGATAAGGAGCAGATTTTTAATACTTACTCTTTAGTTTCATCCAGTAAAATGTTTTCCCCAACAGCTTGCCAGAACTTCACTATATGCCAAGAGATATGTTTATGAATTACAGTCATCATTGAATCACAATATTTCAAACCTTTAATCATTCCGGCTTTCAGCTGAGATTTTCTTTGTTTGTTTTTTATTTCTGTTCTTCAAAATATGTTTTATTCTCTTAGGCCTGAACTGTTTACAAGTAACTGGCAATATGTTGAAGTGTTGTAAATCTTCTTCTGTTAGGAAGGAAACATGCCATTGGAAGATTTACTAGCATTCTATGGCTATGAACCCACGATTCCAGTTATGCCAGGTTCCAGTGCAAACAGCTCGCCAAGTGAACTTGCAGATGAACTTCCAGATATGACTCTAGATAAAGTAAGTCAGAACCATTTTCACCTGAATTGTTTAAAAGCAGAAATACTGGTGGCTTTAAGTTACGTGTCATAATCTCTTCATGTTACAAAATACCTACCTTTGTTAATTTCAATATACATTGTCACTCTAGGATCCTACCTTTTGAAGGGTATTGGGCATCTGGTTCTAATAATGATGCATAGCAACTTTAGTATCACTACATTAGTAAAAAGAAAACTAAATATGTCAACAGTTCTTCTAAAACACACGTGAAGAACTTTTACGTAGGAGGTTTGTTGGTTGTTTTGGGCTTTTTTAGTTAAGAAGTGGGATTTTTTGATAATATATGCGATGTCCAGAAATAACACTGACTTCCACCACACATCAAGTACCAAAAAATGGTATGAAAATAACTTGAAAATGCACTCTTAAATGCTTTTAGAAAGGTCTCAGCCTTGGGGAGTGAGAGATTGTTTTATGTGTAGTGACTGTTAAGTGTTACATTGCTGATACAAAACCCTGAAACTTAAGCTTTTGTGGTTTGCGAGTTAACTTTAAATTCTGAGATTTTATTCTGATTTTTGGCCACAAAGCATGTGCAGCTTGTAGTTGAGCTTAGAAAGTATGCAAGTAGTGAGTACATGTCTTTTTTATTCCTGTGAGTATGATGTAATGGTAAACTCCACAGAAAGAAGGATATAATGATGGCTCTGCACATCTGATTCTCGTTAGGATTCACGATTGTGTTGAGGCTACAAAAATGTAGTCGGCTTGTTGTCTAATACAATTCTTTCCCTTCCAAATCTCTGCCAGAGGGGTTGAAACATGTCTGCTAGTGGAGGAGGTGTGCCTTTTCTTTCTTAACGTTGTTTCTTTAACCTACAAAAATGTCGGATCTTTTTGATGTTCTGTTATGTGGAAGTATCGTCTCGGCAAAAGTCTACAAAAAACCTGGCTTTTTTTTTTTTTTTGTTGTTGTTGATTGGTTGGTTGGTTGGCTTTTCCCCCAGAGTTTAGGAGCCAGTAGGCTTTTAAAGCTTCAGTGTATCTGTGATGCAAAGAATGACAGAATGTTAAGTATGTGAGGCAGTTTCCATTGGTGTTTCTTACTGGAACCCATTGGAGGAATATCTGAGATTGATGCTTGCAAAATTTAATTCTTGTGCATGTATTTTACTAGGAGACAGAGGGGAACCACTGTGTTTGACTCTGAAATGAATGGTTATATTCTTAGAGTTAGTAGGAGCAAAGTAACTTTTTATTTAAGGGAGTACTGTCTGCTAAATTTTCTTATGGTGAGGTAGCTCATTTTAATTAATGAGGTTTACAGTTGGCTGAAGCTAAGTGCTTATCAGTCTATATTTTATCGTCACTCTGAGGTTTTGTTTTTTTATTTTAATGATACAGGAGGAAATCGCTAAAGACCTCTTGTCGGGTGATGATGAAGAAACACAGTCCTCTGCTGATGACTTGACACCATCAGTTACTTCACATGAGGCTACTGACTTCTTTCCTCGGCCACTAAGATGTAGGAAACCTAATTTTGTAATAGTACTCAAAAAGTCATAGCGTTATATATAGCTTCATACCTTAAAATACCAAAATTGAGGAGTACTACTCACTGTACCAGGAGCTGAGAAACAGTGCTTTGCAGGATGTTGTACCTGAACATTGCCTTTGGTCAGCATTACTGAATACCTAAAAGACTTGTATTTGGTTCGCTGCTCAAAGCACAAGTAAAACTAATTTCTCTATAAATACAATGATTTCGTAATCAATAGTTAATACAGTCTAGAGGAACACGCTTCATGATTTTCAATATGTTAGTGAATTATATGAACATGTAACCCATTCTTTTAAATTAGTGTTTCTGTACTAAAATTTTTGCTGCTGCTTTTAAGCCAGTGACTTCTCCGTGCAGCCTGTGGATGTGAACTGGGACGCAGTGTCTTTGTGATTATTTCCCTTCACACATTCAACACTTTTCCATAGGACTTCATGGGGTGAGCCAAAGTAGTTTTATATGGGATGGGGCCTGTAAACCCATGACCACCAAAATTTCACTATCCATGGAGCTGTGATGGGAAAGAACCAGTGGTTCAGTTGCCCAGCCTGGATGAGCTATTCCTCATTGCCTGTTGCGTCTCATTTGTTCACTGGTGTCCTAGAGTTAGAGTAGTATGGAGGACTTTTATCACAGTTTTAATTTGGCAAGTATCTTAAGCTATTCCATGGGGGATTTCATCTTTTTAGAGGAGGGGGGGATGAAGAGATTGTGCTACCTCAGTCACCAGCAATCATAGCTCTTTGCATGCTGCTGTCTGCTAAATGCAGGACATTTGAATTGAAAGAGAGATACAAAAATTGTAATGCCCCTTTTTCAGTTAAACAAATTCTGAAACATGCTGGCACTTGTGAACTGTTAATAAATATGACATTTTAAGTGTGGCATTTCATAGAAAAATGTCCTTAGCCCCTCGTCTGTACCGAGGATTAAGAAACCGTCATCTTTGTTTTCAGCTGTCATGGTTTTCTTTCAAAATGTTACTTTGTTAGAACATTAAGCTGGACATTTTAAAATCAAGTGTCCACCATTTCAGGGAAGGAGATGTCAGTTCTCTGTGCTATTGCCATCTTTTTTCTGGTCTCTGTCCATTTCCAGATTCTAAGATAACATTAAGTTTTAAGATATGCATTATCTAATACGTAATGCAGACTGTTTCATTAAGTTTACATTAATTGGGCAAAATAATTCCCTGTCCAAGCATATTGTACCACTCATTCAAGTTAGCCCTTTGCTTCCTACTTATAAAAGCAAAAGGAGAGACTGGTGATTCTAGTAATGACTACAGAAGAAGACCCCCAGTCTGGACAGTCTTGGATATTGTCTCTAATATTCATGATGTTTTAGTTGTGATGAAGCTAAAATTTCAGCTTCAATTTTTATGAGTATGTTTTCTCTGAAGTTGGAGAATACAAAATAGCTGTAATCATGTCACAACTGTAGATTCCCTTCTGCTGGGGATTATACAACTATAAAAGTAGAACTGCTTCAGAACCCAGTACCACAGCATTCCAGATTCTAAAATATGAGTTATGCTATGGAGTAATGTATTTGAATTGTTTGGAGGGCTCTGCTGTATTTGTATTTTTTTCCTTCTTAAGGAAAAAAAAAAAAAAAAGACTTAAGAGGAATAAGCAGTCTTTTGCTGTATTTAACTTTTATTCTGTTTTGTGTGTCTCTCCTGTATCTTCATTCTGTGCTAAGGCAGCCTGGTTTAAAGGAATGTTTATGTTTAATGCCCATTAAAACTTCTGGTGAAAGATTTTAGTAGGTAATAAAGGCATGCCTTCAGCTTTACTTTTTTTTTGTGATTAACTTGAGGCTATGTCATAGCTGTGGAAGTTTTCTGGTTTTTTCTCTAGGTATAAGCTTTTATTGAGAAAATTAACAAAAAAAACCCTCTCATTTCGTTTTGACTGTTGAAAATATAGTAGATTGTGTCATTTGCAGTGATGATAAATGTTTCAGTTCTTCAGTATACAAAAATCAGTGTGTCCTGACTTCATTCTAGTTTGGTTTTGATAGAAATCTGGATCAACAAACAAACAATAAGTGTCTCCCTGAATAAAAGCAGGTGCTCCTTTCAAAAGTAAATGCTATCTTGAAGTTCTGTGCTTGAACAGAAAATTCTTCATAGCTAAAAGCAAACTTCTTTGTTTCTGAAGCAAACACCACGTGTGATGGCGATAAGGAATCTGATGGCGAAGATGTAGAGGCAGACAATGGTAATTCATCTGAAGATTTGAGAAAGGTAATAATTATATTTTATAAAAGTTAGAACTTTGCTGTTAAGAAAATCCAGTAAAATGTTTTTTAGTATGTATCTAAAATTGTACTTTCATTCAGCAATTCTATGTCACATGCCAGGTTAATGACAGTTTTTAATACTTACTCACACAAAATGTTGTTACTAACTTTTTCTCTTCACTTCTATTACATTTTCAGGAAATAATGGTTGGTTCACAGTACCAGGCTGAAATTCCAGCTTACCTTGGCAGATGCAATGATGATGAAAAGGGTATGTTGTTCTAATTGTTTTACTTCTTATTCCATGTTTATACATAGCACTTGACGGAAAAATGTTATTTAAATTTGTAAGATCAATTCAATTACCTAGCTAAAGTCTCAGAGACCATTAAAAAAGGTACTAGAAAATTGAAGTAGCTTAACTGTAATTATAACAGAAGTGTGACTCTCCAACAATGGAGAGGACATTCTTCAGACAAAATTAGAGTGTTAATTCTGGAGTGTCTGGTAGTACTGGGTGTCAACTAACTGTAAGTCAAGAATGAGTACCTTTGTTGAAGAATCATAGCTAGTACATGACCATGTAATTTAGTTTACATGGAAGATGTTCAAAACAGTCTTTTTCCTGACTTGTCTTTTTTGGCAGGTAGAACCATGTGAGTTACAAAATTGGTGTGGAAAACAAAATGATAAGTTATTTTAAATTTCCTTGTATAGGTGCTGTTATACTGTCTCTTAAAAATGTGGTGTTTTAAATATTTTGTTACTCCAGTGCAAATTTAGATTAAAACTGCAGTAGAGTAGAGTAGGGTGGAAGACAGAGCCTTATTTAGTAGAGTTTTATATTGTTTCTTTAAAAATCTAGCTGTAGAAAAGGGCAGATAATGCAAAAAAATTTGCTCATGGGTGGAACAGCTATGAAATTAAGAAATGGGTATGGTGATATAATAATAAATGAAGGGCATTCTGTGGGTTTTTTTGTGAATCTTTTATATTCTGTAAGATGCTGTAAATGTTGTTTAACATTTAAGGAGGATATTATTTGAGTGAATTGTATTGAATCTTTTCAACAGTGCCACCTGCTCTTTTGAGGAATAATCCTTTGCAGTAAAGAAGAATGTTTGGTAGGGGTGGAGCTGGAAGCATTAGGAAGTGAATATCTCTTGTGTTGCCTAAGATCTAGGAGAGCCCCCCATTTTTTAAGAGTCAAGCATGATGCTAATGGGTTGCAAGAAGTGGAGGAGTAAGGACTGGATTTATCTTGACTTCTCCTCAGCCAAGAACTAAGGAAGTTCTTACAACCCAAGGATGACCAAGGAGGAGTTCATCTGACTATTTTCTCTGTTATGAGCTGGTAGTAGAGAGAACCAGTGAAGTCTTGTCTGATAGCATGGCCAAGAGCAAAGCGGTAGCTCCCAAATCAGAGAGCTCAAGGAGCATCTTCTGAGGTTATTAGTCATGGACTCCAGCAAAAAGCACTGCGTTGTCTTGGTTGATAAAGCTGAAGAGGAGTGTCACCAGCACTCTGGAAGGTTGGGCTTGGTTGTAGGGGTGGAGGATTCTATGAAAGCCTTTTCTGTGCGCCCTGAAGAAGTAGTGATGGCAAGTAGGGGCTTACATTTGTGCTATGTAGTCCAGCTACCAGAATTGAGCTAGAAAGTGGTTCTTCACTCCTGTAAACTTTACTTGTATCATGTCTGTCTGAAAACTTTCCATCTTGTTAAGCCATAAAAGAACTTTCAGAGGTGTCATTTTATTCCTCGCTTAAGCTAATGTTGTTTCCTGCAGTTTTAGGAGAGCTTTGAGCATCTCCATCTTTTGTGCTCTAACAGTCATTATAATTCTTTGTTTGTATTAAATAACTCAAATTCTATATTGCCAAGAGAGTACATGGAACATGATATGCAATGCTAATCACATCTATTGATCAGAGTAAAGGATTTGTAGTTTAATCTAGTATTGAAACATGTGCACAGGCTGACAGAGGTTCAGGTCGGCTCTGTGGAAGACTGTACATCGTAATCACTTAAAGCATTCAACATACCAAGTTTTTAACAGCATTCAGTTGCTACTGAATGGAAAAACAAACACTATATTGCCATATAGATTGCCATTCCGTTATGTAATTTTTGGCGAATTTTAGTTGAAAATTAATAAATAGCCAAAGTGATCTGCGGTTTAAAAGTGGTATGATCATACTTGATTTGACCTGTTCTTTGTATTTGTGAAATAGCTTTTAATGTTACAGCCTTAAAAACGTTTTATCTGACATAAATGGATTTCTGTTTTATCAGCTTATGAAAATGAAGACCATTTACTTTGGAAACCTGATGTGATCTCAGAAAGTAAAGTTAAAGAATACCTTTCTGAAACCTCCTTAAGAGCAGGAAATGAAAATATGATTGGCAGAATTCCTGAAGGACTACATACACGGGACAATGAACAAGTAGGTTTTATATCCTGTTCCATTTGTGACCCAGTACTGTGTAATTAACATGTGCTCTACTTCTGTGCTTTGTGTTATAAAGGCACCACTACTCAATGTCTTCATTCCTTAGTTGGATATTATAGGATCAAGAGCTTACTTAAAATGTTTAAGCATGTGCTTAAAAACCTTGAGTATTTGAATGTTGGCAGCCTGGTGATCTCTGATGGCATAGTGTTGACAAATTCAGCTTTTTTAATAATTGTGTATAATGTTTTACGTTTTTTTAGTAAAAGCTTGCCTCAGCTTTTGGGTGGTTTTGGTTCTTATTTTTAAATTTTCATAATACATAAAGAGAAATCCTCTATTTTTTATTTTTTTTACACTAGATATGTTCACTGGAAGAGTAGTTTTGGAGGTCTAAATTGGATATTCGAAAACTTTGACTCTTTCTAAAGATGTCTTTTATTTTATAGGCGCTGTATGAACTTCTTAAAAGTAGCCATAATGTTAAAGAAGCAATTGAGAGATACTGCTTAAATGGAAAGGCCTCTCAGGGTAAGAGAATACTTGGTTTTTCAGAAAAGTATGGTTAAAAAAAAAAAAAAAGTCGTGTGGAAAATCCTTGAGTAGGAATCAGATTATCAAGCACATCCCTGTCATGATGACTTTAGCACAAGTTTGTTATAGTATGACAGTCAGCCAGTTGGAAGTTCTGCTGCAGAAGTTTGCAGTTTGTAGAAAGGCTGAGGATTTGCCTTTGACCTTCCCTTCTTTTCTTCCACAGCCCTTGTAACGATGACAGATTAAGGAGAGGGGTGGGGAGAGATGTGATTCTGCTGCTATAAAGCAGTTCTCACCCACTGTGTAGTATCTCTTTGATACCATGATTGATTACAGTCTGATAACATTTGTACTAAAACCAGGAGAATATAGGTGGGTACATAAATAAGCCCCCTCTCTGTGCTAACATTTGTGCTATGCCAGCCCTAAAGGGGCTCTACTGGAATTCTATAGGACACTGAGAGCTTTGCTTGAGCCTGCATTGGAAAATAGGCTTCCACCTTATTTGTTCTTACTATTTATTAATCCCTTAAATGAAAAGCAGAGTCTGTCATCTGACAGATGAGGTTTTGTCCTTTAGTTTTGCATATGTATTGTGTGAAGTGGAATGGGTTATGAGCTCTGCTATAAGCAGATAGCCCTCAGGACTGGATCCAAAGGGAAGTTGAGTGTACATAGTTTAGGTGCTGTCAGAGACAAGTGTCTGAGTGGTTGAAGGCTGGCTGGCAAATAAGGACCACACAGCTGCTCACTCACTCCTTCTGCTCCTCTCCCTCCTTTCCTGGTGGAGACGAGAATTAGAGGAAAAAAGAAAAACTTTGGGTTGAGCTAAGAACAGTTTAATAATCGAAACAAAAAAGAATATAGTATGAATGCTAATGATGCTGATGACAACAATAATTATAATGCAAGGGAAAGAGAGAGGGATAAAACCCCCGAGAGGTGAGTGATGCACAGTGACGTCGTTGCTCAGCACTGGCTGCCCAGTGCCCAGCCCATCCTCTGGCAACACCTGGCCCCTCCCAGCCAGCTCCCCCCAGTTCACACCCTGGCCATGTCAGTCTGTGCCTAGAATATCCCTTTGGCCAGGTCAGGTCAGCTCTCCTGGCTGTGCTCCCTCAGCCCCTTGGACACCTGCTCACTGCAGAGCGCGGGACACTGAAATGTCCTGGATTGCACAGTTTGGCACCAACTAAAACATCAGTCTGTTATCAGTATTGGTCAGGATCCAAAACACAGCACTCTATCAGCTACTAGAAAGAAAATTATCTCAGCCAAAATCAGGACACTAAGGTCAAGCTGAAGGGAGTGATAAGGACTATAAGAATGCTTTAAAAAACTTCATGAACAAGAAGAGATTGTGTGGACCTTAAAGTATCAGCTGCTGGGCTGTATCCTAAATCCAGTACTTCTCTGGAATTTAGGTTCCTGTTTCAGAATTGAAAAATACTTGTCTACATTTGTGGCTTAGAGGCTAAAATTCCATCCTAAGGACTAGTACTCTTTACCCATACTCCATCCCAAGTTCAAATGGAATTGTTATACCCTCATTAAAATGGTAATGGATAGATGGAGGAGTAAGGCCTAACAGATGAGGGAGAGGCTCACAGATGAGGGTCATGGATGTTGCCTACCCAGACTATAGTAAAGCCTTTGACACCATTTTCTACAACATTTTCCTGCAGAAGCTGACAGCCCATGGTTTGGACAGGTGCACTCTTCACTGGGGTAAAGCTGTGTGGATGGCTGAGCCCAGAGAATGGTGGTAAATGGAATTACCAGCTGGTGTGTTCCCCAGAGCTCAGATTGTATTGGGGCAGTTCTGTTTAATCTTTATCAACGATCTGGATCAAGTGTGCTCTAAGTCCATTTGCAGGCAAAACCAATTTGGGTGGCAGTGTTGATCTGCTGGAGGGCAGGAAGGCTCTGCAGAGGGATCTGAACAGGCTGGATCATGGGCTGAGGCCAATGGTGTGAGGTTCAACAAGGCCCAGTGCTGGGTCCTGCCCTTGGGTCACAACAGCCCCAGGCAGGGCCACAGGCTGGGACAGAGTGGCTGGAAAGGAGCTGGGGGTGCTGCTGACAGCAGCTGAAGATGAGCCAGGCTGTGCCCAGGTGGCCAAGAAGGCCAATGGCATCCTGGCCTGGATCAGCAATGGTGTGGCCAGCAGGAGCAGGGCAGGGATTGTCCCCCTGTGCTGGGCACTGGGGAGGCCACACCTGGAGTGCTGTGTCCAGTTCTGGGCCCCTCAGTGCAAGAGAGACACTGAGGTGCTGGAGTGACCCCAGAGAAGGGCAGTGGAGCTGGGGAAGGGTCTGGAGCACCAGTCCTGTGAGGAGCAGCTGAGGGAGCTGGGGGTGTTTATCCTGGAGAAAAGGAGGCTCAGGGGAGACCTTACCTCTCCCTGTAACTGCCTGAAAGAAGGCTGTGTCCAGGTGGGGGTTGGCTTCTTCTCCCACATAACCAGTGACAGGAATGAGAGGAAATGGTGTCAAGCTGCCCCAGGGGAAGTTTTTTATTAGATATTACAAAGAACTTCACGGACAGGATTGTTAAACATTGGAATGGATTTTCCAGGAAAGTGGTGGAATGACCATCCCTGGGGATGTTCAAGAAAGAAACAACTGGATATTGGACATTTATTGCTGTGTTCTGCTTGACCTAATGGTGTTTGATCAAAGGTTGGGCTTCATGATCTTGGAGGTCCTTTCCAACCTTAACAATTCTATGAGTCTATAATGTTGTCAGTGTCTGTCTCTTAGAGTGGCCATTATACTATGGCTCACTGAAGCTCACTACTGTTCTCAGTGTGGAAATCAAAAATAAAATCACTGCTAGGTCTCACTGTTAAGAAACAGTGAGACTTTACATGGGGGTATTTTCTCGTCTTCAGAGGTTGAGAACTCTGTTATAAGGAATGCAAAATTAATGAGGCTGAGAAAGAAAAAAAAACCAACTGTGCAGTGGAGTGATTGTTGCTTTCATCTGGGAGCAGAAAGGTCTTGTTTTCAGATACTGCTTCCAGAGATACTTTCAAATGTGTGAATGCGTTTTCCACCACTGGCTTTAAATGTTTAGTTGAGTGGAAATTTTTTGGGTCACCATTATGAATGTAAGATACTTGAAAAATCCCTCCTTACTTGTATATATACACAAAGCTACAATCAAGATATGAAATTAAGAAAAGTCTTGAATGATTTGTCAAACCAAAATCCAGTTTTAGAAAATGCAGGTTTAATCACTAAAAACAAGAAAAAAAAATAAGAAGAAAGGAGAAAAGAAATAAAGAAATTTGCAGTTTCTCCTTAAGAGATATGAAGGGGTTAGAAGAGATCTGTGGCTCTTTAGGACCAGGTGGTTGGTTTTTTCTGGGTTCCCTGTTACCCCTTGTTTTTCAAAAGCCTGGATCATGTTGAATATTGTCCCAGTCACTTTGTGCTGTATGGCTTCCTGACCTAGGCTCAGTGCTGAGGCACTCATTTATGATGCATTTTGCCTTTTCCAGGAGTGCACTACCTCACCAGGGGGGTTATGAGGTGTTGTATCAGGCCAGGTGTTGTGTGTTCTGGGCAGTCTGTCTCACGCTGGCTCCGTTGGCTGTGGCAGGTTGTAGTTCCCTCCTGATGGCAGTTCATCCCACCCTGTTTCTCAGCTGTGATTTACAGTGCCATGCACAGGCGCTGGCATCCAGGCTGTAGTTGGCTCCTGGTAAGAAGACATGGTCTAGCCTGCTGAGTGCCTGGGAGGGCATGGACCTGGCCCTGCTCCTGTGGTTGGCACAGCAGGGCAGAGCTCTGCCAGGCCTTCCTGTCTGTGATGCTCGCTCAGTCAGAGCAAGGCCTTCCATCAAAACAGGATTTTCCTTCGCTCTTGTTCCAGCAACCACTGTTCCTTGTGTCCTGTGTAACAAGGAATATTGAGAAAAATTACCACACCGCCTCAGTGATGTGAGCATATTTTTTGATGACACACTTATTAAGAACAATAAACCTTTGAAATATCCTTTGCCTTCAAGGATGAAAGATTTCTGAAATCAAACTCTTCTAGATTGTTCTTTGTAAAGAAGAAATGTTACATTTCAGGTAGTATAGTTTCTCAGTAGGGGAAATAACATGGGTCTAAATAAATCAGTTACTTTTTTTAGAATGTATTTGGATATTCATACATTAAGAACAAAAATTATTTGTAAAAGGTTAATGAGTGAAATCAAGTTTCTCATGCTACCTTTATAATTGTCTAGAAGAGATGACAGCATGGACAGAAGAAGAATGCAGGAGCTTTGAAAATGCACTTCTGATGTATGGAAAAGACTTTCATCTCATACAGAAAAACAAGGTTAGTATTGTACAGTTAAATGGAAAAGTTGGTAAATTGTATGATACTATGTGAAGGCAATCTGTTTGTCAGAAGCCATACAGAAGAAGGAAATAAGACCCATATGAAAATAAATTTGGCATTTTTGAACTAATTTTTCTGTCCTTTGCACTGATATTTCCAAATGTCACTAGGCATTGTGAGATGAGTCAATATATTATCTCTGAAATCAACTTGAATTGACATTACTTCTGTTTATGCATGTACATTACAATTCAGTTTAAATTTGTGCCTTTCTTGGAAGGGAACAGTATTTCTATACCTATTTCTATTTCCTGTGGCTATAGGAGGGGAGAATTTGCCTGATTTATTCTGTCACCAGGAAGGTGCAAGTTTACAGAATCAGGCTGAGTTCTGTGTTTTCATAAGGTATAGTCATCCATAATATTCTCTTTCCTGAGCCAAAAAGGAGTTCTAATCTTGGGTTGGATTGCTTCTGATTGACTCCTCTGTGCCTTGATAATAGGACCTTTTGTTATTTTTATCAAAAAACAGTAGTTGACAATATCAGTGTTTCTAAATTTCCTGTATACTTCCTTTATGCTTTTGATACTACTACATTAAAGAGTAAAGGTGGCTTTTGGTTTTGTTGGGGTTGTTGGTTTGGTTTGGTTTTTTTTGTTTGGGTTTTTTGTTTGTTTGTTTTGTTTGTTTGTTTTGTTTGTTTTGTTTGTTTTGTTTTTTCTTTAGGAGTCTGGTGTTTTTATTGTATTTCAGGTGAACATTGTAGGGTTGTAGTTGCTGTTCAACCAACAGCAGTCTGCGGGTCTTGCCTAATACTGGTTTAACCCATCCTAAGTAATTTGGATAGTTCAGATTTTAAGTGGACTTTACAAATAAACATTAACACATCAGAGATTAAAAATAAATTTCCAACATGGAACAAAACATGTGTTGATGTGTCTTTCACTATGGACCAGAATTTGTCAAAAAAATCTACTGGGGTTTTTTTTCCCAGGCAAAAAGCAATAAAGTTTAGGGAAGGTTCTGGGATCCAGCTTAAGGTGATGTCATTTGTATACAGCAAGTATCAGCTAGACAAGATTTAGTGTGTAGAGGAGCTTAACAAGATGTGTTTCCTTTTCTCTGCCATGCAAAGCTTTGTTAACTGGGACTTTATGCATTAGCATATGGACACCTGTTAATTTCCTCCTCTTCTTGGTATGTCTGTTCTAAACTGGCAAGGTTTACTACTGCACCTAAGGCATTTTGGATTCACCACTGATGTTTCTGTATGTTTGAAATGTATGTTTGAAAACACTCAAATATATTTTACTGCCAGGCTGTATTGGATAGAGTTGTAAAACTGGAACTGTGGGTGATGTGATGATGATGTGAAATGTTTCTGCATCAAAAAGTAGATAAAAATGGAAGTCATGGCTTTTTCTCCAAGAATCAGACTTCACATAGCACCTCCATTTTGGGGGAAGAGACAAACAGTTGACTTAGATCAGAATTAGTCTTTTCCGTCCTTTATACCTTCTCAACAAGACTACAGTTTTATTTTATTTAAGTATTCACTGTTGTGATTTGACAGCTCTGTTGCCAAAGCTTCCACAGTTCTGGACTTTGCCCAAAGGAATACGTACCCAGAGTCTTTTGTGCTTCACTCCTCTTAGGTCATTCATTTGCTGAGCTTTTTCTGTTGTAAGAGAGGGTATATCTTACAGTTTTAAAAATGCACTTTTATATATATATATATATATATATATCTCAGTACTTTAGATGTAGATAGTTTCCACCTAGTTTAAAAAAAATATCCAATAATTCATTGAGTAGAACAAATGTAATAACTTGAAACTGTAGGTCTGTTTGAAGTCTGCAAAGATTAGTTCCAGAACAATAAAAACTAACAGTATTGCAGAAGTGGGAATTGGGAACATGACAAACTTAAGTCTTTGCATTAATCTTGTCAATTCTTGTTGCCCTTTAGGTAAGAACCAGAACAGTTGCTGAATGTGTGGCTTTCTATTACATGTGGAAAAAGTCAGAACGTTATGATTACTTTGCTCAGCAAACAAGATTTGGAAAGAAGAAATACAACCATCATCCAGGAGTTACGTAAGTAAAATGTTCTTGGAATGTCTTTCCTGTTCCAAATCATAAATGTAGAAGACTTACCCCTCACCCCACTTCTGTTATTGCACTGTAAAGCTTCAGTGGCAACTGAAATTAAATCTATCATCATTTATAGGTCTTGTTTTCCAGTTACATAATACATTATGGATGCAATATTCTTTTAGGGACTACATGGATCGTTTGGTAGATGAAGCAGAGTCTCTTGGAGGAGCAGTGCATTCTTCAGCCTTAACATCTAATAGTCGAACAGAAACCATTCCTGACCAACAGCTAAGCATTCTGAACTCTATCACTGCCAATGAGTTGACAGGTAAATCAAGAAAAAAAAAAATCTTGCTTGGAACTACACAAACAACTATTTCATTTGCATTTGTATTCATCTGTTTTCCAGCACTGACAAACAGTGTAGCTACAGTCTGCCACACTTCAGACGTGAACTGCCTGGATGACGCTTTTCCTCCCATGGACAGCTTACCCCGAGCACCAGTTAATCACGTGCCTGTTGGAACAGATGAACTGCTTAACTTGCCTAGCAATGGTGAAAGTGATTGTTTTAATTTATTTGAGACTGGCTTTTATCATTCAGAGCTAAACCAAATGAACATGTGCAGTGAGGAGGCAGAAAGACCTGCGAAGAGATTGAAAATGGGGATTGCTGTCCCAGAATCTTTCATGAATGATGTCTCTGTAAATAACCTTGGTGTGGACTTTGAGAACCACACACACCACATTACCAGTGCCAAAATGGCTGTTTCAGTGGCTGACTTCAGCAGTCTATCTGCAAATGAGACAAATGGTTTTATTAATNCCACCCCCCCCCCTTATAAAGGCAGGGATGGGTTTCTTTATTTTAAACTGCACAAACATACAAGGATGTTTTTTAAATGAAACCTTCTCTCATGTGATACTAAACTAGAGCACTTCAGTTTACAAAACAGCAAATTCATGTTGGTGGAAGCTAGCACAAGGGACTTAAGATGAGTAAAGTGAAGATCTACACTTGAATGCTGTTGCAAAATTAAAGGTCATGGCTACCTTACACAAAAGTAATCATGCTGCCGTAGACATCTGTGTACTTTAAACTTACTGGCTTAAACAGATATATTTTAGACTATTGTATTCAGATGAGTTTTGTCCACAACTTTGAAGATTAATGCACCTGTGTAACAACTTTTCTAAAACAGCTGATGTATAAAGCTACAGTCTGCACAGCTTAGGATTTAGACCACTAAACAGTCTACATTTGGAAGACATCTTAAGTTGTTTGGAGCACTGCAGTTCTAAGTGTTACAGTTTTGAGGGACTATATAGTTTATGTAGTAATAGTGGAACCTTGAAGTACATGATTGAAAGATTTTATTTAGCGTGGATTGCATTTATTTGTTTTGGCAAGTCATTGGCTTCAAAAGGGCACTTCACTTACTTGGTCAAATAGAAAAGGATGAGTAAAAATGCATCCCATAAAAGCAACTATTTAACTTCATTACGATTTTTTATTTTGAACCTTGAGTGCAATTTAGCCATCCAGGATGTTTGTCTTGCAAACATTTGTTCCAATTGCTGCAGGAACCAAACGTAGTATTGGCTTGTAACATGTTGTATGCTACAACTTGCAAGGTGTTCTAATGAAAGCCTGAACCTCACTTCAGTAGCATTACCCCTGTCCTTCCATACTTTTTCTTTGCACTGTTTGTATGACAAATTTAATTGCCACTAATTTGTTTTCATTATTCAAGCTATTAAGTTTGCATTGTTGATATTTTTAATAGTTGCTTCAAGGTTGTGCTGAGTAATTAGAAAGTAGTGATTTTAATATTTGAAAGGGAAGAGGGTATTTATTATGCATACTGTGAACTGCATTGACATCCCGAGTTTCAGATGCAGCATATGGAGTTTTCTTTACAGCATTGTAATGAAGATTGCTTTGAAGTGTTTATGCAATAGCACATTTATCATATTAAAAACAAATTAGTTTAGCACAGTGGACAAAAGTAGGTATGGTTTTGTAATCAGTTCTTAACTTAAACATCTGAAATATTTAACTTTAGTAAGTACACAGTAAATAACGGGTAGCCTTGGCCCTGTGTTGTACTCTTGACATTTTTAGCCAAGTTCTCAGCTTCTTACTGCTGTGTTTTGTGCTGAACTTTGTACCTTGTTTATTTTGTTTATGAATCAACCCATTTTAAGTAATTTTGTAGAATTCTGGCCATAATCTTCCATTGTTATACATTCAAGTTTATCTATGGGTTTACAGTGAGTGGCTGGTCCGTATAAAAAATCATACAAAGATGACTGAATGCTTATACCAGTTGCACTTAAATGAACATGCCCATTTTCATTAGTTGATGCAGTAATACACTCAGTTTATCTATGCATTGCTGGGCTCTTAATGTAGGCAGGGACTTGTCTAAGGTTTGGGTTGTCAGCAAGTTGAATGGACACTTTAGTTATTTAATAAAGACTTTGACCAAAATTCAGAAAATGATATGAGAGAAAAAGGAATTCCGGGTAGTCTGATATAAATGCTGATCGTATTTAGCCTGTTGGCTAGCTAGCTGGTATCGTTTACTTTTAATTCCTTGTTAAAATGAGGCAATAATTTGCAAGATTTCGTAAATATGTAAATTCTTCATATCTTTTTAGATATCTCTTTCAATATTTTCTGACTACTTCTGTGTATAGTAACATTTTTGTGCATGCTTGATGTGACATTCATAAATTTGTACCACTATGACTTTATCCATGTAAAATAGCTATTTATTGAACTTTACTTTTAAAAGCTGGACTTACTTTTTTTCTCTCAGTTTAAACATTTAAATGGAGAACTTGTTACTGTTTATTAAAAGAATTGTGTTTTGAAAGTCAGCATTGAGATAACTGAATTGCAACCATATGAAGAAATTACAATGCCTTGGCTATTATTACACAGTGAAGCACAATTCTTTAACAAACTGTGATGAATTCTTTGTCCTTTGCCACGTGTTTTCTTCATACAAACAAACCAAAAAATCCATAATGGGCAATTGCAGTGTTGGTAAATGTATCGTTTTTATGTACAGGGAATCTGAAGAGGGTAGCAGATTCATGTAGAAGTGTAACTGGTGCTGTGATTATAGCAATACCACAGTTGGTCACACGTCATCTTCCCATGCTAGGTTCTTAAGTGTTTAGTCTTCCTCTTGTAATGCTCAAACTGCTGAATTTACTTGAAGGATGTACAATACTCTTTGAAGAATAAGAAATTGTGTACAATTAGGTCAGTGAATTGTGCAATTGAAACTGAGAGTCAAAAATACAGGAAAACTGCAGTTTAAGTAGGACACAGTGATACTACTTAATTTAACCAAAGTCTCTAATGAGTATTTCAACTTTGAATGTAAACTAATGGATAAACTGACCAACAGGGACGCTATTTGCCCAGCATTACAAGCACATTGTCTACAGACAGGGAAATGAAATACAGTAATTTGTAAGATAATGACAAGGTTACTATTTTTATTATTCCTATTTTTCATTGAAAGATGGAGGAAGATGCTATCAATTGTACAATAAAGTATGAATGGTTATAGTCTTCCTAATAAAATAGAGATCCCGGTTATTCTCAGTTCACAGTAACTACCCTGTGCATAACAACAAATCAAGTGACAATCGGAACATGTTTTAGTATCAGATGTTCAAGAGGAAGTCGCTGTTGTTGCATTGGTTTTAATATTTGTACATAAACACTGATTTTTTTGAGCATTATTTTGTATTTGTTGTACTTTAATACCTGGTGTACAGTTCCAGAAATAAACGTCTGGAAACCTTTCTTTATTTGTAAAGCTCTTCATGCATCTGCACTGTGTTTGCTACTTCATTTCCAGAGATATTTAGCAGTAACTCTGAATGCACTTTTAAGAACTCTGGGTACCACCAAAGCACATGCTGCCATCTACCTAGTGGTGCACAGAGGAGTGAAAAATGCAGCAGACAGTGATGCAGGTAGCTGATGAGTAATGGTTTCCCTCAGACTTCTGAAACATTATGGCTGAAGTATAGAAGATCTCAGGTGGGACTTGAATGTAGCCTCAAAGTAACACATTGCAGCGGTGTCACCCAGCGTTCAGAGTACACCTAAGCTGTGGGGAACACATACCTGTTCTCTGGGGAAAGAAAATACACCCAAATTCATAAATCCATGTCAAGCCAGATTACAGCTGTGAATACAAAAATTTTACTTGGCTTAGGCCTTAATGTTGAATTTAAACAATTTGAAACGCTTTTTGCCTTGATTCTCCAGTCCCTCAAGATGATGAACCATTAGTTTTGGATCCTGAAAAGCTGTAAGATCTTACAGATCTTCTGCCACTTCTGCCAAATGCCAGATGGAGTTGGAGTTCTTTCCTTGACCCAACGCTTTTTTTTACAGTGGCTGGCACAGTTCATCTTCAAGTAAAGAAATAATTATTTTTTTTAAACTAGACAGGAGTACAAGCTGATATAATTCTAAACAGCAGAAGCTGTAATTTGCCAAGTAATGAGCCTTGCTTCCCCTGATGGAGAGATACAAGGATATCTTTCTAATGATGTCAGTACAATCTGCAAAACAAAACACCTATCCAAAACACTTCGGTTACAAACTGCACCTCCCTTTTTTATAGTTATTTAGCATAACAATCAATGTTAGAATAAATTATAATGACTGACCTCATCTAGTTCTTGTTTTGATACAACTAATTGTTAGCCTTGCAGTACTTAAAAATGTCTTAAAAATTATTGTAGTTTAGTATAGGTATTTAAACTCCTCTCAAGTTACTTTACTTACGCTTCCATTTATATAGGAAACATTAGTTTCTGCCACTGAAAAGATAAGATGAAGTCCTTACAGTGCTTAGGCAACAAAGAGCCAAGTCAGAATCACAGACTATGCTGAGTGGGAAGGGACACATCAGGATCATCCATGTCCAGCTCTGGTACTGCACACGGTACCCCGGGAGTCAAGCCCTGTGCCTGGGAGCATTGTCTGAACACTCCTTGAACTCTGTCTAGCTTGGTACTGTGACCACTGCCCTGAGGAGACTATTCAAGTGCCTGAAAGCCCTCTGGGTGAAGAATCTTCTCCTAATAGCCGGCCTCAACCTCCCCTGACACAACTCCAGGCCATTCCCTCACTCCTGTCACTGCTCACCGCAGAGATCAGTGCCTGCTCCTTTGCTGCCTCTCGTGGAGTTGCTGAAGACCACAGTGAGGTTTCCCCTCAGTCTCCTCCAGGCTGAACAGACCAAGTGACCTCAGCTGCTCCTCATCAGGCTTTTCCAGACCCTTCAACATTGTCATGGCCCTCCTTTGGTCTCTAGTAGTTTAATGTCTTACATTGTGGCACCCAAACCTGCCCCCAGCACTGGAGGTGAGGCTGCCCCAGTGCAGAGCAGAGCAGGACAATCCCCTCCCTTGCCCTGCTGTCCCTGATGCCCCCAGGACACGCTTGGCCCTCCTGGCTGCCAGGGCACTGCTGGCTCATGTTCAACTTGCCATGGACCAGGACCCCAGGGCCCTTTCCATGGCCCTGCTCTCCAGCCTCTCATTCCCAGTCTGTCTATGCATCCAGGGCTGCCCCATCCCAGGTGCAGAATCTGGCACCAGCCTTGGTTGAACATCATGTGGTTGGTGATAACCCATCTCTAATTTCTTCAGGTCTCTGCCCTCAAGGGAGTCAACAGCTCCTCCAAATTCAGTGTAATCAGCACACTTACTTAGTATTCCTTTTCATCCTTTGTCCAAGTCATGTTTGAAGGTGTCAAAGAGCACAGGGCTGAGGATTGAGCCCCCCTAGTGACAGGTCCCCAGTCTGATGTCACCCCATTCACTGTAACCCTTTGTGCCCAACCCATGAGCCAGTTCTCACCCATCCCATGATGTGTGTGTCCAGCTGTGAGCTGGATATAGTGAGAGATAGCAATGAAAGCTTTACTGAAATACAAAAAGATCACATCAATTGGCTTCCCTTGATCAACTACATGTGCTATCTTGTAATAAAGGAAATCAGGTTCAATAAGCAGGACTTTCCCTCATTAAGCCATGCTGGCTGTGACCAGTGACTGAATTGTGCTTCAGCTGTTTTTCAGTACTTCCCAGAAAAATCTTTCCCATGATTTTACTGGGCACTGAA
>VWYO01010503.1:27404-57821 GCA_013400275.1 Rhadina sibilatrix | reverse complement strand
ACCACCTGCTTGGCAGAGCATGAGAAGCAGAAAAATCCATGAGTTAGGGTAAGCACTGCTCAGCAACAACTGAAACATCAGTTTGTTATCAACATCATGATCATGCCAAATCCAAAACACAGCACTGTACCAGTTGCTAGGAAGAAAATTAACTTTATCTCAGCAGAAATGAGGTCAGTGAACTATCTTCTTCCTTTTAAATTGCTTAATATGTTAAGACAACATAAGTCTTCCTGTTCCTTAAGGGGATTCCTATTAAGAATCTTTTTTTTTTTTTCCCCTTCTTTCAAGTTCGCCTACACTTTTGGGTGATATAGTTGAGAACTGGGATTTACAAAGATGGGAAATAAAGAACAGAGGTGTTAAATTTTTGCTGTTGATTGAATTTGTGTTTTCATAGCTTATGAAGTGTTATGTAAGTGACATACAGATAAGAGGATTCAGTGTAAAAGGCTACAAACTTTTTGGGTCAGACTTGCCTAGAAATTTTGGATTTAGCTGTTTTCCCTCACACATTGATATGAGTTACACTGCTCTGTGAAACAAATTCTGGAGATTCAAATATTGAGAATGTACAACAATGTTTGATGCATAATGCAAAGCACTAAAATTTTCAAAATATTTGTTCTGTTGTGAAAAAATTACATTTTTATTTGGTTTTATTAGCACTGATGTGTAGTCTGTATAATGGGAAGCTATTTCTCATTGTAAGTCTTTAATTTTTATTTATGGCCACCGAAAGAAAAACTACTTGATATTCACCTTCAGGTAGATAAACTTTGGGCTTTGTGTTCAAGGCTCCACTTGTATTGGCTGCATGAAATGAAGCTCAATATTCAGGTTCAATGTGTGCCATTAAGTAGAGTGGTAAGTGGTAATTTACCCAGTACTGATGGTTAAAGTTTGAATGCATTTCTTACTCTGAAAAGTCTGAAATTTCCAGTCATGAAAATGAAAGTTTTCACCTACTTTCATGAGCATGAAAGTAGGTGAAAACTTGAGGGTATGATTGAGGTGAAAACTTGAGTCAAAGTCAATGTAATGTTAAATGAGGCTGTAAATCTTTGAGGATTTTTGGAGGGTGTGGTGGGTAGCGTTCATCTTCTGATTTTGGTAGAGTGCATTGAAGACTGTGTATGTTAGAAAACCTGCTGCTGAAGTTGCACAGGTGCTGTCATGAATATTTTTTAGCCTTAGTTTTCAAAAACTCATAATAAAATGCTATAAATTGGACTAAAAGAAGTCAAAGAAATTAAAAAGCAAACCTTGATGGTTTTTAGGGATACTAGTCTTCACAAGACAGTTTCTTTGGATAATTATGGTTAAACATACAAAAACTTACTGCACATTTCTCAACATTAGAAATCTACAACAAAAAGGTAGTCAGACAGAAGCAGAACTCATTTAGTACAGAAAGGAGTAATACTCAAGTAATTTTTCCATTCATTTTTCCTCATGAAAGAATATTAAATTATCTTGGAAGCAGCCAACCAACCCACAACCCCTTCAAAAATTGTTTTGTTCACAAAAGTAATTAATTATAATAAACTTAATTATGATAACATATCCAATAACTTCAGTTGATCTAATGCAGGACTGAGTGAGTCAATTATGTTGAACACAAGTGTTGAAAATTCCCTTACTCCTCAGACATACTAGTCACAGCCTAGCTGAGGCAGTTTGCCTGTAGATTTTGGGCTGAACAAAAAAACCCTGCTGATGTGACAGCATCCATACAGTCATCAGCATATAGCAAACACTGAGTATTTGCAGAGAAGGTGTTGGGGAATTAAAGTATCCTATTGTAGTGATTCTCTCCATCTAAGCCAGCTGAGTCGTAGCTTTGTTCATGTTGAGAGTTAAATAAAATTTTACAGGAAAT
Source organism: Rhadina sibilatrix (assembly GCA_013400275.1). NCBI lineage: Eukaryota > Metazoa > Chordata > Aves > Passeriformes > Phylloscopidae > Rhadina > Rhadina sibilatrix. The sequence goes on along the minus strand of VWYO01010503.1, from coordinate 55,939 downwards.
TACCTTTTTTTTGCACCTGTTTTTCTTGGAAATAGCCAACAGAAATGCCTGCTCTTTCCTGATCACCATCTAATGTGCAGTAAGTCTTCCTTTCTCTGGCTTATACACTGCTTTAACAGAAGGGAATGCTTACAATCTCCTTAATGAAATAGGCCATTAACCCATGCTAGAACAATGCAGGAGAGTGTCCTCTTTGGTTTTCTCACACGTGTTGGCTCCTGTCAAGGTAAGTAGGGAAAAGGCTGGATGCTTAATCAGGGCATGGATACTGGTGTCCTCAGATACTCTGTGTGGCCCATGACAATGAACATCAGAAGACTCATTTTCATTGCTGCACAAAATTAGCTATGTAATGTCTATTGTTCTCTAATTTCTCACTCGTCACTCTAGAAATGTAATCCCAGGTGTCTCATTCCCATGCAAGCAGATGTGGGAGCTCATAAACAGAATTGCAACCTGAAGGAATGAGTTCTCAGATCTTTTGGTTGCCAGGGAAACTACATTCTCAGTCTGTGTATGTTTACAACAGCTTCCTTTCCAAAGCTGTCAAAATTTCATATTGTGGCACTTTGGACCAGAGTATGATAGAGAAATAGTAATATATAATTTTTAAAAAATATTTACAAAAATAGGTAGTACATTCTGTCTCCAAGTATGTATGATTTTAACAGATATGTGACAAATCTAGGAAGTATTTAATATATATTTTGATCTCTCTCGCTACTTTTCTGTGCTCCATTTATAAATCAGTCTCCATTAGAGTGCAGTTAAGTATGGCCTGCATATCTAAAGAGGTACTTCTCAACAAAAAAAATATTTCAGCAGAAACTGTTTTTTTTCTCCTCAAAACAGTATATTTTTCCTGATTACTTTGTGGCACAAAAGCAGGATGGGGGCTATTGAATCATGCTACATTAATGGGGACACTTTAGTTCTAAGGAACTGTCTTTTATATGAGAGAATTTGGAAATTTCTTTTTAATGGTCAAAATCTTGGTGCCATTCCTAAATTCACCTACTCTGACTAGCATGTAGAGCTTTCTTTAATGTACTAGTCCTAATGTCCTATTTTTCCCTTCAGGATCATAAAGTTAGATTTCAGACAGTGAGAAAGTCTAATTTCCAGACAAAAGTATCAAACACATTTTTTTTTTTTGTTTTAATTAGTCAGTTAATTATTTTTCAAAATCTTATCTTTAACATGTATATGAATAGTGACATTGTATTAAATTTGTGCCTTTCTCCATAAAGGCAACTTGTGTGACCCACTGCCTTTCTTCTGCACCATTTGTGAATCAGTGCAGTTCTTCAGATTCAGTACAGCAAAAGCACCTGTCCTGTGCTGGTACATGGTCTGCATGCAGCCTATTTCTAACTAATTTTCTTCACAGCAGCAGCAATCTTACCCACATTATTTCCTCCTGGGCATTGAAATACAGAAACATTTGCTTTTTCATCTTCTGTGAAGGCCTATCATCACTAATATTTATTATATTTTAAGTTTGATAATTTAAAAGAAAAAAAAAACACAATAATTGGGCATTTTATCTATAAAGGCAGCTTGTAAGAAGATTCTTTTGTGCAGAGGCTCAAAATGATCAGTCAAATCCAGACAGCATAGAAGATCCATCAGATTTCTTGTCTCTGAATTATTTCTCAACAGAATGTACTATTAATAATAAAATAAATGCGGTAAATAGCTTAAACAAAAGAGTATAATTTTTAAAGTCCCACAGGAGCAATCATTCTTTTTAAATGTGAATCAAAACTGACATAGGGTTTAAAACCAACAGGCTCCAGCGGGAAGGAAAATAGTCATAATGTGAATTAGTGACAAGAGCTAGGATTTGGAGCACTTGAGTGTGAATAATGTTCATGTAGCTCAGTAAGAGAAACTATTACTGAACTGAAGGTAATTTCTGTGGGCATAGCAAAAATTTAACATGTATTCCATATTTGTAAAATTAATCAAAAAAACATATTATATATAAAAATACTGAAAACTGAAGGGTTTTAACAGCCTGGGTGCCAAACGAAGTTCAATTTATTTTAGCTTCTTGTATAAATTTTGAGAACACTGAAAAGAACATAATTAGTCAGTGACAGAAGAGGTGAAATTGCTAATAGCTGGTTCTTCCATTAGTAAAGTAAATCCAAAAGGTTACAATAAAATATTATCAAATGAGAGATTCAAAGGAAAATACAGAAGTTCAGAGTCTGGATGAAAAGCTAATATGTGGAGATGTAAGTGGTTGTCGTGTTTTATGTTTCCTGGTGTTTAGTGGGAAAAGAAAAAAACCACCAAAATTTAATTATTCTTCAAGAGCTTGTTGAGGTGGGCAGTATTTTATTGCGTGAGCTGGTATACCTGTGATGTTGCTCTGTTAGCAAAGAGGAAGATCTTGGGCGAGTGAATCAGTAGACCTGCATCCAGAAATGAATGAATTATAAACTCGCCAAGTGATCTGGATCTGTCATTTGTTAATTTGAATTTGGAACTCAGTAGCCAGTAAACTCATTTATTTGAAAAAAAAAAAACCAAAATCCAAACATACTTAGATGAATAATTATTATGAGATTAATGGCTAGATTGTAATAAAGCTGATTCTTTCCTATTTTTTTTTTACCTGACATAACCTATAAATAATTAGTTCAAAGAATTCTTTGGTACAGTGGTCTCAGAATTTGCAATATGTGGATGAGTGAGTGACCCTGGAGGACTATTAAACAAGTGCATCTCACTATAATGTTGTGCTAATCTCTTTCATACGTTTGTGAAACTGAAACAGCTCAAAGAGGATTGTGGGAAGTATGTTAATACATATTTAAAGCTTTGCATTATGTGATTTTTGACTTGAATGGTTGAAGAGGCTCACATAGGAGCTGAGAACAGCAGCTGGGATGCTGTGCAGGAGCTGCTGACAGAGTCAGATCTATGCCATTAGACTGGTTCTGTGGTGGCTATGAAGAATCCTGCATTGAGTCACAGATGAAAGAAACATCATCGTATATTTTAGGTCATATTTTAAGGGAATTAACAAGGTTATTTGAGAGAAGAAAAGCATAGTTTGTTGATATCGGAATTATAAACCTGCTCTTGTGGCTTGTGCTGATGAAGGGACAGAATATTTATATTTCTGTAATCTAAGTTAATGGTGGGAAAGAAAAACTTCATGCACTAAATGGTTGCAATATTCAGTACTTTGACTGTTGAGTAGTTGAGTCCATGTCACTTCCTACTTTTGTGCCCTGTGTTGCAGCCCGTGTGTCCAGATAAGAGACTTAATTTTCTGAATTTCAACTTGATTAACTCCCTAAATATCTGGCCTGTTTGAAGTATAAAACCTAAATTCCAATTTTACATTATATTTATCCATCTTTTAAAGACTCATTTTCAGAATTTCATTTTTACTTCTCAGTAGTGTCTCCCTACAACACTCCTCAAAATCAAAAGGTGTAGTGCACCAATAAATTTGCTGCCTTTTGTTGAAAGTAATCTTTTAAAATCAATTGTTGTATTGCCTTTCCCCCATTCCCTTTCTCACTTTCAAGGTGGTCATGATACAGTTATTTGAGATACGTAAATCTCCTTACTAAAGGGAACATTTATTTCAAGTCCCATCCTGTAAAGAACATGATGCATTAACAGCTTAAAATCTGTCATAGCTTTCTTCAGTTTGTAGGTACATATTTACCATTCTGTTTTCAATCACCATGTAAGCTTTCTTTAACTGCTTCATGTATTCTACACAAGAGATGAGTGATGAGAGCTTGAAAGAAGAAAGAGGGGCAAATGCCTTTGGGAATACTGATTTAGTAAAAAAAATTGAAGATTTCAAGTTCACAGCACTTGAGTGCACCTAGTTCCTAGCCAAAATACACACTTTTTATTTGGAGAAGATTTGCGCAGACCAGCTGTTGGTTTGTCTCAACACCTCTTCTGCCTAAATGAAATATATCCCTTATATGCACCCTGCTGCTGGCAACATACATATCAGTGACTACCATATTCAATAGTGAATCTCCTTGGGCTTCTTCAGTGTCTTCGACTGAGACGAGAGGGATATCTTTGTTGTTTGGGATTTTTTTAAAGTAAGTTGTCATTATTTTACAGTGGACTACCTCCTTGCAGTAAGAAAATTACTGTACACTGGCCTACTGAGGCCTCTTCAGGCAGAACTTCCAACAACTTCTGTTATTTGGCAAACAAGTGTTATTTATTTCAGATTTGTCAACTAGTTAGTCATCTTCTCAAGTCATGTTTTATTAGAAGCAATCAGAGACGTTCCCCCATTAATTCAATGTTCCCACATCTGGAATTCAACAGGATTTTGAGATGTATTCATCCTTAAATGAGTTCCTGGGTATGAACTTTGGAAAAGAAAATATTTTTTTCCAGAGAAAATGAGAGTGCAAAGGACAATGAAAAAAAAAATTGTCACAAACTTTAATGGAATATTAAAATAAGGTGAGGTATCAACATTGTGTTCTATAGTGCAGCACTGCCCTTGTGGATTTTTTTTTTACCATTCAGTAACTGCAAGGCCATTTGCCTTTCAAATTAATGGCAGATAAGCTTCTGCATGCTTTCAGCAGAACAAGTGTGCTCCTATGCTAAATCACCACTTAAAGGCTAAAACCATTAACAATCACACCAATCTTTCCCTTCAGAACTGCAGTTGGCAAAAAGTGTAAAATTGTTGAGAAACTGGTCTTGTTTCTGAGAACTCTAGCTTCTGGTCTGTTATTTTCTTCTGCTTTGATAGCATATTTTGCCATTATTAGCAGAGTCAGCCCCAGATATCTTGGTTTCAATTTGATCATATGAATAAAAAGTTTTTCAAGTAGGGCTTTATATCAAAATATTGTTTTAAGTAAATAAGATACAAAAAAATGGCTCTATCTGCTCTCTGATTACAAAGGTTTTAAACTTCTTTAAAAGTAGGAGAAAGTATCCATTTTTCTTAGCACTACAGAATATCCTTCTGTGGAAAGGCTACAGATATATATGGGTATTATAAAACTGATTTCAATGGGATGTTGAATGATGTTTTGCTGTTGAGTCAGACAGGAAAATGTTGACATAGTGAAAATGCCCTTTGCAATGCAAGGACTCTTTTTATTAATACTTTGTTCTTTATGGAAACTGCATTGCAAGGTCATTGCGTTGTTGCAGTATGAATGAATTGTGATCATAGAGTAAATCTGCATTATTTAATGATTTTTTTTTCTGTCTTGCATTGCTACATTTGAGTGAAAGGTAACTATGGACATACTGAAATAGAAAGTTTTTGTAGTAGTACAACTCAAAGATGCATGGAGAACTCCAACATTTTACTGGTTCAGAGTGATTCTGAAGCTAAACCTAAAATTATTATGGGAGTCTTTCTGCTCGAGGTGATTTCTTCGGTGACTTGTTTGTTTGTTTGTTTGTTTTCTCATTCATTTCTATTTCTTCTGGCATATCGTCAAGAATAAAGAGAATATGTCCAACTTAGATAAGAATTCTACTGATCAGCTTATGGACAAAATTCAGCTCTAGCAGTCTTGGCAAAATGAAATTGGAACAAAGAGCTCACTTCCTGAAATCCTTGTAGATTAAGAAGGCCTCAGTATCCTGATAATTTCAATGCTTCACGTTGCATTCAATGCAGGAAAAAAAAAAATCTGCATTTAAATAATTATCAGTGTTTCTATAAGATAGAACTGTCTTTTTCTCAAATCCCCAAATTCTAAGAAAATTCAATTAACAGTTCTTATGTTTATAATACAGAGTAAAGCTTGTGTTCTTACCTTTTGTGTAGGTTAGCTTAAACACAGAAAGACATCCAGTGCAAATTCACTTTTTCCCTCATATACTTATTTATTCCCTTAACCTGCTGGGTTAATTAGGTGGATAGATATTAAGTATCTATCCCAGATAGATATCCCAGAAGTGGTGGAACTGGAACTGTCATCATAAAATGATGTTGGTAGTGCATTTTTTTCCTGTCATATCCTATAAGAATAAGATGGAAAAATTACACTTCTATCTCAGGGTGTTTTCCAATGTACATTTTAAAGGCCAACAACATTGCCTGGGAGCAGTGGGATTTTGACATAGACCTGGAGTGGTCTGGGTCTGGGTAGTTTTGGGAGTCGGTGTGAATACAGCTAAATATTAAAAATCTTGGAAACATTTGGGGTCATAAAAGTCATGGAAGGTAAGGTGCTAGGGACAACTGTTTTTGTAGCTGCTGCCATAAACACATATACACATTTACATTGAAGACTAATTATTCCTAAATTTGTCTTCTTAATTCCAATTTCTTCTTTGAATAATAAGAAGTACTGTATACAAAATGCAAATTGCCCTTGCATTCTATGTCCAAGCTGTTTTATTTTCAAATATATAGAACTTCTGTAGTCAGAAGAAACCATTAAAAATGTGTTATCCTTAGGTCATCCCTATTCCGTCATCCTATTCTAAGGTCAGCTTAGCAGTTTTTGAACTGGAATTAACTGATTTGAGTTTAGATAACCTGATTTGAACTGACTGCATTCGTACTGTCACCATGTATCAGATTTTAACTGGTGAAAAAGGATTTTATAAGATGACTTTGTAATGCTGAAATTGCTGGAAGATAATTTTTAGTTATTAAATTTGAAAAATGAACAAGCAAACAAACCAACTATTTAAGTGTGAACCTTTCCTTAGTATTCCCTGTTTTCTTTGGAAATGATGTAAGATGTAGGAGTCACGTTTAAGCTTTGAAAATGTTTGTGAAAGAAAAAATGGAATCTGGTCTCAGTGGAAATGCACACTATGAGCCTAGATAGCATGTGCTGCAGAGCAACTGGATTTTCAGCCTGAATGCTTGAGAGTTGTCTGTTTACAGTAGCATAACCACCTGCCAGTTGTCTTTCTGTTATTTTTTCCCCTAAAGTCATCCATGCATTTCTTTCTTTCTCTTTGCTTCTGCGTTTTGTTGTGGTTTTTTGTTTGTTTGTTTGGTTTTTTTTTCTTTCTGCCATGTATCCTTATATTGTATCTTCTTCACCCTTCCCCTTCTTTCAGTATTTTCTGTCAGCAAACAATGACATTGTAAATATTGGGGAGCTATTTCTACCAGAGATACTTCTTACTTTCTGATCTAGAAATTAATATCTTACCATGTATAAATAGGAGAGTTTCCTAAGTTGATCTTTATTCACTACTGAGACAAACTGTAGAAACAGAACTCTTTCTGGATTACTCTGTCTGATTTGCCATGCTCTTTCTTCTCTAGCTGTGCACCATAACATGTGTTCTCTGCAAATTAATTTCCCAATGCAAACAGAGTTTTGTGTGTGGCTATGTATATGAGCATAATTTTCTATGTACAACAACAAAAAAGATGACTCCTCTATAGGACTGAAGTATTTTTCCTAGGATGAGGAGAGTGAGTATTTGCTAACTGTAGCTATGACCTGGCTTGATGGATCAGAATTTGAGTGAGAATAGTACTTAATGAGTTAAAAAAAAAAAAAAAAAAAAAAAAAAANAGGAAGAAAAATATTTAAAGAGTTTAAAAAAAAAAAAAAAAAAAACACAACAACAACAACAAAAAAAAAACAAACAACAAAACCCCTGTGATTTAGCTCTTTTCCTTTACTACTGACAATTTATAAAATAGCACTATTAATAAAGTAAATGAAAATAGAATATTGTATTTCTTCCTCTGCTTTGTTCTACAGGCTTTCTGATGCTGTTTTTCTTTTCCAGAATATTGGTAAAGATTTTCTTCTGATTGACAGGGGTATGAAATAGAAAGAGATATAAATCCACTATTTAATAGGTTTCTAAACACAAATGTGTGGTAGTCCTTGCCAAATACACTTCCAGTATTTTCCTAACTATTGGACTTCATTGCACTACCACAAGCATCTGTGTAAAAAATTTGGTTCTCTTAGGAAAAACCCACATCTTGGTATTGAAGAGACCTTTTTTCCTGGTACAAGTTTTCATACTGTATTAAAAAACTGCAACGACAACATGTTTTGACATTCTTTTATTATTGCTACAATACTTATGAAAATTAATTATAATTTTAACACCTTATAATAATAATGTAATGAAATGATTTAATTTCCCATAAAATAGATCCTTCTCTAAGCAGTCATTAACTGTGCTCTCCTTCCCCATGTATTTCCTCTGATTAATATTTATGAATCATTTTATACAGAGTGGTGTTCAAGATCTAGGAAGGCATGGTACAAACAAAAGGAGAGAAGGGAATAACTACAGTAAAGGCTTTTTGGAGTTATTTTTATTGTGAAAACAGTGAGGGGACATATGACAAATTTAATGGCCTGGCACTGTAGGAAGAACCACTGAAAACCTTCCATAAGAAAAACATTTTCTGATTCTGAGGAAATGTTTTGATGGGAACATATTGATTTTTTTTCTCTGCTCTCAGGAGATACTGGCTAGCCTGCTTGTTTGTCAGTTTTCCTGCCATGCTGCTCCCTTCTGCTGTCAGGGGAGCAGGAGGTCCTGCCAATGCTCTCTGTTTCTGTTTGAACCTAACTACACAGTGATCCAGTTCCTGACTTCTAGGCAGCTTTCTCTTTAGCCTGCTCAGTTTCCTAAAGAAATGTCTCTTTAATGAGTTGGAGAGTCCTGAGCAGCTATGTCCATCATTTGGTCACCCCATAAATCACTTGCATCCCATTATATCTTGTCTTACAATGAAACTAGCAGTTAGCTGAGTTTCATATCACTGACGTGTTTGTATAAGTATTTCTAGAATTTTATGACATGAAAAATGTGTGTACTGAGACTCATAAACTCAGAGGTGATTAATGTCTCCTTTTCTCACCAGATTGTCCAGAAGGAATACACCTGACCCATAAGTGCCCTGACAAGCTCATAACAGAGGCCAGTTACTGAGGCAATTAGCACTGCAAAAACATTTCTGCATGTCACCAGCATTTTGTTCTGTGACTTTACACTAGCAGGGGATTCATGAGTCAATATCCTGATCACACTGATCAAGGATGTTCTGGCTTATAGGAAATGTGGAAGGATATATGCACATAAAGTTGAATTCCAGCAAAGATTCTTCAAGTTAGATGTTGCAATCTGGGAAGCAGTTCCAGAGGGATGTATGCTTTCTGATGAATGAGACTTCAAATCTGAGAAACACAGAATCTCTCTCGTCAGCTCAGAGCTAAGTGAAGCGCAGAAAAAAAATTTAAAAATGAGCCCCAAAGTGGCTAAAGATGTGCTTTTTCCTGAATATTTAATGTCCAGTTTTTCAAATTAAGGGAGTTTTTTTTATATATTTTATGTTTTAGAGAATAAAACACTTTTGTGATTTTATTTTACATCTTCTCTCATATGACAGCAATTTCTAGAAAATTGTAAAATATCACAAAATTCTTCTCCTGGGAAAATGATGAGAAGCCCAGTCTTGCCCTTGGTGCAGCGAAGATCTCTTGTGTTTCCAATGTGTAACTGCAAGGAGATCCTGACTGTGTCCTCTCCTGCACTTCCCAGGGAAGCTGAAGAGGGCAGGTAGCTGAGAAAGCCTCCTTGGTCTTTCTTCTCCAGATTGATCTAAACAAGATCTCAAAGATCCCCATGGGCTCTGTGCTCCACCTGCTCAGGTAGCTGGGCACTCATTGCAGCTTGGTAATGCCCTTGCTGTCATGGGGAACCCCAGCAGGGACCTGGGCCAAAGGCTCCAGCTGCCCCAGCTGTGGTGCTGGGGGTTAAGGGGTTTGTCTCCAGGGGGCTGCTGTGTTGGTCCTGAGCCCTTCATCATCCCTGATGCTCCACAGCCTGCTCACTTACTCCTGCAGCTTCATACTGAGGATTTTGCCCTGTTGAGCAGGAGCTGCTGGCCTGGTTCTGTCTTTCATTAATGCCTTTTGTTCTTCCTTTGCTGGGACTCCCTGCCTCTTCTTCATCTAATTTTTTTCCAGGTGAGGGGTGAGCTGTGCATAAACAGAGGCTATTGTCTCTAATCAAGTTCCTTTAGATGTTCCACAAGGAGGTTTTAATGTTTACTGTCAAATTTACTAATGTGATATATTTTGCCCAACATAGAATTTTTATTTAACAGAGACATACAGCAATGCACACCAAAATATAGCAGTTGCCATAAATAATTTAATGATTATAGGAATGTGATTCTTATTATCAGTCTCTGTGTCCTGATGCTGGGTATCTCCAGTAACAGGCAAGGAGTACATGCTTGAAGTCAGCACAAATTTGGTTTTTTTCAGACTGTTTTATTAATTGTCGAGTTTTATATTTTATGCTGGGCTGAGCCATATGCACACTTTCTCCTGCACACACTAGGCTGGTCACACACTAGAAGGACATTGCTCTCTACTTGTTCTCTCAGGGGGAGCAGTTCATAGAGCAGTTAAATAACCCTTAAAAAAGTGGTCCTCCAGTTCCCCCTTGTTTTGATATAAGTTCACCCTGCTTTAAAATTGGTGATCATTCTTGACATTCTTTCTTTTGTCCATAAAAAAAAAAGGTTTCTGTGAGTTTCTATAGATTTGGCAGATCTTTAATAAATTATGGTGCAGAATACATTCTTTCTTTCCCTTTCTAGGAGCCTTTTCTTCTTTATGTGTCTTGGACTTTTTTTTTTCCATTTTATTTTTGGATTATGTGTGCAATATTCAATGTGTACTTTTTACTGTTGCAACATTTGTAGTCGGTGAAGTAGTGAGGACTTCATGAATTATAAATGACTGCTACATCCAAAAATCTTGGATGAATAACAGTATTATTGGATAAAATTCAAGTCAGAAATGAGTTCTAATAAATGAAGTTAAGTCTTGTATCTGCCGAGAATGTGAAATACTGTGCAAATGCAACTAAAATAACGTTAAGAAATCAGTCTACAAGAAAGTTTGTAAAAAGGAAGGTGTACTTACTAGAGGGAAGACACTTTGCAGCTGCTATTTTGTCCATTACTTTTGACAGTGGTGGCAGTGCAGTTGAAATGACTGTAATTAGTATAGTTACACAGTTGTTATTCCTGTGTCTCAGCCTGAGACGAGGCTGTTCACTGCCCTAGAACTATGTAGTACCCACAGCTCCAGTGCAAGGCCCATTCTCACACATATTCTCACATACTAATGGCTCTTTTGAGATATGTATTACAGAGCTCAATGAGTTTAGGCTTGTTTGTGTTTGTTTTAGTCAAATCCCAGCCATGAAAAATTAGTAATTAGATGTAAGTTACTACTGTGATTTTTAGCTGCACATTTTGTGCAGGATTAAAAAAATGTGTAAGTTGTGATGGGCTGTTGATTGTGTGGGAGGATGAGAAGGGGGGACTGAGTGTATCTGTGGCTCAAATGATGAGACATAATAGGTGTGACATATTATTAGTGATTTCTGAGTAAAATTGCAAACAATAATATACAAACATGAAAGCTAAGACACAGAGTTACTAAGTGATTTCTTTCCCACTGGATATTTGTAGGAAAAAAATATAATCAAAGTTGAAATTTTTACATGTTCCTTTTATTTATTAATCTCTAAAAATTTAGTCATGATGTTGAAAGAAGCAGAACAGAATTAAAAAATTAAACCCAAAGATATTTATAGGGAAATTAGAAAAATCTCAAAACCATATATATTATACAACCACATGTAGGACAGTTACTAGGGAACTAGGTAGACTCGAATGAATGCATGCTTTTCTGGATTCTGTTACTGCTGCTCTGATCCCATATTTAATGCTTTCATAAATTTTTAGTGTTTTCTATGGGAGGACTTGCCTTAAGGCTGGTTCACTCACCAAAGTGGCAACATGGTGAATAAAATGACCTCTTGCCCATAGCTGGTTGCAGAAACAACAGCACTTTGAAATTATGCCTCTGGGGAAGTTATAATGGTTTTTCAGAGGATTTGTAAAAGCAACTTGTACTCAGCTTCTTGGCCTGACCATCCTCAGGTGGTATCACCCGCTTCATTTTAAACTGGCCTGCTGGAAGTGCACACATATTTAATTTGCTCAGTTATTGTTCTGCTACCCAGTTTATCTCGGAGCTCTTTGCAGAAGGATAAAGTGGGTGAATTTTTGCATGTTATACCCTGTGTTTGTTTAGCTGAGCAATGACTCACACCTCTCAGCTGCACCAGCTGTTAGCTGGCTGTAAAAGCTTAAATGTATCTTGCTGCATTTTATCTTAACATGTGCAAATTCATGACTGCAGTTGCCAACAGAGTGCTGTGCAATAATGGCAACACAGACATCTTGTTCCAAAATGCCCTCTTGACTGTAGCCTTTCTTCCAACACAGAGCTGCCTTCTACGCTTTTCCCATTCTTGAGCATCTTTGAAGTTGGTCAAATACTGCATTTGAGCTGCCCTATGTGAGCATTTTTGCACTTCCTGCTGTATCACCAGTTTTCTGCAGGAAGTCTCGAACTCTCGGTACAGTTTCATTGTCATTATCATAAAATAAGTGGCAGACCCTAGATGAAACTGTGTATATCTGCTTGGTGCTTGAAGCATAACCCTGTGCTAAACAGTCTGGCTGAATGCACATTTTAATGTTACCAGTAATTTTTATATTGTTTTAGGGAGAGAGGCAAGTTACCTTGCTGGAAGACTGAATACCTTGAGAATCTGAGTACATCTGCATTTGTTGAAGTATCTGCAGTCAGAATAGTTTGATTAACATTTTCCCAAATCACATCTCAGAAGTTTTTTTCCTTTTTATATTTAGAACATTGCAGTAGTTAAAACATTGAAATAAGTATGATAAAAACTTTCAGTTGGCTGATTACTTAAAGGCTGGATGGAATATTTATTTTGAATGTTCCTTTTTTAAACTGTGCTACTGTTTCTGTTTTTTATAGGGGGTAATAAAATTCTCTATAGTTTTGCAAGTGTGTCTTCAACAGCATTAGTGAAATCTATACTGGAAAGCAAGGTCTCTCTCTTTTTTAGATACATGCATTATGTTTTGGTGAGGAAAACTGCTACAGATGTACAAGAAAAAGGACTGTCTATAAAAACCATCTGAAAAGAGTAAGTACAAAGTTTATTTTCAGTTCTTAATCACATGCACATTCAAACAACTGTTTTTGCAAAGTGTAGCTGTATATGCCAACTCAAGTATTATTTCCATGCAGAATGACCATATACAGTGTTATTTTATAGGCAAAATAACTCTGAGCAAAATGTGGTGGCTGGTTTGTTTGGAAAAAGAGATTTTGAGCTACCTTATAACACAGATCTTAATATAAAACTAGACCCTAATATTAGTGTCTTTCAGGGCTTTACTTTTTTCTTTTTCTTCCCTGCCCCTCCACTCCCACCAAATTGGGGAATTATCTGTTATTAAAATTATTATTAAGCTATTATTGTACTTTTAAAATATTTTCTGAATGTCTGTACAATGCTGTATCAAGTGATTACACCAGATTTTATTTGAATGAATCATTCAGTTTTATATGTAATTCTAACCATGGTAATTTAATTTTTTTTTGTTGAGATAGTAAATATTGAAACCCTAATTTATAGCACTTAATCTCATTTTTATAACACTAATTTTTAAAAATCCACCATGAAATAAAACTATGTAAAATAAGTCATTAATTTGCTTTTGTAGATTCATTTTGAAAAACTATATTCAAGCCAGAATCCCTGTCTGCACTAGATAGATATAGCAGTAATTTATTCCAGGATGTGTTAATGAAAATAAATTTAAAAGACCTTCTCACAATGTCTTTTTCAACCTTGGAATAAGTTAAATAAAGTCCCTTAGCTGATCATAAGCCATAAACTTGTGTAGCTTTGGTGATGTATGTTCTGTCAATGAGTCAGACTCCTCAGCAATGAAATAATTATCCAGATCAATAAAGTAAATTAGGAATAAAAGACAGAGTGTAAGAGGAAGATGCTGGGTAGGACAGCAAATTGGATGTTGGTATTTCACTTGTTTGATCTTGCTTTCATACAAAACCTCAAAATACTAAAATATAAATGCCAACATTAGCTTCTGTTGAACAAATTTTATTCCTAATCTTAAATAAATAGTCATGGTAAGTCAAACCAGAAAGGTTGCACTCAGAAGACCTCCTGAAGTTTAGTGGGACTTAATGTTCTGATTCTGAAATGCTGCAGCCATCACTAACAGCCTTCATAAGCTCCTCCCAAACTTGAAGATAAAGTGCTGTGCTATATCAGGTATGTCAGAGGTGAGGAACCTATGCTAGAGGAGTCATATGGATTGGTGTGGGGATTTTTGCTGCTCAGTATCTGATCATTAGGGTTAGGAAGCCTGGAAAAAATCTATTGAGTGATTTGCACCCACTGTAACACCGGCCCATGAAGAACAAAGAGCTGCATCTCAGTCTACAGCAAGAGGGTCCACCAGTTGCAAGGTTGACATAATTGTATTTAAGGCAGGTGACTGTGAGGAAAAAGCTGTGCAGTTAAGCGGCAGTAGGATATTTAAAGTTTTTTGACCATTTACTAAGCAAATTAAACACAAACACATGGGAAATATCAAAGGCACAGCATCACCTTACTAGAGAGAGAGAGAAAAAAATGCTCAGTTGGTTCCTCCTACCACCAGCCAAAGAGAGCAAAAGGTGTGAAATTGCCCAGGATGACATAAAGACAGAAATGCTTTCCCTACAGAACCATTTAAACTCACAGCTTAGAGACAAATAGGATTTACTATGGGATGCAAGGGAAAGAGCAATTTGCAGTGGGTCAGTCATAAATTTGGGGATTTTATGGAAGGGGATTTTGGTATGTGTAGTGTATTATGGGAGGCTTGGAGGAAAGAGCAAAGGGTTGGAAAAGGAAAGATCCAGATGAATTGGGATGAGCTGGCATGGGAAAAGAGAGGGGCAAGGGCTACATAGGTCATGTTTGAACAGCTTGCTGTTTGGTAATGTTATGTGACAGCCCTCATACTTGAACTGCAGTTTGTCCTATGTTCTCATTAAATCCTAATTCTGTGTTCTGTGACTTTCTCAAGGGGAGTAGCAAAGGGGGCAGAGATGATGTCTGCTCTCCATTGGCAAGCATCAAAACAAAGAAATGAAACAAAGTTGTGCCGGGAAAGCTCAGAGTGGACATTAAGAAAAGATTCTTCATTGAAAGGGTGGTTGGTCACTGGAACAGGCTTGCCAGGGAAGTAGTCATGGCACCAAAATTGCCAGAATTCAGGGAGTGTCTGGATGATGTTCTTGGTCATATGTTCTATTGTTAGGTGGTCCTGCAAGGATCAGGGAGTTGTACCCAATAATCTGCATATGTCCCTTCCAACTTACACTATTCTATGAATTTATGACTCTAATTAATAACTAATTTAATTTAAGAAAAGAACAAGACTACCTTGCAAGTCAGTGTTAAACCGTTATAATAAGGAAGAATTTCAAAACTGGCTCTAATGACTTATTGTGAAAATGTTTTCATCATGATCTATCCTTCTAAATTTAAAAATCTTCAGGTTTAGGCTGCCACTCCATCCTGTGGAGAAAGTAGCACTTTCAGAGTGATCCATTTCATCCTAAAATTAATCTCCACTCTCTCTAGCAGACAGTGGAGTCTGGATGTTGATATTAGGAAATTAATCTAACTCAACTAAAAGTAGGTAGAATGAATCCCATCTAAGTGACAACTTGAAACTATTAAAATTTAGGAAAACAGGCTGGCTGTCCACAGCATAGAGAAAAAAAATCTTAATGAGACATTGATATTAGATGAATAATTTCAAAGGCAGATCACGTTTACTTTATTGTTTCAGATCAGTTCACAGTTGTGCAATTGAAACAAATGTTTTGATTGTCCTCTCTTTCTGCGGCTTGGAACACTTTCTGTGCCTTACTATGGAGCAGCATTTCTTTCTCATGGGGCTGAACCAGAAGATGCAGTCCAATTTGAACTGCAGATCAGACTAAATACGTGGGGGTTTTACAGTCCCTTCAATGTGTGTAAGTGTGGGTTTCCAGTTCTCAGCTTCAGCAGCTTTGTTTTATTAAGCACCATTTGGTTTACTTTATAAATGTAGTCCAATAAAGATGCATTAATGCTAAATAATGTCTCTTCAACTCAGCCTGAAGGCAGGGGGTTGTCACAAGTTGCAGAGATACAAAAAAGTCCATGCGACTGCCTTCGCTTCTTGTATAGCAGACTTATATTAATATCAAAAGTGACAAGACACAGTAACAGTACAAAAGGAAAATCCATCAAAATGTTTCCTTCAGCTGTCTCATACATTACTCATGCCTAAGAAACAAGACATACAAACACTTCCATCTGCTCTTACCTCTTTTTTTCTGCTAACATCAACTTTCCTATATGGCATGAAAGCTTTAAGCCGTTATAAAGAGCTGTTTTGTTCAAAACAGATTTTTAAGACCTAAAATTTTCACTCTAGAACACTATACTTAGGCAGTTAATTTACTTCTCACACTGTTAAAAGTGGTTCAATGTGGCAAATTTATACTCTTTACTTAATATTTAATGCCAGTTTATAATATTTTCCTCTATCAACATTTGGAGGCTTTGGAAAAATATTCGTTATTCATATTACTGAACACAATAGAAAGGATTAGATTAAATGAAATATGTACACATTTTAAAGTGACTGTAAAACCCCCACGTATTTAGAAACAGACGGTGTTTTTCTACATATTTGCCCAAGTATTTGAGCATTGATTTTCTACATGCTAATATATGCCTCAGGATGACTCCTAGTGCACACACCCAGCCCAGTCTCTCTCTGACTTCTGCTCCTAACCACATTTCAGAAGCTTTTTCAAGCTGCAAGTTGTTAATATCTTGTAAGGAAGAAGCGAATAACAGCGTTATGCAGCTGTTTTGGGTAAATGGAGATTTTTTTCACTGCCAGTGGTACACAAGATGAAGCTGTTTGCTTGCAATATGCATTTCCAAATTTTAGCAATGTTGTCATAGAATGACTCAGGCTGTTCTATAGAATATATTTATTTGTGGAGGATGGGTTCCTCCAGAAATGGGGACATGTGAGCAATCCAGCCTATCTGGATAAATAAAGCCTGTAACCATTCAAGGGCAGTGAAGCCACATACAAGAAGGAACAAGGGATGACAGAAGTCAAGTCCCAAGAGGAACAAAGGTTGCTAACAGTTTCAGAGTGTGAGAATCGGATAGAAGCCAAAAGAAGGACTGCATAAACCTGCTGTATGTGCAAAAACCATTAACCAATCCGGGCTAAAAGGCTAACACGTGCTTTTAGGGTATATCCAATTGCAAAGCAGCATGTAACATGTGATAGAAGCTGAAAACTGTATAAAAGGTACTGTTACTTTGCAATAAATGGCTCACTTCGATCATATTGATCATGGACTGATATCCCATTCTTAATTCTTCTGCACTTAATCATGACTCCATCTCTTTCTTCTGCTTTTTTCCTCATGTGTATTGTTGCGGTGGTTTAGCAAGGAAGGGATTCTTCTGAGGAAGTTATAGCAACACCAATCAGTGGCTAGGCATGAAAATTGACAGCTAATATAGCCCTTAGAAAGGTGATACGCCTNAGCCGTTATAAAGAGCTGTTTTGTTCAAAACAGATTTTTAAGACCTAAAATTTTCACTCTAGAACACTATACTTAGGCAGTTAATTTACTTCTCACACTGTTAAAAGTGGTTCAATGTGGCAAATTTATACTCTTTACTTAATATTTAATGCCAGTTTATAATATTTTCCTCTATCAACATTTGGAGGCTTTGGAAAAATATTCGTTATTCATATTACTGAACACAATAGAAAGGATTAGATTAAATGAAATATGTACACATTTTAAAGTGACTGTAAAACCCCCACGTATTTAGAAACAGACGGTGTTTTTCTACATATTTGCCCAAGTATTTGAGCATTGATTTTCTACATGCTAATATATGCCTCAGGATGACTCCTAGTGCACACACCCAGCCCAGTCTCTCTCTGACTTCTGCTCCTAACCACATTTCAGAAGCTTTTTCAAGCTGCAAGTTGTTAATATCTTGTAAGGAAGAAGCGAATAACAGCGTTATGCAGCTGTTTTGGGTAAATGGAGATTTTTTTCACTGCCAGTGGTACACAAGATGAAGCTGTTTGCTTGCAATATGCATTTCCAAATTTTAGCAATGTTGTCATAGAATGACTCAGGCTGTTCTATAGAATATATTTAATTGTGGAGGATGGGTTCCTCCAGAAATGGGGACATGTGAGCAACCCAGCTTATCTGGATGACTAAGGCCTGTAACCATTCAAGGGCAGCAAAGCCATGTACAAGAAGGAACAAGAGATGACAGAAGTCACATCCGAAGAAGAACAAAGGATGCTAACAAGCTTCAGAGTGAGAGAATCGGATAGAGGCCAAAAGAAGGACTGCATAAACCTGCTGTATGTGCAAAACCATTAACCAATCCGGGCTAAAAGGCTAACATGTGCTTTTAGGGTATATCCAATTGCAAAGCAGCACGTAACATGTGATAGAAGCTGAAAACTGTATAAAAGGTACTGTTACTTTGCAATAAATGGCTCACTTCGATCATATTGATCATGGACTGATATCCCATTCTTAATTCTTCCGCACTTAATCATGACTCCATCTCTTTCTTCTCCTTTTTTCCTCATGTGTATTGTTGCGGTGGTTTAGCAAGGAAGGGATTCTTCTGAGGAAGTTATAGCAACACCAATCAGTGACTAGGCATGAAAATTGACAGCTAATATAGCCCTTAGAAAGGTGATACGCCTCTGCAAACACCCAGGGTGAAAAATTGGAGAAATCACAGGAAGAGCCCCTTTTTCCCCCCTGAGGAGGAGGTAACAACTGGGCCCCAGCTGCCAACATGGCCGCTGCCAGCCTGGCTGAGGGAGGCGTCTGCTGGGCCTGCCCTGCTGAGACCGAGGGGCCGGGGAGGCATCCACCAGCCTGGCCACTGAGATCCTGGCCTACATCCCGATCCACCGCCCAGCCCATCGACATGGCTTTGAAATCCAACAGCTCTGCAGCCAGAGCCCTGCCCGGCTGCATCACATGGCCATCTACAGGCCTGGGAGAGATGTTAACGCTTTCCTTGACAGATGGGACTTACAAAGATGGGACTTACAAAGCACTAACCCTTCTCTGAGTGAGGGAGAAAGACAGAGTGATTGAAACACAGACTGACACAGCATGAAACTGAAGTCAGTGAAGAGAGAGTAAAAGTCCTAGGTTGGGAGAAAGGATCGAGGAGATAGTTTGGGCTGGACTTCTCTTGTGAGGCCATGGAGAAGGGACCAAAATATCCCTGTAACTTTTAGAATGCCTTTTAGGGGGATGCAAAGTTCTAGTCATAACTGTGGACTGATATAGCTGTGATCCAATAGAGAATTTTGAACAGAGGAAGATAGAGATAAAGAGACGCCCTCTGCCCCCAGGGAAAAAGAAGACCTCAGTTTCTTGAGATGAAGATGATTTTTGAGATAGATGAAGAGAACCTTCATTTTATACTAGAATAGTCATCCTTAAACTGTACCCTAAAAAAGCTGATGTGGCCCATATGCAGTTGTGGGGAAAGCTGCTAAATGGGAGGGACTTCATGGTTTTCAGAATTCCCCAGGCAGCTGCAGATTGTGACATGAGAGCCACCAGAGAATGTTTCTTGTGGCAATGTCTCCATAGAATTTCTAAGAGAGACTCCTCTCCCTAAGAACTGATGAAAGAATATTTTAAAGTGGTGAAACTGACTGAAAATCACAGGTTTTGTCTCTTTATGTTGTCAGTAGGAAAGTGAAGAGTTGTGGGGGAAGGAGAAGTGTTTTGAAGGTTTCATTTTCATTCTCATTCTTGACTTTTAGTATTTTTTAATTAACCTATCTTTATATTTTTTAGTTTGAGCCTGCTTTGCTTTTCTCCTGATCCTGTCTCACAGCAGAAAAAAAGGTAAATGATTATGGTAGACACTCAGACCACTACACTAATTTTGAGAAACAGAAATTGGTGAATGTGAAACCATACACTTATATTCTGTTAGAGGTAACTATGCCCACAGGGGTCTGGGCTTGACGAATTCCTCCTGTATCAACAAGGCTGGTGCAGTTCTGTCTCCCTAGGCTTTAGTGAGGCTGAGCACATATTCCCAGCAGGTGCAAACACCCCCTCCCCTGCCTAAACTCTACCTATGACCAGGCACATAGACTGATACGGGCAGAGAACAGAGCTTTTATCTGCACCCTCATAAACATGGGACTCACACGTCCATGTTAGATGACTTTGTTAGAGGAGTCAATTCCATCTGAGCAAGACTGGAGTTTGCCAGCTGCAGCATGCACACACACACACATCATGACTCTCAAGTAGCTGGTGCTACACACTGCCAAAAAACCATCAAAACATCCCTCAGAACCATGATCCAGCTTTTGAAAGCACTTTGATGGTACTCAGAACTCTTACTGTACTTCTCTGCTGTCCAACTGGGCATTAGCTAGTGTTCACACAGACACAGAGGAAAGAGAGTATAGTGTCACTGTATGAGCACACTGTCAGCCTTCTTTTCTCTAGGCTGAGCAAACCAAGAGACCTCAGACAGTTCTCCTAAGTCTTGTCCTTGAGACCTTTCTCCACCTTGTCTCTACTGCCTTGGACACGCTTTAATACTTTGATGTTCTTCTCATATTGATGTACCCAAAACTGCAGATATCCTTCATAGGTTTGGGAGTGGGTGTAAGGTATGGCTGCAATTCCTTGCATCATAAACAAATATTGCTGAATGGTGAAGATGCTTCCTAATCTTCCATCCCCACCCTAACCCCAGAACTGCTGTTGCTGTAGGGATTGTTGCCATGTTTCTTGCATGTTGCTGAAATCAGTCTCTTCAGAAAAATGCATTGTAGTACATTAATTTTCTTCCATAGCAGTTTTGTCTGGTTTGAAATATGCTTGCTTAGTGAGGGAATTTGAAGTGGGTTTCCCACATATCATATATTATATCTTGTTCATACTAAGTACTTCTCTAAGGACAATATATAACCCTATTAAATACAAGCTATGATAAAAGATGGATTATCTCAAAGGCAGAACCCTTTTTCTGTTATTTCAATGATTCGCCACTTGTCCTCTTTTGTTATCTGCAGCTCTTAAATGCAAAACTGTTACCAATGTCCACAAAAAAGGAAAGCTATGACTTTGCAAAATGCAGAGGAGTGCTACGGGAGTGACTATTAAATGACTTGAATGATAGCAGAAAAGTCACATATTTACTATTTGTCTGTGTAGTTAGGCAGGGAACTATTTTGGAACTGCAATGTTCCAGTTGTATGGGTGACTGTACAGGGGGAGGAAGGCTGTGCAAGAAAATGGCTAGGAAATCTAAAACATCTGTAGAATCCATTAATTACAGATCACATAACTTGAATGGACATCCCAGAGGAATTGGCACACTCAGCACACATGATAGGAGTTATCAGAATATTTTAAAAACTGAGTTTAGTTAGTGATTATAGCTTTGACAAGGTTTTACATTATAAATACTCTGCACACTGTATCTTTGATTATTTACTCTACCTCCTTCCTTTTTTTAAAAAAAATTGTGTATATTAACCATTTTGACCTTTTTTTGTCCTTGTGTTGAAGTGTTTCTGAAAATGCCTCACTTCAGAAGTGTAATGGTGATGTTGGTTACATTTCTTCCAGAGACATAACACACAGAATATGCAGGATACAAGCACTTTTCTGAGCTACATGCATCTCAACAAAATTACTAGATTTTTCATCTATGATTAAAATAACCAAATTAAACATGTTAGCAGTCACAGGGGATCTGAATGGCTAGTAGAACAGTTTTACTGTTTGCTTGTTTCCAGTATTTTAGCTGGAATAATTATTTGTCTGATCAGTAGAATGGACCCATGGAGGAAAAGTAAATGTCAAGTGTTGTTCTACTTTTTCCATATATTTCCACAGTGAAAGTATGCTGCATTTTTTAAAACATCTTTGGATCTATCACAATCAGCAGGCAGATGGCAGTTGGTCCATGTTAACTTGAGAGGGGAGCGGCAGAGGTCAGATTTCAATGACTAAAATCTTCCTTTCTGAGTAAAAATAAAAAGGGAGGGAGAGAGGAAGGAAGGAAGGAAGGAAGGAAGGAAGGAAGGAAGGAAGGACCAGCTAGCTATTATTTTAAAACAGGCTTTCATAGTGATGCTAATACTTGTTTTGCTGGCAGTGGCAAATAAAAAAAAAATAATGGGAAGATGTTTGTACTATGGGAATCATGGCATTCAAATTAACTTTGGCATTGTCCCTGCTAGATTTTCTAAAGAATTGTATAGCAGAGTGGAGAAGATAGAATTTTTGATTACCGTTTCAAACAAAAGTTTAGAAAAAAGGTTCACATAGAAGTTCACTAAGGGCATGTTCATAAAAGTCATCATTTTGTGTCAGGAAAAGAAAAACAGTTATGCACTTCTTTTTGTTCTCTCACTATTGGTACTTTTCTCTTGAGAAGTAGGAAATATCTCTTTTTCTTTCCTGAATAATTCTGAGTTTCTACTATATATTGGTTGCACATTGCTTTTACAGTCATAATTGTCTTTCCTGGGGAGCTTAGTCATAGTAGTTGAACCTGAACTGGGGCAACCTATGGACTTGTACAGTTCAGTTACAGTTACTGTTGAAATTTGTACAGGACAAGCCCTTTCTAATGCAAATGACCTGTTGATTTACTAATCGTGCCATAGTAGTTGTTGTACTCTGTACCATTCATTAATGATACAGGAGCTTGTTGCATTAGTCAAAGTTAACACTGTGCTTATTTACATATATATGCATGTGTGAATGTGTGTGTGTCATACAAACTCTTTTCCAGTCTTAGTATTTTCCTTGCTTTGCCAATACTTCTGCATTTACACTAAGCTTGGTAATTGTTAAGATTATTTCAAGACTGAGACACACAAAGGTGCTCTTTTTTTAGTGAATGAGTAGGACATAACAGTTCGGGTTCTATTTAATTTTTTTTTCCAATGGTGTATTTAGGTAACGAACTTGTCTTTTTACATAGTGCAATACAGCAACAACCTGGAATTTTCACTATGGCTGATATGAGGTAGCTATTAAAAGTATAACAGTGATGAAAAACATTTTCCCCCCTCCTTTGTAATCTTTGTACCAGCTAATATTTTCTCAACTTGCTGATGTTCCCAGTATGAACATCTTCCACAAATGGAATCAGGCATCCCACTGCCACTCAGTTTGATAGGAGAACAAAGTGATCTACTCATGACAGCAGTCATCCCTGGAAAAATGAAGCAAGCAGACATGGCTCCTTCTCTGATACAACGTTGCAATTTCATCTCTTGTCAAGAGCATACTGCACTGTGTCAGCTTTAGATTCGGACCTTAATAAGGTACAGAAACAGATATTCTCTCTACAGCTGCTGTCATTTCATTCCTGAAATTGCAGCAAATGTCCTGAATTTCATGTCCTTACTGGGGGGATTGCATGTTAAGAAGGCTCCTGAGGTTTCATAAAAGGAGCACCTTGGTTTTGTCAGTGGCCCACAAGTGTAATTCATGTAGGCTTTGTCATCTTTCTTTCTAAATGTGGAAAGGTCACTGAAATTAACCATTTTGATGGGAAATGCTGGTTTTTAATCTATCAACATCTAGAGAAGGCTGAATGCCACTTTTCATATTTCAGAGGCACAACACAGCTGTCATATCTTTTGCAGCATGTCTGCATATCTTATCTAACGCTCCTTTCCTTACTTTTCACAAAAATTATCAGAATAACTTGGACGGAGCTTAGTGGTTTTCATTTTGCTTTTTTTTCTGTCTTTTTAATATGATATAATTTTACATATTATTAAATCTCTTTCATGCAGAGGTTTACAAACTCATTGTCCTTGAAAAATTATACCCTATGTAGGCCATTCATGTGTATTGCTTTGACTTTGGTGACTCTGGATGGAAAACAGTGAATAAAAACTTCAACTTGCTGCTACATGAATGATTCATCCACTTGAAATATGGGAGGCTTCTTTCACAAGGCAGCAAGGAGTCAAGGCAAGATGTCAGGCAAAAAAACCAGAGACAATACTCAGATCCTCTGAATTCAGAGGGATAAGTCTGCACTTACTCTATGAAGTGTTGATGAGGCTGTGGATGGCAGTTAGGAGAACTAGATGATGATGAAGACAGTTTTTTGAAAAACTTTGCAAAAGAAGAGCTGCACTATTTCCATGTACTAACTACGCACCTGAAAGTTACATGAGAGGCATTTGCTGACTCTGGAAAACTCAATGTTTGTGTCTGTGGATGCTCCTTTTAGGATGCTAAAAGGTATTTTAATAAAAATACATTTAAGATGTATTCTAATGAGATTAAGTTATTTCTTAAACTAACACTCTAAATTTTACAATAGTGCGTTTTTTAGAGGATAGGTGAAGACTTTCTGTCTTTTGAGTTGGATGCAGTCAGTGACTTGCTGTATGTGACTTTTAGGAAGGTGATTTTGCATGTGTAGGTAGAAACCTGTTGCTTTTGTGAGTGAAAGCTTTAAGGTAACCCTGCAAATGTTATGTGAAAAGACTGTCTAATATATAAATAGTAAAAGGATACTTGTTTTTAATTTTAATTTCCCAAGAATTTCATAGAAACACTGAAAAAATACACTGCATATAGATAATCATATCACTGTGTATCCAGAAAGGCTCACTTGAATGGACTTTTTTTTTTTTTTCTCAAAAATGTTCCTAGTTTCTAAGAATTCTAGTAATCTGCAGAACTGAAAAGCTTTGTGTATGTATTTGGTTGGAAATGACTTCATTTGGTATATTTGATGTCAAAAAAGATTTTGCTAGGGAGAGGTTTCTGTTAACTTCTTCCATCTTTGAAGTAAATTCACACATAGCTTGTNGGTAAATACAATTGCAAATCATCCTGGGTTTCCTTTACATGTACATACATGCAGAAACTTGCATATAATGAACAGATATTTCTTAAAGATGTGTAGACATTCTCAATTTTTCTTCCTCTACTGACAAGCAATGATTTATTATTCTCCCAGACATGTGTTTAAGTCTTTTTTTTTTTTCCACTTGACTAACAGCCTTGCAGTAATATAAATATTGCAAGACTGCTTCAACACTACCAAGCTTTTGAATGAACAGATTTTGACAAGAAGTCTTTAATTGTCCAGGACTAAATTGCAGACTGGTAATCTTTACTCAAATTTTATTCTAGTGGCTCCCAAGGAAGATTGTACATGAAAATCTTTGTCTCTCTGCTTAGAGTGAATACAAAACTGGGCAAAATATCCTAATATTCCAAAGCGGTGGAATACCAGAGGTGGCACTCTAATACCAGGGGATTGCAGAGATGCCCTTTGCACATATTTTGACATGAGGCTTGGGGTTTTTTATTTGTTTCTTTCTTTCTTGGCTCTTGTGCCATACTATTGTAAAATGTATAGTGGTAGTTTAGGAGATAATTAAATGTTTAATCTTGGTTTTCTCACTAAGGACTTCTTGTCTTAATGTTGAAAAAACCATTGGCATGTAAAGATACAGCTTATGATACAGAGACGGGCATGTTCTTTCCATTGGCAGAAGGGTGTATTTTCACAGGAAATTGTTTTTCAGTAATAGTGCTGTCGTTCTTTAATGACTCAGATATGAACCGTAGTCAATAACATTATAATGTTTATATCTTGGTATATTGCAAAAACACTGACATTTAAAAGTAATTTCTTTTAGAAAAATATAAGGGACTATGTATTGCACAGTTGTTTCCCTGAAGTGTGAGGAATATTAAATACAATTTCATGGATGGGGTTTAGTTCTTTGGTAACATGGGTTATTCTATCTAAGACAGACAAAGTTGAAGTCATTTCTGTTCTTTCCTTTCCCGTGTCCTACTGTTTTGCTCTTCACTATACTGGACACAATATCCCTTCAATATTTTTGGTTTTCCTGTCTTTAACCTTTGTCTACCTGTTCTCAGTTTCATTTCTCTGAAATAAACTGCTTTTAAGAAAAACAAACCATAACAGAGCCCTCTGTCAAGAGAGAGGTGAAACTGATATGACAGAGCAGCCACCACCAGTGCTGTGGAGAGATAGCCAGGATGATAATAGTTTAACACAGGTTTGCTGTTACCACAGTCCAGGCAAGTGTGCCCTTGGGCAGGATTATCCATTTAGTTTAAAGTGGCTGGAAGGTAGCTTCTCAGAGATACTTCAGCAGCATTACTCTTGCTGTGAGGCCCTTTGCTCCCCAGTGGCGTCATCTGCTTCCTAAATGTCAGTGCAGTGTTTGACTGCTGCCTGTACTTTGATTCTGTACAGCATTACTCTATAAAAGCTAAAGGTTAGTGTTCTACTGGTGGAAAGTGTGGGAATGATTCACAAGAGCAAAGCTGAAATCATAAAAGGAAGGAATTCAATAGATCAGGGCATGCCCTAAGACATGCTGGTATAAAATTAATCAAAAAAGCCATTCCAGCCCCTGCTCCCTCTCTCCATCAACTTCAATGTTGGGAAAAATAGAGGAAACAATAAAGAAACCATTTCTGTAGGAGACAGATGGCATCTTAATTGTTTTGAAGACACAATTAAACATTCTTATGGCAGACTTTCTGCAACACTTTCAAGTCTTACAGTTAAATTACTGAATATTAAGTTTGTGTAGATAGATAAAGATTTTGGGCTGTGTATGAGTGTTTGCTTATAGAATGAATCCTTTAGGTTATTGCACAGGAAATGCAAGTCCTTTGTATCTGGTCAACTAGCTATTTATAGAGCTAAACAGCAAACTTTATTGCAAAAATTCGCTGAGGCACTGAAAACAGTTTTAGCAGTAATTTCAGTGCATGCATGTCTGATCACGGAACAAGCAACCATATGGAATAATAGCTGTAGGGATCTGCAAGAGAAATGGTGATACATATCTGAAGTTTTCTTTTAAACTTTCCAGCTCATTTAAGCTGTAATTCCTTGAGGAGTTGGGAACTAGAGCAGGGATGTCTGGTAAAGAATTGAGACAAAGCTGCTGGAGGCCTCAGGGAAGAACAGTTGTTCCTTGGGAAAGGTAGTCAAGTATCAATATTGAATATTCAAATTTCAATACTGGATGAATAGAAAGAAGTTGGCTTCCTTGCCTCTGGTCATCTGTGTCAGTAGCAGTTAAGATATTATACTAACTTGTACTAATATGTCCATAAATACTGGCTTAAAAGCTTTCCTTGACAGCTATTTTTAAACCTCCAAATTATTGAAAGAAGAATAAAGGAAATCCTTTAACTACTTGAGTTTAGAGCAATTTAATTGACAGCTTCAAACACGAGATTTTTCTGTATATACTCTTGCAATTAAATACAAAAAGATATAAAATAGCCATATTCTTTGAATTATCCGATTATCTTCCACTGATTTAATTTGTATGCAAATGTTTATAGCATACAAAAGTACTATATCACTTTTCATTCTGCAAATATATAAATGGATGTGGACTGTCAGGCATTGGGATCACTAATACAAGAAATTACATATAAGCAACAATTTTTTATTCCAAGTAGTCTATTCTACTAAGGATTTAGTAGAATATGGCTTTTTTTTCAGGTAGTATGTACAGATTGTCTGTCAAACTGAGTTTCCTTCCACCAAGTCCCCCACTAATTAATACTATAAGGCAAATGATCCCATGTCTGACAGGCTACATGTGCTGTGGTAATCTGTGGAAGCCCATTCCATGTTTCTCTTCTTTTGCTCATTTACTGTTCTGTCTCAGTGGCTGAACAGAAACCTCCTCTATCACTGCAGCTTAAATGTAGCCAGTCACTTTGATGATCTGGCTAATGCTCAGGTACAACAAAAATGAAGATAAACATCTGCCAGAAGAATCTCCATCAGCAGCTATTGTGCAAGTATGTGGGCTAAGCAGCAGCTGATTTCTCTGTTGCCCGGCACTCTGCACCAGCAGAATCATGCTTGTGACAGCTAATGTGCACCCTGTGACTTTTAATGCCATGCTAAAATCAGAGGCAAGACCATTTGGGTTAACCAACATCTGATTGTCACAGTCTTCCCATATTTTAAGATGGTTTCACTCTTTCCCTTCCTTTTGAATTGTAGACTTACTAGAAATATCTTTCCAGTAGAAACAGTAGCAGTAACAACTAGGCTGACAGCTAAAGATGAAATGTAGTGTTTGATTTCTCCCAACATCTGACATTCTGTGCAAATGCCAGTGTGTCAGTTTGAGTTCACTTCAGAATGTACATTCTCTTTCACCCTTCCCCCACAGAATATGCAGGATGATATTTAAGAAAGCATAGTTCTGATATTAAATGAAGTACAGGTGATTAAGAGCAAACAGAATGTCAAGAAAAGGTTATGAGTTAAAATGTTCCTCATTGTATTTCCAAATCTTTTCAGTGAACTTCTCCACCACCATACTCTAATAAGAACAGCTTTCAAGCTTTCTGCATAAAACTTGGTTTCTGAAAATCTTTGTGCTAGTTCTTCCCTGGGAAAAAAACAAAAACAAAACAAAACAAAACAAAAACCAAAAAAAA
>VWYO01010503.1:0-27335 GCA_013400275.1 Rhadina sibilatrix | reverse complement strand
CCAACCTATTTATTCTTGGTTTATCTGGATCCTGCTATTCATTTTTTAGATAAATTAATAGCATTTTGCCCTAGATCTTGAACCTCAGCATCAGTTAAAGCAATGGGTAGCATCTTCAGTTTCTATCACCACACTGAAAATCTCTATGAGAGTTATAGAATATCTTGGATTGGAAGGGACTCAGAAGGATTGTTGAATTTAGCTTGTGGCCCTGCACAGGACATCCCCAAGAGTTACACCATGTGCCTGAGAGCATTGTCCAAATTCTTCTTGAACTCTCTCAGGCTTGGTGCTGTGACCACTTCCCTGGTGAGCCTATTCTAGTGCCAAACCACCCTCTGGGAGAAGGCTGTTTTCCTAGTGCTCATCTTAAATTTCTCCTAACAGAACTTCATGCTCTTCCTCAGATCTTGTCACTGTCACCACAGAGAAGAGATCAGTGCCTGCCCCTCCTCTTCCCCTCACAAGGAAGTTGTAACTGCAGTGAGGTTTCCCCTCAGCCTCCTCTTCTCCAGGCTGAACAGACCAAGTGACCTCAGCCAATCCTTATATGACTTCCTCTCCAGAGCCTTCACCATCTTTGTAGCGCTCCTTTGGATGTTCTCTAAGAGTTCAATGTCATTTTTATAGTGTGTCACCCAAACCTGCCCCCAACACTCAAACTGAGGCTGCCCCAGCTCAGAGCAGAGCAGGACAACCCCCCACCTTGCCCAGCTGGCCATGCTGTGCCTGATGCCCCCAAGGACAGGGTTGGCCCTCCTGGCTGCCAGGGCACTGCTGACTTGTGTTCAACTCCCCAATGACCAGGACCCCCAGGTCCCTTTCTGTAGCACTGCTCTCCAGCTTCTTGTTTCCAGTCTGCCCATATATGGGCAGCCCATGCCAGATACAGAATCTGGCACTTCGTTAAACTTCTTATGGTTGGTGATTGTCCATCTCTCTAATTTGTCAAGGTCTCTCTGCAGGGCTCCTCTGCTTGCAAGGGAGTCAGCAGCTCCACCCAAATTAATACTGTTGGGAAACTTTGCATTATGACCAATTATCATGTTTATCTTCAGGTGTTTTTCAGTGACTCCCAGAATAATCTTCTCCACAATCTTACCAAGCACTGAAGTGAGACTGACACAGGCTTGTATTTTCCATGGTCATCTTTCTTGCTCTTCTTGAAAACTGGGGCAACATTTGCCTGCTTTCAGTCAACTGGGACCTGTCTAAGGCCCTAAGCCCATTGAAAAATCATGTGATCACTGGAACAATCTTTCCAGTAGTTACAAAGGCAATATGTAGAATGTAACCATTACTTTCTCAAGAGATTGTCTCTCAGATTTTCTTTTTCTTTTTTTTTGCTTATTTTTTCATTGTTTGTTTTTTTCTCTTAAGGTTAGTATTTTATCATTTAGCTCCCAGGATTATCTTGCCATACAGTCAACTTGATACCTTTGCAAGCATGAAGAAAATGGGATGATCTCCTGGTGGGAGTGTGTGGGATAGTGGGGAGGGGCAGGACCACCACACAGCAGCTGCCTGCTAGATTGGTGTAATCATCCTGTGAGACAACATCTCCATATAGAGCCTTTATCCTGACCTTTTTTGATGACAACAACATTCAGCATAAATTTCCTTTGATTAATCCACAAATTATGTTTGTTTTTTTCTCAATGTTTTGCTATTGTTGTACTCATAACTTGTTGATTTAATGTGGATCAATCAATCTAGTTTTCTGGGTTGATATAGGAAGATGTTTCCTCAACAGTGAAATTTAAGAATTTATGTCTCCTGAAGTTAATCGGACTACTAAGCAGAAGAGTAGCAGCATTTCCATTTCATTTTCTTCTCTAGCTAAATCAACGTAACTTGAGTTTTGTTTTAAAAATGAAAAAATATCCTTTTACAAGTGGTAATGTATCTTGAGTCTGAATTCCTAAAAGACCTCCTCACTTTCAGGAATTCAAACTGATGAGGCTAATATACTGGCAGAAAAAACCAACAAACACATGAAACTACAGAGTAGTACTGTGGAAAACTGTGAATTTTTTTAAACCATATTTGGACACTAAAAATTAAAAAAGAAACCCTTTCCTACTTATTGCCGCATAAGAATAATAGATACAAAGATAACACTACAGAGGGAATGTAATTACCTGATGATCCCACATTGAGGCTTGTCATAGAGGGGAATTTGAATGAATATCTCAACAGATGACATGGAAATAATAGGATGCACGGGCTTAGAGATTGTATTGAACTCCTCTGCCGTGTTCATAGACCTAAATTTCCATGCATTATGCTGCTGACATTAGAGTACAATGTAATATTCTGTTTGATGCTCTACCGACTGTCCTTTTATAATATATTTGGAAGAGACTGCCCATGGAAGTGCTTTAAATACCCTGGAGGTATTTAAAAGATATGTAGATAAATTAGAGTCATAGTTTTGTGTTGTACTTGGAAGTATTAGGTTTGTAGTTGGACTTGATGGTCTTAGAGGTTCCTTCCAACCTATAATAATCCTATGATCTGTGTCAACTGTGTTGTCACTGCTCTCAGAGCAGTGATTCTCTTCTATATTTGTATAACTTCTGCCATGTGTTAAATTCTGACTTAAAAGGCAGAGATACTTATATATCTAGGAAGTAATCAGTGTTTAAGAACTTTAGGTATGGAATTGGATGCTCAGACTTTTACAGAGTCCTATTGTTAAACTTGATGACTCTGGGAACATCATAGTAACAACAACTCTAGGCAGTTGTCCAGACCTTGATGTCTGCACAGATTATATATATGAACACACGCTGGTTTTAACCAATGGCTGCTATATCAGCTCAGAAAAGAACTTTCCAGAACCTCAGTAGAGAAACAAACATAATTTCTTTTCTTTATTAGATACAAAAAGACTTGCTAAAGGTTAACATAAGGTATTAGATTTTTATTTTGTTGAAAAATCCCAGCTTCCTTATTTTGCCAGATATCTAGCTTACTTTTTAGCAAACAATAACTAGCCAAGCAAAAATGCTACGTGTTACTCCAAAGGGGAAAAAAAAAAAAAAAGCCTTAAAAATCCCCCTCAAATATCAGCTTCTAATGAACTACAAATCACAAAGATTTTTGTCTCTTGCTCCTTTTTTAAAAAATAATTAAAATGTGTGTTTGCTTATTTAAATGTTTACTTTCAATCTTCTCTCAATAACCAAGGTAAAGGAAGCAAGCCTGCATTTTCTTTTACTTTGGTCAAGAGTTAGACTTAATTGCTTGCTGGGTTGACTGACATGACATTGCAGTTTAAAAGGAAGATTATAAATGTGGCTTTGCCTAGTGTCTTCTGGGGAATGTTTTGAAAAAATAAGCCTCACAATTTGTGTCAAATGTTAACGAGTTGTTATTTAGAAGCAACTTTTGTGAATCCTCTGTGATTAAAGTGGGGCTAGATAGAGGCAATGCCACTAATAGGGAGCAGCTGGGCTTGCTATAAATGTGGCTTTCTTCTTGTGGATTGGTGATAAACTTTGCCCTGTGGCTGGTTCTGCTCTAGTAAGTGCAGATACTTCAGTTAGTAATGGAGTTTTCATCTTCTCTTTAGATACCAGCTGAAGCCCATATATTCTGATGAGAGAAGGAACTTGTTTTGTTGCTGTATATTGCATAAAACAGTTGGAGTTTTATGCAAACGATAATGGTAAATTTTCCCAAGGGAAGAGAAGGAAGAAGAGGTACAGGGAAGGAGAGGAGATGCTCCTTTATGGCCGTCTGGCATTGCACGGTTTGCTCAATGATGCAATAATTCTGTCCTGTTTTCCAGTATTGCAGGTGCACAATGTCTCAGAATCCTGTGACACGTGTGCTGCAATATAACTTTGTGTTCCCACTGCTTTGTTCAGCACTTGTTGGCTCTCAAACTTTTTATGGCAGCATATGGCTGTCCCATGTTAGCATTTCACTGTGGACAACATAATGAAGTTGTCTATTGCTCCCCTAAGCCTCATGCCAGCTAAGTGGTGGTGAACTTCTCTGGCAGATGTAGTACTGCTTCAGAAGAGCTTGACATGAATGTCTGGAATGTGAACAAGGACCCTCTCCACCTTCCCATCCCTAATTAAAATTGCAAAATCATAGATTTTGCTCCAGCTCTACTTACGTTCTGGCTTCCTTTGATTTTAAAATACTACTATTTTTAAATGTGTAGACTTGGATTGTTTTGCTGTTCCCTTCATGACGTCTCCATGATTTTGGTTTCTATTAGCTCAGTTGGTGAGGAATAGAATCAAAAATGGAAATTTTGAAGTTGTGGTCAAATGCCTTAATAATAACTAGTCCTGTTACTTTTTTATTTAGTTTTAGCCCTACATTATTACAAATTTTTACTAGCTTTTGTGTAAAAGGACAAACTGTTCTTACTTCCTTCTCTTTTACTTCCTCAGCTTCTAATATGTATAGTCTAAATATTTTGACAAATTGATAGTGTTTAAAATTGTTGACAGATGTAGGCAAACACTAAATATTTCAAAAGTTCAGTGAAATATCATGCAACCTGCATAGCTACAGAGGGAAAATACGGCATTTTTTAGGAGCATAATTTTTGAACTTCATAATCTGTTCTTCCCAAAAGGAGTAGAAAGTTCAGTGGAGGAATGGAGATATATTTAAGTGTAAATGTTCATATGGGTTTTGTAAAAATGTGTATTTTTATTATTTGTGTTATATTAAATGTATATTTTTATTATTTATATTAATAGACTAGAGCATTCACATTGGTCATTTCATTTGAGCAACTTGTGAGTTGAAGAAAGGTTATTACATACAGCCTGGGTCAAAAAACTGACATTTTCATTATTTCAGAGCTGATGTCATATTTTAAAACCAGTAGTGCTGTGGTGATGTGTTTTTTGATAGTTTTTGAGTAAAGGATAATTCACAGTTGCTTTCACATTGAGTTACAACATTCAGCCATTTGTTTAAAGCTTTAGAAATTTTAAAATTAGGCTAATAGAAGTATTCTAATGCATACAAGAGAAAGGGTCAATGTTAGCCATTTAGATGAAATACTTAGAGGACAAGCCCCCTCACTCCCTGCTTGAAATTTTCCTAGAACTCAATCTTCCAGTACAATTGTCAGAAATTTGGAGGAGTGTTTTGTGATATTTTAGTCAGATAGGACTCAAAAACTTCACCTGTCAGTTAACTCCAGTATTTATTATGCAGTCATCATGTTTTATATGTTTGTTTGAATAGATCAAATGGTGATCTTGTCAAAAGCGATGGGATATTTTTGATTTGCCTCCTCCCCTGCAAGTTTTTTCTGGTACCTGAGCATTCTGATGGTTAGCAGTTTGACGTTCCATGTTAAATTCATTCTTGGCTGATGTTGTTTGTTTATTTGTTTGTTGTTTGATGGAGTAGCTTCTTTTCTAGGTGCATTTAGAGACAGTATTTACATCTTATTCTGTTTATCATTGGTAGTACTTATAAAGCTTATATGGCATTGAGGTTTCTACTGTGGTGCAAATTTAAACTCAGGGGAAAAATAGTGTCTATTCAGACTGCAAAGATTGAATTGAATCAAATAAAATCAAATCCTTGATAGTTGGTTTCTGTGGAAAATACTAAAGGTAAGAAGACTTTCAGAAATCTGTGAAAGCAGGCCACAGGAAGAGCAGAAGAACTTAGAATTCGCTGCAACTGCAAAGTTTGAAAGTAGGAAAAGTTGTAATAGTACAGCAAGGAAGGACATGAAACAATAGTTTGAGTTTTAGGTTTGGCTAGGATAGACCTTAAGATTGCAGAAAAATATGCCCGGCAAGATAGTAGAAGGTTTTGAGCTTAATAATGGAGTATTGCTTACTGTTAATAGAAAGCATAGAGGCAAGCATTGTTTGAAACAAGTGTATGTGTGCTTTTAGTGATTAGCTAGAACAATTGTCTGTAAGCTTTAGCAATATGCTATTGGTTAGAAAGTTTTTAAAATGCCCTGTAACAAAGAAATCTGTGGGTGCTGCTGGCAGACGTGAGCTGATTCCATCTTTCAATTGTCTCAACCTCTTATGAGGCTGATGTCACAATAAAGGCTCAAGGAACATCTCACAGTGGTCCCATCATGTTTCTGCAAAACGCCAACACAGTTTCAACTCTATAAATCTGAATTCATGAAAATCACTTCATGAAAATCACTAAGTGCCATATGAATACTGGAGGAAATCTAAGGATTCAGTACAATGATGTAAAAATTTTTAAGCATAACAGCCTGAGTAGTTGCTATGAAAAGGTCAAAGAGCTGCAAGCAGTATGAGTGAACAGATTACCTGGACCACTCTGGACAATTTATTTTGTGTAGGTAATAAAAGACAGTGGAAACTACTCCTTGTGTGGAGCTTCTTAGGTTGACTGAATTCCTACTCTACGGATAACATTACTGTTGATTCCAGTGGCAGAAGAAGAATCAAAATAAGTGTTTTGTCATCTTGCTATCTTGTGGTATATATGAGCTGAAGGGAGTAATTTCTACTGTAATAAAAATTGTTTGGTTTTATGTTAATTGCATGCTGATGTTGACTATTAGTAGTGCTGGTCTGAGAAACAACTGAGAAACCACAATTGCTGGTCTTGCTTTCTAGTGTCTTGAAGTGCTGAATAGAATGTTTGCATAAATTGAAACCTGCAGAGCTGCTATGTTTCTTGTTTCTGTTAGGTAAACAGTCACTGGAAGGACTAGGAAATACTGTGTCCTGCGAAATCTGAGCCTGATACAGCATATCTTTCTCAGTGGTTAATCTAGAATTTTTTAAGGAAGACCAGAGTGGTGGAAATGTTTCGTTGTCACTTCTGCCCTATAGCAAAAGTAGTTTATAAAAGACTTTTAAATGGATAATGTACTATAATTTTTAGACTATTGTCATAGTCTGTCTATCTTAAAAGAGAGACAACGGGAAAATAACAGCACTATGTTACTCTTGACTGTACCTGTCAGGACAGTGAACACCCCTCTTCTGTATCCTTCTGTTCTGGCTGCCAGATTTACAGAAAAAAAATTATGTGGCATCTGTCTGGCCTTGAGCTAGCTACAAGTCTGAGCAAGTGGTTTCCAAAGCTTTCATAGGCATATGGCCCCTTCAGTTGGGTGATGCTTTTAAACTCAGGCTCTCTCCACTGGCATCTATCTGAGCAGTGTTGCAGCTGTGGCTTTGTCTGGCCTTGTGTCTTGCTGCACCTTGGCTTCCTGGCTGGCCTTAGACTTGGCTCATCACCATGGGCTTCTCTGGAGATCACTGGTCTTCAGCTGAACTCTGTCACCATCCTTAGGCTTACTCCACTCAGCTTTTGTGGATACCATGTGGTAGCATTTTTCTGTGCCTGTGCCAGCGAGGGTACTGTCCTTTCAGGCTTGCTGTCACACTCAGATGCCAGGTAGCCTCCCTTGCAACCCACTCTTGCTACTCTCTTCTAATAGC
Source organism: Rhadina sibilatrix (assembly GCA_013400275.1). Classification (NCBI taxonomy): domain Eukaryota; kingdom Metazoa; phylum Chordata; class Aves; order Passeriformes; family Phylloscopidae; genus Rhadina; species Rhadina sibilatrix. The sequence continues at coordinate 19,896 of VWYO01010503.1, read as the reverse complement.
TGCCAATATATTTTTACTGTAAACATTCCCAGTTTGTGATCATGTTGAGGTGATTTGCAAAACAAGGGATTTTTTTATTGCATAGCTTTTCTTCAGTGTTTTAGAGTTCCATGACAGAATTTTTATGATAAAATAAATTTCTTCCATCCCTGATATTCAAGGTTAAATCTTCCTGATGCCTTAGGTTTTGGGGCTTTTCCTGTTTTGTTCTGGTGGGTGGTTTTGCTGGTGTATTGGGTGGTGTTGGGATCTGGTTGCAGGGTGATGGGGGAAGGGCACCTCTGGGTTTAGCGATTTCAAGGACACTCTCCGAGCTCCAGGCCCCGAAGATAAACAACATAGAAGGCAAGAAGTGAGCAGGAAGGACGGAACATCGGAAGTGCGGGATTGTTCATTGGACAGTGGATGGGGCATATGCTAGTGGACCAGAACTTGTAAAAGGGGGGGCAATCTCATGACTCTCCCTCTTTTGCTTCCATCTTGGAGCCATCCAGGCAGGCTACTGCTGTGGCTACCGGGGTGTGGCCTTGAAGGCCTTAATAAATGATCACCCTTATTTTTATAACTCTGTCTGGCCTCTGTCTTAGCCTTTAAGGCAACATTCCAGTTTTTGAATCGAGGTGTTTGATGGATACAGCACTGTTCTTTTTTTCTTAAATGTTCTGAAGAATATTTCTACAGTACAGGAATGCACTCTAGAATATGAATGTGTTTCCAATTATCCTGATGGACTACAGTGCTCCACAGAATCATTAGGGTAATCATGCATGCTTATGACTGTGCCCTTGAAAGGGTCACAACAAAACATGCATCTGCTTAGGAATAAATTGGCATAACCTGGAGATAGCCAGCACTCAATACACACTGGCCTTTGTGAAATACATTATGTATAGATCCATAATTGTAGCTGGACCACAGAGGACTAAAAAGGCACCTGCACATTAGCCCATTTTTTCAAAGCCTTGTATAGTACTACTCTCTCAAATATGGCGTTGGCAAATCCAGAACTAATGCCCCTTTAGTTAATAGTCAGACAAAATTTGGACTCAGTGTTACCTGAAAATGAGTCCTCTGTTTGGGTGCCAATATTGCCTTTGGTGTTGATAGATATACGTGGCCTCTTTGTTTAGATGCATGCTGTTGTATGTGTAATGTGGCAAGGTATGATCCGTAACAATAACATTTTGGAGTGCTCCTGGATCCTCAGGATTGAAATACTGACAGTCACGGGGTATTCTTGTTGTACTAGGAATATATTGCAAATAAAAGATATTAAAGTGCTGAAGCAACTTTTCTCATGCTGAGGCTGAAGTATTGCACTGAGTAGCATGAGACTGAAATCAATAGCCAGGAAACTGTAGACAGCAAAGGAGAACACAGTTTGTTTTGGCTAATGGGATCAGCTGAGGAACTAGAAGATGAGTGAGGTTATATGGAAATCAGAGTTTTCTGGGTACGGGATTAGAATCAGCGGTATCATGTTTAGTTGCTAAAAGCTTTCCTTTACCTGTTTGCAAATTGGACATGAGATTGGGTTAGTCACATTTCTTATATGAAAGGTTATTTCTGATTAATGAAATGCTACAGCAATAATCTCTACACCAAGTAGTACAGAGACAGTAAAACACAAGGGTGGTTACAGGCCTGAAGAGACTCTTTAATGGCAGTGATAATGGTACAGCCCTGTTACCCACTGCATTGTTCTGAGTCTGTTTTATTTAGACCTAATTTGTGGCATTCTCTAGCATTCAACCTGATGACATCTTGATATCATTTTGGCATATATAATAGTGACTTGCCCTTGCTTAAGGCAAACCTTATTGCTTTGTACTATCTCCGTGTCTTCTTCCACATCCTTGTACTGTCTCACAGTACAAAACACTGTTCTAGAGCAGAGGATGCCTGTAGAAAAGAATGCTATAACATTGTAAGCAGCATGTCACATCAAACCACAGACTTTGAGTTCACAAAGACCTGGGAAAACTTCATGGCATCTGACAACATATCTGAAAGGAATATTTAAAGATTATGTGTCAAACTTGAGAAGTCACCAAGTGAGAGATGTTTCCAAAGGTTGCTTTGTGTTGTTAAGTACATTTTTCAGGTGACTAGGAAGCTTATGGATATGCAGAATATAAGGGATAAGTAGATACATGGAATGTAAGGATATCTGGTTTATGGATATATATGATTAATAGATAGTCAAGATTAAAAAAAAAAGACCAGAGACAGAAGGAATAATAAACTCCACCTAGATACACAAACACTAAGGCACAGGAGATAAGGGAAACGAAAGAGCATATCTCAGATGAGGGATTGAGGAAACACAACTAAGGGAGCAACTCAAAGTCTTGGAGACGAGTATTTTGGAAATGATAAATAGGGGAGGTTTATATCTGAGATATTTGAGAAGGCTTGTGTCTTTTTGTGACTTTTATAGTGGGAGGTTACAGGGGCAATGTAGGAACGTACAAAATTATTCTATGATGTTTAGGGGTGGAGCAGGGAAAGGGAGAGATTGAGGTGGGTTGGAGGAGGAACAAGCATAGGGAAATGGAAATAAGGAGGACAGAGGTGGACAGCCCCATTTTAACTTGCTTGTTGCCACATATGTTTGTCTGAGCTCTGTTCATGATCACTGTAGTCTGTCATGTTCTTAAACTCTCTTCCTAACTCTCTTCTGTGTGATCTTGCTGTCTGTGTAGTGGTGCCTCATTAGCACACCTTAAAGTGGACTAGCTGACAAGTGGGAGAACACCAGAACCTTGAAACACCCAAGGTTAGACCTGGTCAGGGACCAGGTCTGTGAACAAATATAAACAAGACTATGGGCTTGGGCTCATTTATGGTCATTATCAGAGGTCTTAAACATAGGCTGCCCTCACATATGCAGGCATAAATAAAATAAAATAAAATAAAATAAAATAAAATAACCATTTCCCTACACCCCTCCCCCATAACAACCATCAAGAGAGGAAAAAATAGACTTGAATTTATCTATCCAGTCTCAGTTTGCTTCTTCCTTTCTGTAGGCACATTCAAGGAATTCAAAAGTTTTGTAAACCAGTCAAGTCTTCCTGGGGATCAACTAGTTTGATTTAATGAGCTCCATAAATTTTTGCAGTTATTATTTCCTTTCTAAAAACTAGATAATTAGTCCATTTTCTTGTACTATCAGTGATAGAAGACTGTGGAGATTCCAGATTTTCTCATTTATACTTTCAAAACATAACTTGTGCCATTAGCTCCTGTCATTTTGTGTTTACTTGTAGATTCTCATGCCATGAGCCATCAGCACACTCATGTTAATTACTAAGCCTCTTCTCCTTGTCACTCTTATATATTCAAACTTTATGGCTGTAGTTTTTGTTCTGAGAGCAATGTGCTTTCTTTCCATTATTGAAGATGGGGAAGAAAAGCATCTTCTAGATGAATTGGCTAGCAGAAGTAGGGACTTAAAAAAAAAAAAAAAAATCACTTGAACTGTCAAGGACCTCTGTGCCTCCTGACCCCTAAGTAAGTAAAGCTCTTTTGGTGCCTTGCTGTGCTGAGAATCAAGGTCCTTTCCCTTTCTGCCAATTGAAGTGCTGTTTAGATCTGTTGCTAAATGATCCATGTCAATTACATTTTGTTTGAGTACATATTTTCCCTCAGTTCAATTGCAGGATACTGTAGCTTTTATGGTTTGAAATTCAGCTTTTGACTGGGCAAATAGGTCTAACTCACTTGCAGTCAATATTGTCAATAAGTAACAGCAATCTACCTTGCCGTATTTGACAGAGTTTTCTCTATTATTTCCTTTTCATGAAATATTCTTGTGGAACAAGACTAATATTAAATGAAGAAGACATAAATATTTTTAAGTTGTCTTATATATGCAGAGCAAAGTGACAGTATGGTCCTCTGTTTGTTTATGCAAGTATTTTGAAAACAAATTTTACCGGTTCTACTGACAGTATTCAAATAATCTAAAAGCATTTTGGTCGTAGTTTCTATGCTAAAGAACGTCACCATGGTTATAATCTACCTATTGACTGACATATATGTATAGTGTAGCGACAGATGCAAATGATAATATTGGGGAAATTCCTTTCCTCTTTGAAATATTATTTCTTGCAACTGTAGGGTTCTCTGACTCAGTTACTTCACCTATATCCAGATCACATGTTACAGATTAGATTAACAAATATAACATGTGAGTGATGGAGCAGTTGATGAAATTTTGAAGGAAGTAGAAATTCTGCTTAATACATGTTGTTCATATTAGTCTGAAGTTCAGAGATTTAGGTAAATATTTTTTTCAGTGATAATTTCACTAGCGATTTCTCTAAAAAAATTCTAAGATTTTTTTCTTTCAATATTAGAACATAGAAAAGACTAAGTCTACATCCCACATTATTCCTAGAATGAAAATTATTTAAGGATTCATATTTTTGTAGTCAAAGGCTGGCACTAGGCATTTTAATTAATTGTAAATTTAGGGATCTTAGGCAATATAAATACCATAATGGTTTTCTTCTTTTTTTTTTTTTTTTTTTTTTTTTTTTTTTAATATATTTTAACCTTCNTTTTTTTTTTTTTTAATAATATGTATATGCCCTTAGTATAGGAATAGAGAATGCATTAAATAAAACATTTAAAGCAAGAGGGTTTTTAAAATTTGTTTTGTTTTATTTTATTTGTATATGCCCAGGTGCAGTTCTGATCATCAGTCTAAAAGCAACCAATCTTGCAGAAATGTCAGATGTTACATAAATAACAGAACTATTCATTTTCTTGAAAACTACAGTAAATGCTTTCTTGTCTCTCTGAATGTGTTTTCTGTGCAAGACAACCTCATAGACTAGCAATACTTGTCTGCCATACTCAAGAATATCTGTTTGAAGAACAGAGCAGATGGCATCTATATATCACTATCTTTGATTGTTGTTCTTGTATTTTATGACTTCATCAATTGTTTCCTTAAAAATATTTACTTTTAGGTTTTTTTTAACCATCATTCTTCCCCATTAATCTGACTCTGTACTACCTGTTAGAACTGATGTTCTTCCTTTGCTCCTTCAGGTAATCAGACACTGCACAGCTATTTTACCTGTGTTAGCTAGCAATACAGTAATGCTGTCACTTTATATACCATCAATATTGAGCACATAGTAGCAACAGTGTTACTGCAATGGGATGCTATTGGGTAAAAGACAGTGTAGAAAAGTGGAAAAAATATTCTTCTGGTATTTGTCTCTTTCTTGAGACACAAGCAAGTGTAGTGGTAGGAGTTTCTTAAACAACAAAGTGGCAAAATCAAAATTTTGAAGCCCATCAGACTGACAGGAAGAGTTTCATGCTTCAGAAAAGTAAGTTGTGTAGGTGAGACCTGCATGACAATAGGAAATCCAGAATATGTGGCTGGGGTTTGAAAAAAGAGCAATTTGAAAAAGAAAGAGTTTCATCACATATATATATAAATACAATATCAGCATGAGATGAGAATTCTTTGTTTTAAACTGCTCTTTTTTGGAATAAATAAGGTTGTTCTGATTTTCCTGTGAGCTGTCCCTAGGGCAATCATCCTCACAGATGCACAACAAACATCTATAGGGAATACCTTTTTATTGCCATCCAGGTTACTAGTATAAAGTAGCATTGTTCACTGCTCGAGAGGCAGATACACGTGTTGCTGTCCAAAGCTAAGAAAATCTGTATATTAGCACAAAGTGCTGAACAAAATCTATTTTCTTAATGTAAGTGTTTGTAATTGCTCTTGTGAACGGACACACTGTAAAGATAGTCACAGAATCACAAAATCGGTCTACCTCCCTGCTTGTGGTTGGGAGGGACCACAGTGGGTCATCAGGTCCAACCTCCCTTCTCAAGCAGGGTCATCTTGGAGCACAGAGCACTGAAATACATCCAGATGGTTCTTGAATATCTCCAGTGAGGGAGACTCCACAGCCTCTCTGGGCAATCTGCTCCAGTGCTCAGTCACCCTCTCAGTAAAAAAGTTCTTCCTCATGTTCAGGTGGAGCTGCTTGTGCATCAGTTTCTGCCTGTTGCGTCTTGTTCTAATGGTTAGCAACACTGAGAAGAGCCCGGTTTCCTCCTCTAAACACCCTCCCTTTAGATGGTTATGTAGATGATGAGGTTCCCTCTCAGGCACTTTTCCTCACGGCTGAACATTATTGTATTTTCATATGACAATTGTTAAAAAGAGGAGGAATGCCCAAGACACATCTGAATTTAGCCTCTCTCAACAAAGGTACTCGTTCTTTGTGCTATGGTATGCATTATATGTGGAGTCAAAAGAGCTGCATTGTAGCTTCTTGCAGAATCTGACATTACTGTGGAGATTAAGGATTAGAAGAATCTATGTGTAGTTTATAATTTCATAACAAGTTTTAAAAAACATGCAGTCATAAGTCTTAAGAAGGACTGTAAACATGCAAAATTTCAGACCTGAGAAAAGTTGGGAAATCTGAATTTAACTACTTGTGGCAATGAAAACCATTGCAGAAAAAGGAGCATAAAGCACCAAAATTTGAGAAATAGATTATTGTAGGTGAGGAACTGTCTTCTTCACCTGTTTTTGGACTACACTCTGTGTATCTGATTGTCAAGATGAATAAGACCAGTGACCTACCACAGTAAAGTGTGGACATTTTAAATGGATGTATCCTGAGAGTGCAGGCAAAGCTATGACCTAGAGTAAGCTTCAAGATATGTTTCAGAGAAAGTGGGTGGACTGTAGAGAGTTATGTTACCTTACTTTTTCTCCCTATTAATCTGGCCTTAATAATAACAACTGTTTTAAAGAGCTGTTTGAAAAAACCTACTTTGTTATGCTCATTTGTAGTCCTGGAAAAAGGAAAAAAATGAAGAACCGAAGCAGTGATCTTCAGAACAGGACACATCATTCACAAAACACGGTCTGCCATGGTCTCTTCTCTCTTTGCTACTGTGTATCTCTTCTCTCTTTTCACAGTGATTTGAGACTACCATAATAATAGCTCAAAGGTTGGTAGTGTTCACTAACTGCAAATCTTATTGTTATAATATTATAAGTCATGGACATTACATGGACAATCTTATGAATACATAATCAGTGGATGCTGGGCTTGCGGAGTGAACTGGTGAATCTGTGGGACTTAGTTGCTCTCTAAGGTTAAAAAATGACAGAGGGTTAGCTAGAATAAGCATATTTCCTTGCTTGGAATAAAATAATTTAGTATCGGTTTCGTTAAAGTGTAACATCATGACAGTTACTGCTTGAATACCATGTGGATCTTTTTGAGTCAAGATGATGAGTCTGGACAGTCAAAGGAATACATGGATAACAAAGTAAATGTTCTCAGAATTCCCTCAAGAATATATTTATGTAAAGTACTTCACTTTTATGAGCCTGGGCAGAGTTGGCAATGTGGTGTAGCTAAGATTCAGAAGATGACTAAGGTACATCGAACATATAAAGTTTGTGTCCATTATAATTTGAAGGGCTGGCTACAACATTACCATACTAGAACTTGAATAAAACTATTTCTATTAAAGACTGTTTGAAATGAATAATGATAAATAATAGCAGTTTCTCTGTTTTGTAAGAGGCTACTTCATAGTTTTTCACGTAATGCACATCACCAAGTGGTGAAAAATGACAGCTGAAAGCAAAAACTACAGTTCTTTATATGTTTGCTTCATTTTGCTTTCAGCTCACATACTGAAAGAGGGAAAAAGTGCAGATTTTTTTCCTCCAAGATTAGATTTCAAGCAGAAAATTCATGACTTGCTAAAAAGGCTTTGGTTAGATCACCATTTCTGTGGATTGATGTCAACATTTGATCTATCAAATTTATTTGCACAAAGGATGATGAAAGTAAACTCTGAACTTGCAAAACCATGTTATTAGGAAGTGATTATAATAATTAGACTATCAGATGTCATGTTTTTCTGCTTCACTTATAATGGATAAATTAGATCAGCTTTGAAGATAATGGAAGACTATAATATGCAAGAAGATTCCTGCTTTCTTTCTTTGCTAACTTGAAATGTACATATCATGAAAAGCACAAGGTTTTAGAGAGAGAAAGGGCCTGCATGTTATTCAAAGGGCCATGTGCTGTCCAGAAGAACAGGATTTATTCCTAATTTTTTCTGTAGCGAATGACCCTGTTTGGATCAGATTTATGATATGAGTAAGATGCAGCTATACTGGCTGAACTGAATGCTTAAAATTTTAATCAAATATACAGCCAGTGAGAATAAGACATACAAAAAACAGAGAAAGAACAAAATATCAAAGCCTAGCTCTTCATCCTGGCAAACACCTAAGGAAGATAGCTGTTCTGCAAACACTAGCCTAAAATATCTATGCTTTGTTCCCTGTTTGTCAGTTGTTTATGAGCTTTGCTTGTCTGTACTTTGGAGGCAGAAAATAAAAATCCCAAAGAATAATTTCTTAACACATGTATGCATTACATGTATGATAAGAGAAAACAAAAAATACCCAAACCTCATCACCCCCTCCCCCCCAAAAAACCCCAAACCACCCCCCTTACATTCAGTGCAATATTCAGTACATACAATGAAAGAGGGTAATACTGCAAAAGAGCAGAACACCACCTAATTATTTTCTCAGTGTGGGGGTTGTTCTGGTAATACATGATAATATTACTACTGGTATATGAGGGTTTTTTAAAAGCTCTAATAAAAAGTCATTTAGGTAGGAGGCTTACTTTACCTCTGCAATTATAAATCTCATGAAAGGGTTTAATATTCCTATTCCAAATTCTGAAATTACAACACTTGCAAACTTGCTGATTGGTGACAATCAACTCACATCTTAAGAGGTGTTTAGTCATGAATGTCTTAGGAATGCTTAAGATTATTGACAATAACCTGCAGCCAGTAATAATACCTTAATAAGGTTATATACATTTAAGAAGTTGATGCACTTGATTGAATTTCCTTTTCACATACAGCATGAATTTTTGCTGAAACTATAGGCCAAGGCTAAGCATACATAAACATTTATTAGATCAAGACACCTGAAACACGGCTATTGTTAACTGATGCTGATATCTATCTCTTTTTCCATTCTGTTTATTTTCTGTCCTCTTCTAGTCAGGCTCTGACACTTGTATCAGTTGATGCTCAACATCCTGGTGAGTTGATGAAGAGAAGCTTGGTACTGCTCTTTCAGCAAATGCTCTGACCCTTTTGGAAAAATGTGTCTGAAAAGGAAATCTTTGAGTAACAGAAAACAGAAAGTCAGAGCTGTTTTGTCCTATATAATTCTTGCCTCCCACAATTTAATTAAATTTCATGTTTTTCCCAGTTTGACATAGTCCATGGCATTCTTTCCATTATTCCCCACTTCAATGAAATGTAAATTTTTAGTCAAGTGTTACCTTTGATCTTAATTCTGTTTGTGTTTTTATCACATATATTAATTCAATTTACATGTTTTCATTCACAAGCTCAGTTCTATGAAGCAGTTTACAACATGTACATATTCCTCTGTTTACCTATTGCAGAAGCATCTGTTCAGCTAGATGTACTTTTTTTCTTAATATATTGAATAGGAATCGATTTCTGAATTCTTGCTGTTTCATGCTCACCATTTCAACTTTTGCAGCCGTACATGTACTTCTTTTCTGTTTGTAGGTATTCAGACTTCTTTTTCAGACATAGATATTATCAGAGGGGTTATTTTTGGTTTTACAACATGCTATTTGCATTGAAATATAGGAATGAAGATTTTTGCTTTGCACACATACCTACTTCTCCACATACAGTCCATGTCTTCAATTTATTGTTTTATTTTAAAACTTGTTCAGTATTTTTCACTAGAAAAGTAGATCATAGGACTCAAAGTAAGAAAAAAAGTTGAATGAGATCTCAGCAGGTCATCTTTACCAATCCCCAGCTCAAACCAGGGCTAGCTTCACAGTAAGATCAATCATGCAAGGTGTCATCCAGTTGAGCTTTGAAAATCCTCCTGGGCAGAGGTTTCAGAGTCTCTCTGCAACCTATATCACTGTGAAGAATTATATTCTACTGGAATTCTACTGATGTCTTTTTTTAAATTTTTTGTTAAAACTAGTTGCTATTCATAGTGCAGATTAGTGAATCACCATTATTTATGATCATTTTCTTCTGCACTTCCAGGAACTTCCTTGCATCTCAGAACAAGTACAGATGTAGGAAGTCTTTTGTGCAAATGCATCACTTGCTACAACACATTGACTTAAAAAAAGGTTCAAGGGTTTGCTAGATCAGTAACTGGAATTCATATTAATTTAACTGAGATTTTCTTTAGAAAGTTCTTCACAGTTTTATGTAAGTGAATTTAACATTTGTCAGATTTCTAATGTGGCAAACACAAAGCCTGTGCATTTTTAGGTTGGTTTTCTTGAATGTTAATGTGCAGATATTAACGTCAATGAGAAGATAAAGATATCATACAAATGAATGAATTCTGAATGATAGAGGGCTGTCATTTGCACATGAATCAAGACTGATCAAAGAGACTCTAGGTTTTCCTTAGTCTTAAGGGAATCAAAACTGGAAAAATGCTGCATATCACCACCCACGCTCATGCTAAACAGTCTCCCAACAGAGTTGTAATAGGAGAAAACATCAGTGTAGAACAGTATGAATGAGTTACTGAGAGAGAGTCCTCATTAGGGAAGGTTTAAGAAAAGCTTCCCCTTGTTTTTTTATTATTCCTCTTTTTATTTCTTATTACTAGCAAACCTGCTACTCAAAGGTGAATTCTGTCAACATTGCTTTAAGTTTCTCTTGGAAGAGATAGATACTAAATTCAATTGTAGTTATTCATAAGAACATTATTTTTTGAATGTTTGATATTTAATTTTTTACATGCATATCTATTTTTAATTTGATTTTTAAATGTAAATAGCTTATTAGATAATCTAATATATCATCTAGCAGATAACTCAGATAAACACAATTTACATGAGTTTGTGATTACTGCTGCATTTGCTGTGACTAAAATGTAAACTTTGCAATAAGACAAAGTAATAGGTGCAATTTTTAAAAAAAAATCTTTTTTTTTCATCTTCATGATGAACAAATGAGTCTGCCCTCAAAGATGTTGTCACTCTTGTTGGGAGGTTATTGCACTTCTTGTTCTTTGCAGAAAAGGACTGAGTCTGAGCAAATGCTAACTCAATCTACTTTACAAAGCCAATGGGGTTCTGAGTCACAGAATTTTCTTTACTGTTTTTATAAACTCTCTAATGATGATGGCACAACAAGTTTCCAGCTAATGGAGCTTTAATTGCTAGATCTATTTTGGGCTCATTTCTCCATTTGGAAATTGCTATCTCTGCCCATTTACTGCTGAGTTCTTCTCTGTGATAATTCATCTCCAGAAATCCAGACTAATTTGGGGATCAGAACTGAGCTTTGTGGCTGCAACACTGAAGCATACTAACTCTAGAAATGAAACTGAATACATAATTTCTTTCAGATATCTACAATCCTGAAAATACTATTAAGGGTGAATTCAGAACACTAAAAGTAATTTTACAGGTAATATATCTGTTCTATTAGTCCATGAGATTTATTCTTATATAAAGTTACTGTAGTAAGTGCCATTCATTTATATTGAAGAAATATTTTATTACACGAGATTTTTTTCTAAGAAGAGGAAGAAGAAGTTTGATATAAATATATGTGTTAATAAATATATGTGCTTATGAAATGCAGTTATCAAGTGGTGGTTAATTTGTTTTATAAGATTCATGAAAGAAATAAAGACAAGTATTTGTATATAAAATTAAACAGTATGAAGAGTTTTAACTCAAATTATTTGTGTACGACTTTAAAGTATATTAGCTAAACAACTAATTAGTGGATGGATGCTTTCAAGAAGAATTAATGATGTTCAAATTTTGTTCACGTGAGTGACATTGTATGTAAACAAACCTAAACACCATTTTAACTCTTAGTGGCAGTTCAAACAAGATTTTAATGCAATTTAAAGATTCCGTGGTATTATTTTTCTGTGTAGCTGAAGTGTTTGAGTGTTTTCCTCTACTTGGCTAAATTTACTGGAGCTATGGGATGAAATCTTTGAAAAATTATAAAAAATCCAGCCTCAGAAGGAAAGAATTTTACATCACAATTTGCTTGTACTATGAGTGTAAACTGTCAGGTAAAGTATAAGGTTTTGCAGACGTGTCTGTATGGTGCCATACCAGTAAGTCTCAAAGAAAAGGAGTTGAGTTTTTTGATGGGTGATCATGAATTGCCTGTAAATATGATGATATTTGTGTTAGCCTGAGCCAAGAGTCATAGTTATTCACCTTGAATTCAGTCATAGAATATTTATGCACATTGCATCTTTCTATGCCTTTAGAAATGGACACTAAAAATTGCTGTGAAAGCACCAGAATGTAGCTGAGTTCATTATTTCATAGAACTGCTGCAAAGAAGACAGTAAGAGCTCCCTGTGGCATGGATCTGATAAGCCAGTAGAAGTTTCTGGAGCTATATGTATGCCAATTGACTTAATAACTGTACTCTAACCATCAGTTGTCAAAGGGGTGACAGCTCCCAGTAGACATCTTGGCTGTAATGAGCTCTTGGCTAAAATTTGATTTTTGAATTAGGAGTATAACTGTGCAGCTTGTTGCTCTGATGCTTGGACCTTTTCATTTCTTCTCTACATCCGTTTTTCTCTCCACAACCATTTGCTCACAAGCCAACAAAGTTTTCTGTCTCGTTTCTTCTTTTCCTTGTTTTATTTTAGATCCACACCTCTTTCAGCATTTGTGCTGTCAGTCAGAGAAAATTGTGCTGCTTTTGATCATTTCTCTACAGCAGCAAAGAGAAACACAGAGTGATGACATCCAAGTTGGTGCCAAGCAGGGGACTCTGGCACAGTACATCATTGGCAGGAGGCTACTAGTACCAAATACTGGGAGGTAGATTTTTATGCTGCTATGACTATTTTGTGTCTGATTTGAGGTTTCATAATTTGGACTTCACACTCCAAGAAACTAAAGATTTACAATTCATCCTATCTGCTGCTAAGCTTCCCTTGACTTATTCTAAGTAACAGGAAAAGAGAGGGATTCTGTTTTATGTTACGCTGGGCAAAGTACAGCTCTGTAGGGACTGTTTGTTCACACTTTGTTACCTACCTGAGCTCTGCCTCCAGTGAGGTCAAACATTTTGGGAAGAGCACAAAATTGATATTGCAAAATTATTAGCTTTTTGGTTGTACTCCAAAGCTTTTAAATAATGGGTAAACCACTTTTTATGAATTTAGATTACTGATTTATGAAAGTTACAATAGCTGGAGTTAAGTAATAAAATTCTGTTAAACTCTTCATAATATATGGGAAAGATATATACCTTCATGCATCTCATTCTTTGAATGGAAAAAAAATACTTTCTGAAGTCTCTCTTTTCATTCAGACTGAAGATAAATGTGTTCCTTCATTTCCCAAGACTTAATCATTCATTAAATTTTTTGGACTTACATGGCAATATTAAACATAGCAACTAAACTTCTGTGGGTTATTGCCATTTCCTAGATAAAACAGGTTAATTAATTCCCTGAGCGGACTAATGAGGCTGTGCTTTTGGTATAATCATGTTAATTTTCTGATTGTGAAAGTACAAACAAGTGAACAAATAACATAATAGATTCTCTTGAAAAGCTGATTGATTCTGTAAAGTGTTATATTTGTTAATTATATGGTCAATTTCATGCTGTCATTCTCTGTTCAGAAGGTAACAAAATTAGTTTACCTGGGTGAATCCATATCAGTACTGACTCCTGTTCAAAAGAATTTGTTGACACTGCTTAATGACAAAGGAATACTTAATTTTCATGGAAAGTTTAAATCAATCAATTCTGTTTCCATGGACTATTAAATTATCTTTTTCTGATGGACTAATAGAAGCCAAAGCAGAAATTCATTAATTCACACTGACAGACCTAAGAAAATAAATCCTGATTGGTTTTACCTTCCAGTGTTGTCTTACAAGGTTAACTGAGATTTAGTGGTATTGTATCAACGTTCTGCAATACACTATTACATTTTCAATTCTTCTAATTGAAATTGAGTAAGATCATAATTTCCATTTCTTCACATAGCATAGAATAAAGAAATAAAATATTTACCTTAAAATCAATGCTGTAACACAACTAATTTCCTAAAGAGTCAGCTTGTACTAAATAACACATAACAAACATTAAAATTAAATATATTCTGACCAAAATTCATATTCTGTCCTGTAGAGAACAGATGTTTACAAATTCATTTTGCTTCTAAGATATTCCTCAAAATCAGGAGGATATTTTAGCATTTAAATTAAGATAGAATTGCTGTCTATATAATTGCTTATGTTTTGATACCCCTGCAGCCTCAGTTTCTTGCTTCTGGTGGCACTTTCTGAACTACAAACATCAGTTTAATACTATTGCATTTGCTACTTTGATTTAAATGACAAGAAGTGGAAATATCATAGTTTAAGAAGTACTCTAGTCTTTAGAAAGAAAGGGGTATTTTAATCTGGACAACTTAATTATGCTTAAAGCGAATATAAATTTAAATTAGGAAAAAATCTTGAAACTCCAACTAAAATAAAATATCAAGTTTTAAACCACAATTTTTATAATATAGTTTTTCTTTCCTATTGTTTAAAGAACAAAACATTTTTTTGGTTTTGAGATCCCCTTACCCTGACATATCTCCTTGCAAAGTGCATCACTTAATATTATAAGGTTTTCCAATAGCTGGTATTTATCCACATTCTGCTGATATCATAAACACTCTTATAGTTTCATTCTAGATGCTCTTTGGTTGCAGAATTGAGCACAGTTCACAGGCTTACTGGGTTTTTTGTATTTTGTTGGAATGATTACCCATGACAAGACTTTGCTGCTTCTTGTCATATTGTTTAGTAAAACACCAGTTTCACGAAAATCTAGTAGGATTAACTAAAAATCTTCTAGGATTTTCTGGTTTGAAAAGAAAGGTGTTGCACTATCTGAATTATAAACAGAAATCCAGTGAAATCTCAGAGTAAATAGTGTGAAAGTCTGATAAAATAGTACTCTACTGTTTTAGGGAGGTAGAAAAATTAAATGGCTCCTGAGTGAATCTCAAGAGGCAGAACTGTGCAAGAAGTATTTCTCCGTACTTACAAAAACCCCAATTAATATACTCAGGAGAAAGTAGAAGAAAAACAAGACACTTTCTTCTAAGACAGTGTCTTGCACTTCTAAGGAAGGACTCTGAAAGAGGTGACATCTTAAAATCTCAACCAGCTTTGGCTCATGTCCTGGGTTGTGGAGCCAAATATGTGTATTCTNGTCAAGTTGTAGCTCTGACTCTGTCAGGCTTTTCTCCAAAATTGTTGTTTGTTTGTTTGCTTGTTTTGGGTGGATGGATTTGTTTTTAGTTTTTATACTATATTTGTATTGTTAATATTCTTAGTAAAGAACTGTTATTCCTATTCCCAAAATCTTTGCCTAAAAGCCCTTGATTGCAAAATTATAATTTGGCGGGGGGGGGGGGTTATATTCTCCATTCTCAAGGAAACTCCAGTTCCCCTGGTAGATACCTGTCTTTCCAAACCAAGACAGCTCATCAGGGTGAATACCAAGCTGCTCTATGAAGCAGAAGCCCTTCAAATCCCATTTTTTTTCTCTTTCTGTGTCTTTTTGTGATTCATGGCTGACCTCTTTCAGTTCCTTATGAAATTCACATTTATTAAGCTTTACTTTGTCTCCAAAGAATATTTAATTTTCTTAATATGGGTATGATAAAATAGTCTACAAGTATGCTCATATACTTCGCTTTTGATTCTTACCCATATAAACTTAGACATGTAATATTATGTATGCTTCAAATTTAACCTACTTTAATCTACTGCCCTATTAATCTTTTAAATTTTGTACTATTCTTTGAAGTGAAAGATAAAAATCTGAACTTCTCATATCCATTATCTGTATGTGTTGCAAAGTCCTTTTAGTTTCTTATTCTACTGTACTATTATCCACTGCATCAATATTTCTCACAGCAATCAATTTTCATTTCCATATTTATTCTTTTATAATCTTTCAATTTGTAACTGGCAATTCTTGTTATGAATAGTTATCTTCTGTTTGAATATTTCCTATTTTATCTATATTACATGAATTAAATTGATTTCTGTGTAAATGTCTGAATTTCAAATATAGTGCAAGTTTATTATGCTTTCTTTCAACATTGTTATAGCTTATTCCCTTATGTAAGGTATTCCCTTACAGCCAGTTAAAGCTTCTGTTAAATTTGAAATGACAAGCAATTCTCATATTGATCAACTTAACAGCTATGGTATAAGAAGACTAGTGAAAATTCTTGCTTATGGAAAATATTCAGCATATGATTAGATGTTTTTCTTAATGATGCATATGTTTACCTGGTTATTCTCACAGTAAATTTTAGTCTCTTGGAAATCCTAAGCAAATATCTTTATGTCTGACAACAACAAATTTTGGAGGATTACATTTGGAGATGTAAGACTGTGATTTCACAATACTATTTCATGTCATTTCTGCATTACTTGCCTGTTAGTTTCGTAATCAGTAATGTTTCAGGTAGAAGTATAAAAAAAAAAAAAAAGACAGAGACCAGGAGAGATCTCAGTTTTAACCTGAATGCTTTTAAAACATGCCCTTTTATAACAAGTTTTCAATCTAATGTTCACTTCTTGTAATATGGCTTTTATAGATGTGTCTCATGATAGAGAAGAAAACCACAGCATAGCCTCTTGAATTTTAATGGCAGATAAATAAATTCTGGAATAAAAAGAGAAGTCAAATTGGAAAAGTCAACACTCTAGGCTATGTCTTTAAGTCTGATGTTTCCAGCAAAGCTTCTTCAATTCCTTAGCAAAGAGAAAAGCTGCATATTTACACCAGAAAGAAAATAAAAGCAACAACCATTTCCACCCTCAAGAAGCAATGTAATATTTTGTAAAAATTTAATTAGGCTCTTGGCAATTCTTGTTAACGTACAACAGAAGAATTTTGGGGTTTTTGAGGTATCACAATGGCTTTGAACTTTCCAGCTGGTTTTTATATGAAAAATAATATTCCTTTTCCTACATGGATCACTTTATTCAACTTAACATTGTAGTGCTGTGAAGCAAACAATTCTTTATTGTTTGTATGGATCTTAAAATACTTGTTTTTGTCACTAGAGCAATAAACACTATCTGCTCCTGGAAAATCAGGAAATCAGCAAATCCTAGAAAATCATGAAATCTTGAAGCAAAATCCAGACTTAGATGACAATTTAAGGGTGGATAATGTCTGAGTGTGGAATTACCCAGAGTGGTGACAAGAGTTACTCTAAGAACCGGGCAAAACAGCAATACTAGGTTTGTATCCTTGTTTTGTGAGCAAAGGAAATTATGCTTTCTTAAGCTTCTTTTGAAAATTGATTATGCAAGTGTAAAGCTAACAGTCTTGAGGTTGAAATTTATCAACTAGAATTATGTGATTGTGTCAATAAAAAGCTTCCTAAGTACAATTTGAACTTATGCGCTTTCATTACTCAAGTGTAAGAATGTTAAGACCTGATACTGTATAAATCAATGGCGCATCTTTTGTAAAACGTCATAAATTTAATTAAAAATTGCACATTTTTTGTGTCACTTCAGATTTTTTGTTATTCACAAATATATGGAATGTCATGATTCCTGTTCTTTTTTTATCATTTGGGAAAAATACTGATGTTGGTTAATAAAGTGAAAAGATACTTTGTTCTCAGGGGGAAATATTTTTTGGCTCACCAAATATAATTGCAAGTCATGCTATCAGGATTTATTGACTTGAAGT
Source organism: Rhadina sibilatrix (assembly GCA_013400275.1). Taxonomy (NCBI): domain Eukaryota; kingdom Metazoa; phylum Chordata; class Aves; order Passeriformes; family Phylloscopidae; genus Rhadina; species Rhadina sibilatrix. Next base: position 2,039 of record VWYO01010503.1, on the reverse strand, counting down.
CTACAAAAAATACAGGTTTGAATTATGTCTGCCGGGAATTGCTTTAAAGGGATCTTATTGTTATTAAAAGTTGACAGATTTAGTCTAAGAACTGTACCCAAACAGAAAATTGTAGAATTACATTGTTCAGACCTTCTGAGGGCTATTCAATTGTGATGACACTAATTATTAGTTCCTTTTTCTGTGGTAAACTGCACACACTAAATTATACTGCAGGAGATTTGTAATGTTTTTCAAGATATCCAAATTACTGTTAAAATTATATATACTTTGCTGTATGTATTGTGGGGTTATATCTAAGATTTCTTGTTTCTACTGCAGAATGAAAGTGTCTTACTCACTTTTACTCCTGAAATCCCAAGTGTTAAATATTTTATTTTTTAGTATAAAATTGCAGGCCTAAATCAATTAATTTTTTTAGAAAAGGAGATGATACAGTAACTAGTGGCTGTATTTGTTCTCAATGTTGAATTCAGTTGGAAGTAATATATTTTTATGAAAAAAGAAAAAAATACAAAAAATAAATCTGTCAGAATCCATTGGCATGTTCTACTGTGCTACAACAATACTAGACCAAATTACTTGGCAGACAAAAGCAAAATAAGTATATTTGAAAAATGCTTCAAAAACTGTTAACTTACAGAATTTCAAATATATGCATTCCAGTTATTAATGAAAAATATGTCTCATTGCAAAGACAATAATTTATCAAAACTCAGGGTTCCTTACAAAAAATGAAGAGGATTGAGGATTTAGGTTGGCTTTTTATATAATTAAGAGGGATACATTTATAGCTACTACAGTGTTTCAAGAGTATCATTACTTACAGACATTTCTCAGTTGATTGTGGTCACAGAGAAAGAGATCAAAAATGAAATGGTTCCCAAAAAGGAAAAAAAAATATTGTTGCTAAAAAATGATGAAAAACCCTGTAACACCCCACAAGATTAAAAATAACAGAAGAGGTCTTACTAAAAGAACTTATACAGTGAAATTAATCTTAGTTTTTCATATAGACCATCTGATTCTAATAGCAAATGAAGTAGTGTTTTGTGAGAGTATTTGATGAGTAATTGATGGAATGTATCGTGTCAGAGAAATGTTATCTTCTCCTGCAGCTTAGAAAATGAAATTTGGGATGAAAATGGTGTGTCTGGGGTTTCCAATTCCACAGAAGAACAAATGAAATAGAAGAATATAATGCCTCAATCTCCAGATGGAAATCAGTCACAAATGCTGTCCCTCAGAGGTCCATACTGGGACCAGTCCTGTTTAATATCTTCATCAGTGACATAGGCAATGAGAGCAAGTGCACCCTCAGCAAGTTTGGAGGTGACATCAAGCTGGGTGGTACAGCTGACACACCTGAGAGACTGGATGCCATCCAAAGAGACCTTGGCAAGTTCTAGAAATAGACCCATGTGGGATTCATGGGATTCAACAACCCGAACTCTCACAGCCTGTACTCACAGGAGAGGTTCTCCAGGCCTCTGATCATCTTCATGGTCCTCCTCTGGACTCACTCCAACTTATCCATGTCCTTCTCATGTTGGGGCACACAGAGCTGGGTGCAGCACTCCAGGTGGGGTCTCAGCAGAGCACAGCTGAGCAAAGGGGCAGAATCCCCTCCCTCACCCTGCTGCCCACACTGCTCCAGATGCAGCCCAGGACACGTTTGGTTTCTGGGTTCTGAGTGCACATGGCTGGGTCATGTCCAGTTTCTCATTCACCCGCACCCCCAAGTCCTTCAGGGCAGGGCTGTTTTTGGTTTGTTACTTCCCCAGGCCCTCTTNCTGGTTTTGGTTTGTTACTTCCCCAGCCCCTCTTGATACCATGGGTTTTCCCAACCCAGGTGTAGCACCTTGCACTTGGTCTGGTTAAATCTTGTAAGATTCCCATGGACCCGCTCATTAAGCTTGTTGAGATGTGGTTGGTCATAAGTAGGAAAAGGAAAATACGTACCCTGTCAAGGGAAATTATGTACCTCTGGGAAATACTTAAAATTAAAAATACCACATGTGGGAAATGGATTTGCAGAG
>VWYO01010501.1:94353-122951 GCA_013400275.1 Rhadina sibilatrix | reverse complement strand
GGAAGCCAGCGATAAAAATGAACTTTACGGCTGTGCGGGGTGAGGGAGATCGAGGGTGTGAGCACAGCTGGGGAACCTGACGTGCCTTACCCATGCTTGTGTGTTGTGCAGTAGCGCCGGCTTACAGCTTCACCCCTAATTTCCTGATATTTCAAAAAGAGTATAAAATACTTCTTACACTGACATTTAGAGACTGCTTTTTTTTTTTTTTTTTTTTTATCATATAATGTAATTAATGGAGTGAGTGGACTCTACAGTAATTTGAACAACTTTNTTTACAATCAGCACTGACTTATTTAAAAAAAAAATGAAAATCACAAAATGTCAAATGCGATTAAAACTGGGAAGTACACAAATTCAAAGATTTTACAAAAAGCCTTAAAGCTTTGTTAGTCCTGAATTGTGATTTATGAATTCAATGTTAGCAGCGCTGTTGTTGGACTGCCAGGCTGGGCACTGGGAGCTGAGGAGGAAATCCTGATAGGGAATTGCCAGCTGACTCCCAGTCAGAAGCATGCACCACAATTTCTCTATATATCCTCATAAATCAGATTTCTGATGCCTGTTTTGACATTTGGCACATAAACTGGGTGATAAAGCAATAAGAGTGAGGGTTCAGTGTTCAAAACTTTAATGAACTGGTGTGCTCCAAAAGACAATTTAGGGAGAAAAGTTCCCGTATATGCAAGATGTAGGTCAAAGCTTGAAGAACTCTAAAGATTTATGCTCTAATAGACTCCACAGAAAGGTATAATGAAGGACAAAACCTGATTGCAGTGGGAAAGGAGGAAGAATTATCCACATCCAGGCATCCTTATTACACATTTAAGCTCAGTGGACTAAAATGACCACAAATGCCAATGAAACATGGAGCCACAAATGCTTCAAGGCAAAGTCATAACACTGCATGAAAATATTTAATTTTCATATAGGGAAGGCACCTTCGTTGCCAGGCTCTGTAAATGAGCTGAAGCTGCTCTGCAGTTCAAGGCCCCAGTGAGAAAGTCACATTGTGAGTGTGGGAGCTATGCTGTTTAGCTCCTTCTCTGTTCCCATTCTCATTAACAGCTATCATCCCTTCCCAACAAAAGAGGGCTGGGAAGAAATTTGCCGTTTTCTGAGTACAACTGTTCATCAAAGAATGAATATGTTTGAATCTTAGTGAGCAAACCAATAGGAGAAAGCTGTTATTTAATGTAATGGCGCAGTGCAGCCAGAATCTGTCCATTTTTGGTGTTATGTTCTGTTTGCCGTGCATTTTAATAATGCATTTACTTTTCGTCGATCGTTGCAAATCAGAGCCCTGTGTTTAATTGCATGACCTTCGATGTCAGGGCTTTTCTGAGCAGTTTCATTTACAGTCCAGGAATGTACTTTGAATGATTTCATGTAAATACTGTGCACTCCTCAGCACTTCGGCAGCCACTGAGCTGTGGTAGTGCCTGGCTTTGCTTGGTGGCCTTTGCAAGAGTTTTTTCTGTCCCTCCATCCTGCAGAACGTCCCAGCTCAACCATTCCTCAGCAGACTCTGCTCACAGCCTGTTTGGGATTTAGGCACTGCACATCACAGCTCCTCTCCTCCTTTGTTGAAGAGCATCCTACCCCAAATTCTTTGGGAGCTGCATTGTAATAATTTACATCCCTGTGCAGTGCCTAACTGGGATGGGGACAGTGCAGGGGGTTTTCACCTTGTCTAACCATGAAGATTATTCCTGATGCTCCCTGGTCCCCAGTGCACCCCATGTCTTGGTGCTGCACCCCACTCTTGCACAGGGTTGCTGCCACTGTCTGTTGGCACATCAGCTAAAAACCCGCCTCGGTACAGACAGGGAGAAGCATTTTGCAGTGAAAGCAGTACAGGTTCTGTGATGTTTATTTAGAAAAGCGGAGATTGTAAAAAGGCTGCCAAAGAATGTGATCTATTTTGGCAGTAAAAAAGTCAAAAGGAAATTTTTGGGTTGCATCTCCCATCACTTGAATTGGATGGGGAGGTTATAGATAACAATCAGCTGCCTTGTGGACCAGATTATACTGTCTGGTAAATGTGAAGACACTCCATTGATTGCAGGAGAAATTTTTATGATTTACTGGTGGTGGTGGAGGTAGCTCAGAGAAAAATCCAGCCCTGTAAATACAGCTGCTTGTGAAGTGGAGTGAGGTTGAGGAGAGTTAGGAGAGAAAAAGAATCTCTGTTTAGAGAAGAATCGAGGGTCATTGTAAATGACAATTAGACGTCTCTTCCACAGCTCTGAGTGCTGCACGGCAGCTCCATTTTCAACCTGGAAATCCATTTCTTTTTCAAAACAAAAATACTCAGGGAAATAACTTGGGGTAAAGGAGCTCCATCTCATCAAAGACTGTACATTAAACAAGCAGATAAAAGATTTTTCTTCCTAGGAAATGTGGTCCCTTCTCCCTCTAGTAATTACAGAAGTCAAATCAGAGTTGTCATTAACATTATTTAAGGAGTAATCTCTCTTGGAGCAACACATGTGGCAGCTGTGAAGTAATTTCACGCCAATGGGATCTAATTTGAGGGAACTCGTGGCTTACTTTCCCCATAACCTTTTATTTATTCAAATTCTCGTAGTAGTGTGATTTTAGTGCAAAACGGGTATCTCAAACCTTACAGCGACCTATCAGCTGATTTGATTTCTTATGAGCTTTTTACAGTTCTCAGAACACCTGAAGCCTTTTTCCCCCTCCTTGCGAATATCAAAATTCTTATAGTGTGATAGGCGAGTCATTAATTTGTGTCAAACTCCTCCACTGCGCTTCAAGTTAAGGACATGACGTGTTTTTCTCCGTGAATGAGGGAAAGAAAAACGAGAAGTGGAGCTGCCGGAGGTCTGTTTGCAAACCTGAAAGGAGGGTGAAGAGCTGCGTGCGGCCGGGTGCGACCAGGAGAGCAGTTTTGTCCCCTGTGCTCTCCCACAGAGAGAGCTTGAAACCCTCCACGTGGCACAGGTGCCGTTTCCAAGCGGAGGACTCGTTTTTCGTCTCCCCTGCTGCCACCCCGCTCGGAGCCGCTAATGCATGCGGTGTATTGCCAGCTGCTGAGGTGCTGGGTGCCCGGGGATTTGGTATTCATCACCTTGGATGCGCTCGTGTACAGCCCGCCCTGCTCATCCCGCTCCGTACCGCATCCACGGAGGATGCGGGGTAGCTCCAGCCCTCCTTCACACTGCGCTCATCACCCTCTTCGCTTGGAAGTCGCGTTTTCTGGCATTGACACCGGTTTAGGTGGCAGCTGACGCACAGAGGGTGTTTTAAATCCCTGCCCCGCGTTCCTCAGCCGACAGCAGGTTTTCCTGTGGATGGGGATGGTGTGGAAAGAGTGCAGCAGGAGCCAGAACTCCTGTAATTTGGGTGACACGGATCTGTGAGCACAGTTCACGTTGCTGACTCTTTCCTTTTAATAGCCTTGGGTAGTTCACAATTTATGCAGCATGGAAATGTGCGTTTTAAAAATGTGCTTGTGGCAAAAGGGAGTTGCAAAATCTCCAGAACAACTAAGATGTGTCTTTGGAGAAAATGCCTGGTGTCAGTTTGGGAGAGGACAATTCGTTCTGAGTGCTTTTGGCTGGTCCAGTGGCAGGGTGACCTTTGTATGAATAAATAGAGTAATTCTTTTTCGATTACAAAAAAGAACCAGCCTCATAATGGTAGCTCCCTATATTCTGCCATCAGCTGAAGTGGTGGAGAGAACACATGCAGGTCTGTCATTCTGCTGGCATGTGGAGAAGCCTAAATATTTGAAATTATTCGATATATCCCCATGTTAGAAGTCAGAGCAAAGAGAATGACTGCAAAACGCTGTGGAGCATCCTTCTCTTTGCTTTCCTTTAAAAATCAGGAGGCTTTTAACTTTTCGGATTTGATGGAATCACAATTAAAAGAGAAAAGGAAAATATCACCCTCCGTTTGTTAACTATAAAAATGCAATCCAGCAGTGCTGCTGGTGCTTTGCTGTTTCCCAGGTCAATAAATGGCTCCCCTGACTTTAATAAACATTGATGCTGCAGGCTTGTTCTACAGTGATTGAACATTTTTATAGTTTCAACCACTCGCATTGCATGAAAGCTTTAAGATTTTTTCTTTTCTTTTCTTTTTTTTTTTTTTCCCACCTCTCTTTTTCAGGAGGGTTGGTTCTGATTGATTAAATTGTCATTTTCAGAGTTAGTTGCTGAATTATAACTTGGCATTTTTAACCATGCGATTTGTTTAAAGAGACAGCATTTTGATATAGCAAAGAAGCTGAGAATTTTTAAGCAGTAAAAGGAAATTTTGTTCACTTTGTTCTCAGCCTTTCATCACTGCCTGACAAAATTGCTCCTGAAAACAACATGAAGGCTATGATATGAAGAGAGGGTGCTTAGATCCATGCTCACTTCTTTATTCCATCACGGAGCTGATCTGTGCAGAACTATATTGCTTTCAACTAGTAGTTGGACACCTCATTGTTGTTCACATGTTTATCTTTCCAAGGAGGAAGGAAGGAAGGGAGGGGGAATTAGAAACATGAAATGAGTGCCACCCAATGTGATATTAAGAGTAAGTGGCAGCACTGCACTTTGGACCAACCCCTTAATAAACATGATGGATTTCTTTGCACCAGAATGATGGGTTGTGAGTCAAAAACCTGCAGGGGTTTCACCTAAGTCCAGACTGAGCCTGGTTCAAAGGAACAAAGATCTTGTAATTCTTTAAAAATGGAGAAAATCACATCCACGTGATGATGCATTCATTTTTTAATTTTTTTTTATTTAACTAGCTACCACCTTCCTGTGGATAACTGCTGGGTTTCAAGGTTTGCTTTTTGGTTTTTTTTTTAAACTTTCCTTCACTCCCCCCAGTTTAAATCTGTATTCAAGAAAGTAAAGCTGAAGTAAATGAGACTCACATAAAAAACATGTGTGTTCAGATTGTGTTTGAAAAGAAAGGCCAACAAAATTGTCCTCCAGAACATAACAGGCTATCTTTTGCTTTTGATTTACAGTGCCTGCAGGGGAAACAGGATAATCTAATGGCCTGAATATGGGAGATCTTACACTGCAGTGTTACCCTGGTCAGACTCTGAAACAGTGCTTAGCAGTGGAAATCTCAGGGTATCAATATGAAATGCTGAAGTCCAATTATACTTCTGCTTGTACACTTTCCCCTTTCTGGCCATTTCAGCTTCTGCTCTGAAATAATAACTTAGGATGGAGCAGAGCTGAATTTCAGCAGTGAATTATATCCCTGGCCTCTAAATTTAATTGCATAATACTGCAACTAACCCACTATCCATCTTGGCCCCTGGAATTTTTTTCTGCCTCTTTTCTTCTGCTTCTATGCCATTCATTTGAGACCTTTAGAAAACACAAAATAGATGCCCAGAAAGAAGCTGGATTGTGAAGGGAGTGTTTTAACTTCTTACCTGCCACCAATTCTTGATGGTCTTTAACTAAAAAGGGAGGCAGGGTACACCAGCAGTGGGGTCAGGACGAGATGCTGCAGGCTCTGGTTGTTTTCCTGCAGTGCTGGGTACCTGGGGTCAGGAGGACAATTTAAAAGCACCAGTTTGGATTCGATCCAGCCAGCTAGGTGCTGCACAGGATGTCCTTTTCCCACCATGCAGTGCCTGGAAATGGAGCTGGGGCAGGTGCCAGATCAGGGCTGTGATTCAGCACAGCAAACCCGGTGTTCCTGACACCGCTGTTCGTCGAAGGTTTCACAGCAAGATGTTGATGCCTGAGCAAACCATTTATAACAAAATGTTGGGGAGGATGAAGCAAGAAGGCCCTGCAGAGAAGATTTATTAGTAAAAGACTCTAAGAGTATAAAACCTGCGAGAGATATAGAATTAAAAGCAAGATTTGAACTGTAAGATGCTGGGCAGGAAGAGAGTAATTAAGTTAGCTAAGAGACAGAGCTGGGTGATTCAGTGACACCACTGTCAAGACAAAAGGATGAATAAGGGGCTGGACCCTCTCAGGTATCAGGGAAAAGGTGGTTTTTCAGGTTCTTAGTATGTAGATTTGTATGGTAATATAGTAGTCCCCATAGGCTGTATGTAAATTCTGTAGGTTTTTGTAACCTAAGGTGATTGGTTGGTGCTATTTAGAATATTCATGATACAAAGGGTTAAAATGGAATGTAACAGGGAATTCGCCCTCTCGCTGTTTGGACCCCTGCCCCTGTTAGACTTTTAGACTTCTCCTGTTGCTGCTCCCTTCCCTGGTTAGGCTGTCTCCCCACAACTAATAAACCAGGTGTCTTGAGAACATCCCGGTCTCAGGACATCTCTCATTGGACTCAAACAACTACGACGCTTTCTACAGCAAAAGTAAAAAAGATGTTCTGCAGTTATCATAAATACAATAGGATTATGTTTTTAGGACAGTTACTTATGTTTGTTTCAAAATGATATTAAGGCCATTTTATAGGTTGGGGAAATAAGCTGTAAAATGAAAAAGAGTAAAATATTCATTAATGCCGTAATGATTTATATCAAAACATTATGGGGCAGCACACTTTGCCTCGGACCAGTTCCTCAATGAATGTTTTTCTAATTTCCATAAGTAATTGACCTCTCATTAGCGACTCATCAGGAAAATTGAGGTGATGTGACAAAAGCAAACCCACTGCGACAGAAACTCTACATATGCATAAATCACTGAAAACTCTAATGGGTTCAAAATGAAGGACCACAAGAACCTTGCTTTCTCTGACTGAAAAAGGATTTTATTTACATCTGTGACATGAAACACTTTTCTCTGAATATGTATCTATATATATAAGTATATGTATGTATATCCTTAAATCCATACTTTGGCTCATGCCTGATTTTCAATTACTGAACATTCACTTCTTCTCCTTGCCTTTAACTTCATAGGAAAAAGAACAAACCAAATAATTCAGACATGTATGTAAGTGTAAGTCTATGTCAGGTCCTGGTACAACCTGTAGACACTGAGGTTGGAAAAATGGAGTACACATTTTGGAACATGAACTAAATACAAAATTTAGTTTTGGATGCAAATAAACATCAGCTGATGCTTCCCACTGACTCCATCCTAGAAGCAGATACGTCCCAGAAAAGGCATCATGCTGAATCCTTGTCTGTGAGCAGTTGTTTCAGAGGGGAGGGGTCTGCCTTGTCCTTTCTATATCCACTGTTAACCAACACAGGAATGTTAACAAGCCCAAGTAATAGATTTTTCACATATTGACATATTAACTTAATAACCTTATATATATGTCTTTTTAGAGATCAATAAATCAATTTTGAGCTAGCTCTTCATCACTGCAATATTGTGAAAAGTGAAGCTGATATTTAATGTAGTTTTATGAGTCCTGGATGCTACTGGACAAACCAAGAAAAAATCCATTTCTTTTTAATATGTCCCTTAAAGTCCTGATGCCCATCTGAAACTTATTTGAAAGTAACTGGATTTATAGGTTCCAAGTTAGCGTTTCATTACGAAGTTACCTGAGTATGAGAGAGGGGAAAAAAATCGCTGTCTGAAAGTTTTGTACAGCAGAGATGAACCTCCCCTGACCTCATGCAATAGTGGCTAAGAAACTGCAAGGTCTAAAAGGTGAATAAAAGCAGTGGAGTAATATTGTAAAAGAATGGGAAAAGCTACTGGCTTAGGCCTGCCCTGGGAAAAAGGCCAGAGAGAATCTCATTTTTCCTCATTTGGGAAGTGTATCTGTTGTATGACTACCCTTCTTACAGTTTGTTTTTGTTTTTATTTTTCTTCCTGAATTCTCTTGCAATGGACCATTGCATGGCACTGCTTTAATATGGGTGAATATCGCTTTTGTTTTACCAAAGGAAGCACAGGAGTGATCATGAGAAATTTCCTATTAAGGGAGAAAAATGCATTTTTGAAGGCTCACTCAGAAAAATCAGACTGCTTAGCTTTCCATGACATTTAAAAGGAAAATATTGAAAAGAGATGGTAGACAAACAGTGAAGTTTTGTGGTGTATTGATTGTTTCATGCCATGGGACTATAGCAAGTGATTAGTTTTGTGATCATGCAACTATGTGTTTTTTTTTTTTTTTTTTGCCTGTGTTGTTGCAGGAGCTGTGGTTGCATAGTTTAGTCCTGATGATTTCAGCCCAAATTTACAGAAAAATCTGATTTCCGATGCCTTTTAGCACCAGAGAGCACCTCTGAACTGAACTGACAGGAAACCAAACATGGTGCAACAGCAGAAAGCTGAGACTCAATTACCCAAAGATCTGCCTTATGCCCAACACCTGCTCTAGGATTTCCAGAGCTGCTACAGGGATGGAGCTTTTAAACTCCTGGACAGCCTTTCTGTTGGAGTAAACCATCCTCATCAAGTTATTATCCTTGCACCTCTCTGCACAGCACTCTCTGCTCCTTAGAGCCCACCCTTTCCCCCACAGTTACACGCTCCTGCACTGCCAGGATGTCAGATGGGCAGCATTTCTTTGAGATTTAGGAACACATTTGGATTTCAGCCAGGCGTGGAAGATATACATACTTCCTCTTATACCCACGCACATACTCAATATATTCCTTTACATATGGAATCTGAATCAGTAACACTAAAAGCCTGAAGTTGAAGGAAGGACAAACGCGTTTATAGCCATGTTTCATGATAAGGTTTTTATTTTTTTTTAAAAAGGTCATTTAGTCAATCATTTTGTGGGAGTGGCGTACTTGATCCATTGCAAGGTGGGAATAACACACACCGAGGTAATTCTCCTAATAGAGATTGACTTTAAAGCAGTCTTAGTGCTCGGCTTAAAATTTATAATTTAACTGAACTAGTTAAAAACACTTCCTTTCCTTCCCTTGAAATGTAAGGGAAAAGCTCACCTGTGGCAAATGTATCTTTTTTGCAATATTTTGGGTGTGCCCCTGCAGTGCCTGTTAGAGGGCCCTGAGATTACCTAGGACTGGCTGTATCTTGCTGCTCTATGCTGAAAGCTGCTAATGGGAACAAGAGAGTGTTATGATTAGGGGCCCAAACACAATTTCCAAACCTGCAATATCATATCAGCATTCCCTGGGGCAAGGAAAGCTGTAGATATTCAGGAACCCACCAGATTAGCTAGGAAGGGCATCCTTAATGACAGCAGCAGAAGAAAATAGCAAGTTTGTTTTTTTTTTTTTTTTTTTTTTTTTGTTGCAGCATGCTTTTGGTTGTTGTATGCAAAGTGGTTTAATATCACCTTAATCTCAGCTTGCTGTGTGAAAAATGGCCCTGTCAATTTGACACAGAAGTAGAATACTGAGAGGTGGAACACTTTGTCTAATGGGGAAGAGCTGACAAAGACAGACTGAATAATACTTAATTGGATAAAACTGACTTGATTTTGAATTCCAAATGAAATTAAAAACATTACACTAAGATTTATAGGGTTTGTTTTCTGTCTTTTTTTTATTCTCTGTCTGTGTTTGCTGGGCTTTGCTCTTGTCGCCAATCTTTCAGTTTAACAGCACCATTCCAATTCTTTATTGATAAAAGCCAAAGGCTAAATATTGCAAGACATTTGGCAATGCCAGTATAAATGGGAAATCTCCCTTGTGTACAGCCCAGTTATTGATGTTTTTATTAGCAATCTTTAAAAGGGCACATTCTGCTTTCCTCCTCAGCGCTGTAACGTGGAAATGAGGAAAATGCCTGTTGGAATTAGCTAAGCACGAGCCAGTTTTGATTGAACACATCTCTGTCCTGTGCCCAGCCACAGGGCCAGGGTGTCTCAGCAATGCCTTTTGCCCCTTTGCCCATCTGTGACTCTTCTGCTGCCCAGGGTATGGGAACAAAGCAGACCAATCTTCATCTGATGCGGGAGTTTCCATCCCTTATTTTTCCAGCTGCTTTAAAGGGCTCTCCACAACCCACTGAGTTCCTGCAAAATGTGTTATCATATCTATTCAGGGCAAGGCTTTGGTCTGAGGACACTATAGGGAAATTCTTTGAGAAAATGAATTTCTGAGGATTTTCAGTAGCCACTATAAAAAGTTTTATCTGTGTTATTTTTTTCTCCCGCTTTGCTGTATAAACAAACATGACACTTTATTCTACAAAGTGATTTCTTTCTGAATTATAGAACCACAGAAAAAGCATATAAAACCCACAAACCTTATTATTTTTTGTATTCTTGAAACTCAAAATTGATTTAAACCAAGTTCAGCCAGCAATATTTCCTCCCCATCTGAGAAACTATATCCAGAGCTTCAGACTAAAGTAAATTTTTATGTTGTAATTATAAACCCTCAAGAAATGGATTTTTTAACAGGGACATGGGCACAAAGCTTCCCTGTAGTTACTCTGCCGAACACTGATGCGAAGAAGCTGAAAATCCATCCTCCCAAGAAGGAGCTTATTAAAAGACCGCAGTTGTTTTAATGACATTTCTTGTGACATCAAAATTATTTCCCTCAGAATCACAGAGCATCTCTGTTGCTGCGTTTTTGAAGGTCCAGGGGGGAAATGCTGCTGCAGCCTCATGGTGACTGAGGGAAGCAATCCAGAGAGATAAATCTGCTCTGGTGCTCGTATCCTCTCATGATGGGAGATGTAAATTAAGCTGTTTAATTAGAACAGCGTATAATAATCATCACCAGGAAGGCAGGGGAAGTGTTTGGAATACATTTTGGGTTCAGCTTTTCCCCTGAAATTGATGATTAATGGCTGAAAGGTCAGTGATAACTGAACTCAGAATGAGGAGGTTTGGCTCACATCAGGTGTATGTGGTAACTTGTGTTCTTATTAAAGTCTGTAGAGATCCTGGATTGATTTTCTTGCTATATGTCAAACTGAATGGGTATTTTCAAGCAATATACATCTCTGATTGGACTCATCATTGTATTATTTATATCATGTCATTTGTGCACGTGAATTCAAATCAAATGATGGCAGGCTACTTGGCCCAGATATATCACACCATAAGAGATGAAATCCTTCTCACTTGATCAGCCTTAAATTACACTTCTCATCTATACAAACTATGAAAATACTTTGCAAAGACGGATAAATAGCTTTATTGCCATTTTAGAGGTGTTCAAAGACAAGAATTGTCCCCAAAACGTGCACTGGCTCAGAGGTCTGAACTGCATCATCCCTCATCCTGCATCCACTGAAGCCTACTGCAATGTTTTCACCGAGAATATCCAGCCTCTGGCAGTAAGTTTGCTTGGCTTTCTTCTCGTCTCCCAGAGTTTACTCTCAGGAGGAAGGGGCTAAAGTCTGACATGTTTTCAAAGGAGATGTATAAAACAAGTGGTGGCAACAGCATTCAGGGAAGGAGGAGAATTTGGTCAAGCTGATGGATTGTTGCAGGCTGTTGAATGTGAAATGGCACAGGCTGTGTTACAGCCCTTGAATTTTAGGGGTTTTTGGCATTGGCTCTTTGATCAGTCAGACAATGAAGTGGGAAATGGAAAACCACAGAGAACTCCATCCACAGTGCATGGGAGTAGCCAAAAATAGCTGATTGAATTGAATAGCAGGGCTGGGGAAGTTTTCCAAAGTTTTTCAGGATCTCCAAGGAATTTTTGGCCCATATTCTGAGAGAAAAATCATGTTAGTCTCCCTTTCCCTGAGCCAGTTCTCTCATCCATGCACAGCTAACCCAGACACGTGGGACTGAACCCAGCTTCTCCTGAAGCCAAGGGAAAGCTCCTACTGGCTTTGCTGGAGGCAGGATTCATCCCTTTGTGAGACAATCATATTTATATTCAATACCCTGCAACTTAAACTGAGGATTAGCAGAATTAAACTCTCCTAATTTGTATATCTCATACCGCCAAACCGCAATTAACTTTTGTGCGTTTGAGTTAATACGGAAAATTATTAACCACCCTTTCCTCATGCAATTATCATTTTACACTTCTGGAACAAATTTCTTCAAAACATGAAAAGTAGCCTGCACCCCTGTGACCTTATCCCTTTTATTATACTTTAGTCAGTAGAGTAGAAAACAATTTTTCACCCCGCTGCTTCCATGTGCTGGTGATGCTTTCCCAATGGCGCTGCCGGGCCGTGCACCCCGTGGATCCAGTGGCTTTGTGTGGGGCACTCCTCACAAGGGGCCAGGACTCAGAGCTTTAAACTCACCCAAGGACAACACCTGTGTGTGCAGCCCTTGGCAAAGTTTGCATCCAGCAGCGTTTTTTGGTGTTATTTTTGATAGTGCAATGCCCGGGATCAACATTGTCCCTCTTCTCCCATGCAATGTCCAAGCAGGACATTCTTTTTTTTATTCCCCTGGGCACAGAGCAGGGGGAAGGCAGCCTGATGCAGACAGAGATTTCTGCCTTCTTCTCCTGCCTGGGCTGCCTGGACTCTGCCCTTACACAGCACTGGGAGGGCCCAGTTGGTTCCCACAGCTGGCAGAACCTATTTTCCCATGGGTTTTCCTTGTTCTGCACCACCCTTCCTTCAGGTGCTCATTTCCCTAAATTTAGTTTCCTCAGAAAAGTACAATGCTAAGCTATTTTTTTTTTTTTTTATTAAGGGTAGGGGGAGTTATGAAAGGACAGATATATTTTAACTGATGTATCCCCCTTTTATAATAAATGTGTTTGTAGCAACGTAATGAAATTGTTGGGCAAAAGTTCTTTTCCAGAAGAATAATCTTTAACTGGTGCAAAATGTCTCGCTGGGATTTTCTCAGGTTTTAATTTCGGTTTGAATAAATAGTGTGAGACACCAGGCTGCAGAAGATAAAGGTGAATTTCATCTGCTTCCAGCTTGTCATAATGGAAATAATAACTACTTTAGCTAAAAACAAGTTTCCAATTAGTTTCTCTAAAATAATATTAGCCCCCTTTTTAATAGATACTGCAGCTCATTTTGGAACCTAATTTTGATAATATATAAACAGCTCTAAAATAGCTATTTCCACCAAAAAAGTGACAAGCACAGATTTTGGCAGCACATGTTGGGAGCCTGTCTATACTGAAAAGCAATCTTTGGTTTTTTTGAGGCGAATCTTAATGAAAAACAGAAAAATCAATTTAAAATATTCTTTAGTATGAAGACATCTTCCCTGAAAGACTTTATTTTAAATGCCTGGATAATGGTGATTAAACAAGACATTCTGAAATGATAAAAAATGTTTGCTTGAGAAAATACATGGGGTATTTATTTTATTATTGTTGTTATTTTAAGAATAATTAATGTGCTTTATGGAGGGTTTCAAGACACAGGAAAAGTGAAATAGCACTAGCTCTTAAATGCAGCTGAAACTGTCTGATTTATATATAACCCTAAATTCAGAAAACAACAATAACATGGCTCAGAAAAAAAAGTAATCTCAGGTTAATGTGAGGATTCTTTGCAGGG
Organism: Rhadina sibilatrix; assembly: GCA_013400275.1. Taxonomy (NCBI): domain Eukaryota; kingdom Metazoa; phylum Chordata; class Aves; order Passeriformes; family Phylloscopidae; genus Rhadina; species Rhadina sibilatrix. Next base: position 109,632 of record VWYO01010501.1, on the reverse strand, counting down.
ATGTAACAGGATCTGAATTCTGTCAGTCCCACCTTGGGATCTCTGGGACAACTGTCATCTTAAATGCCAGTAAGGTGTAAATAAATGGACATTTACTATTTAGGAGGGTGGTTTTTTTGCACAAGAAGAAACCAAAATCCGAGCTCTGGCATCCAATGCAACATACAGCACTTACAGAGAAAATGTGACTCTCTCAAAGAAGCCAAGATATGTAGCCCTGTTGATTTATCCATCTCTGCCTAAGCAAAGGAAATAAATTTCACCAAAAATAAAAAAAAAAAAAGAAAAGAAAAAAAATTTTCCCAGAATGACACCGAATTTCAAAGACTTTGTATGACAAGACAGCATGAAGTAAAACAGTTATGTTAAAACCCCCACATCTAATTTAAAAACTGAGCTTCATAATGCATAAACCTCTCATCATCACATGTACATATGTGTGCAAAACTGTGGGGGAAACAGATCCAGGAGACACTGATAGTTCCAGGGACGTTTTTTTAAATGTTGACATTTTGCAGTGTATTTTAGCTGCAGTTGCGGAGCTGCATGGAGAGACAACTGGAAAATTATCTGCTGATGAAAGAATGAAAGACCAGACAAATAACCAGTATCTATTTTTGATGAATGTGGCTGTCAAAGTGGCTTGGATGAGGGTCCTTCTAACCCACTGTGCTGCCTCTGCCAGCAGCTGACAGGAAATGCTGTGGATGAAAGAGTAAAGATCACACAGGAAGCAATTGTGAAATAATTCACCCTTCACACTATCCTGCAGTCTTTCTCTTTTTGTAAATTCTTGCTACTCGTGTTTAATATCACTAAATGATTTCAGCAAGTAAACCTCAGGCTTCTGGTATGACATGGTGCTAACAGGAGACTCTTTCAACTTTTGTGATGATACAAGAAAAGTCTGTCATAAACTGCCATCAAAGAGCTGCTTGTTAACACCCGGGCTGGTGCTTGCCCGTAAAACCATTCAAGCAATTCTGAAATAAAACATTTGCAAACATCAGGTGCTGTTTGCAGATGCAGATCTCTGACAATAAATACCTCACCACCACACAAATTTAATAAATAATTAGATCAGCACAGGTAATTTTCTATGAAAGCAGGTTAAGAAAACGGTAGCAAAGCAGGGCAGGAGCTGGAGGCTCTTTATAGAACATGCAAAATACCCCAGTTCACCTGGAGAAGAAAACCTCATTTGCATTTGCTTCCTGCTGTGTTGTAAAAGGAAAAGACATTATCTTGTGATTTAGAGAAGTATGGTTTGCAGAAATGAAAATGTGGCACTGATTTGGCCAACCTGAGCAGGGTAATTTCTGCAGTGAAATGCAGAAGATTTTGTGAAACCTCTGAGATGCCCAGTCACTCATAGCTCAGCCAGGCTATGAGTGACTTTGTTTGATTTTTACTACCTGAGTAAATGGACATTAGAGGGGAATTCTATAATGCAGGTAGCAGAAACTGAAGTGAAATGGTGTTGCAAAGGACCTTCACGACTGTATGGAGGCTTTTGACACCTAATCAGCTCCTTAATCACAGACCTGAGCTTCTTCCTCAGAAATCCAACGGGACCAAACGCAGCAAGAGCAGCAGCCTTCCCAGATGGGATTAGCTCCTAGGTGTGGTATGCTGAAATCTCACCTTGCCCAGCAGAAAAAGAAGGTATTGCTTTAGAGACCTGTGTGTTAGTCAGTGTAAGGTAAAAGGAATCTGTTACTCGAGAGCTGGAATACGAAGTTTATATTCCATGCAAACTGTCTCGTGAAACTGTGCATTAAATAGGTTCGTAGAAACGTGCAGCCCAATAAATAAACCCAGTAATTCTACCCATACAATGAGGAAATGAGTCAGTAAAGGTGTGGGAAATGAAGGAGTGACAGGGAAGCTTCATCACGTTTACGCTGAGGGTGTTCCCAATTTGGGCAGGGAAGGGAGCTGTCATTTTTTCAAGCTTGCAAGCAGAAATCATTGGCTGGAGAGACAGCAAAACTTATGCTTGATGTAAAGGAAACTTAATATCAGCATAAACAGACCCACTCAAAAATAATGAAATGAAATTTTAAAAGGCTTTATGGCACTCCAGGTTCAGCCCCAGCAGCTGGATTTACATAACTGCAGGGAAGAAGCTGCAGAGGTGGAAGCTAAACAAGTTCTGTTAGAGATGGGAGTGCAGAGCCAAAGGGGTCCCAGGAGAATGATAGCAAATTCAGAGGTGCTGAATGTTTCAGAATAATCCTTCAAGATTTTGAGTTTCTCTCAGTCCCTTCCATGCAGAAACAAAGAGTTAATAAATATTGTCAGAGCCTGGGGATTTGTTCACAAGGGATCTTTTGGAAGAGTAATCTTCATATTTAGTAGTATTTTCTCATTATGGCTAATAGGATGATGAACTGAGAAATGATCTCAGCCACTTATGATTCTAAAAGCCCCTAGCCTGAGTAATCTCTGCTGATTTGGAGATAATAGCGTCAAAGGCAGAACTCATTTAGCACAATGTCCATTTACTTACTCCCAAGATTTTACTATCCTGCACCTATTTTATAGACACTTACAGAAGTTGATAATGATGTGAAAAGAAGAATGTAATCAAAACAAAAATGTCAGTGTGCAGTGAGAACTACTCTGTCCTAGCCTGTTGTACTGACCTACCAAAACTGCTCCTCATGAGGAGCAGTACAAATGCCAAGAGAGAAAAAATAGAGAGCATTCCCACTGTGGTGGGTCACAGACTCCTTTGGGCATCCACCTGCTCTGGTGTGGGGTTCTCCAGGATCTGCAGGTGGGTCTCTGCTCCTTCGTGGGCTGCAGGGGCACAGCTGCCTCATCATGGGCTGCATCACCAGGGTAATCTCTGCTCTGGTGGATGGAGCAGCTTCTCCTCCTTCTTCACTGATCTCAGTGTCTGCAGAGCTGTTTCTCTGAGAAATTCTCATTCCTTTCTTCAGCTGCTGTTATACAACAGCTTTTCCCCCTGCTTCAATGTGTTCTCCCAGAGCTGCTACCAACCATCCCTCGGCCTCAGCCAGCATTGGCTCTGTGGGACACGGGGAGCTTCAGGCAGCTTCTCCCAGAAGTGACCCTTGCAGCACCCCCTGCTACCAGAATCTCACCAGTGCTGCACTCATCAAATAGAGCAAACTGATGGAGAGGGTGGTTTTGTGTGCTGGACTCTGCAGCAGCACTTTGAGGGTGGCAGCCACGCTCTCGGAACAACAAGGGCATTTGATGCTTCACTGCTGGGCTTCCCTTTGGTAAGGAAGTCTTGATTCCACTGCTGCACCAGCTTAGACTTTGGGAGGCAGAAGTTCCTCTTTGATCACCTCTCATTGCAGATTCCAGAGCTGCCTCTCTGCAGCAGGCTCTGCATTCTCCTACAGCACACATTAGCCCACTAGCACAGGCAGCTGTCCCTAATTGCTCCGGATCACAGCCAACACTTTCCCCATTTTGGTTCCAAGTCCTCATGACTGTAACATCTTATTTTCAGCAAGAGTGTTTTCCCACGCATGGGACAGCAAATGTTCAGGCTGACCTGAGGAGCTCTTTTTTCCCTACATTTTTTGGGTTCTCTCTTCTTCAAAAGGTGATGATGAGCTCTTTCAAATGCCAATTAGATCATCGTAATTAATATTTCACTTTGTTTTTCTCACATCACAGAGATTGTGCTTGCACATGTCTCTGGTTTTAGGCAGTTTTGTACTTCCTGAGGTGATCCCTGCAGGGGTTTCTGAGAGACTGCATCATCCTGGGTGATTTGGCTCAGGCATTTGGACAGTGGAGTCAACATTTCCAGCACTGCAGCAACAAAGGACAAGTGTGGGACAAGTGTTTGGCTCAAGACAGGAGGATATTAAGAAAGGAGGCTGTAATTTATGTCTCTGCATTTTTTTTAGGACAGAGCTGATGATACAGCTGAGCCAGGACAATGCTGATTGTCTCTCAAATGGGGCATCCCTTATCCCTTCTCTCCTACACTCCCCAATGCACAACTCCCAGTGGAAATAATAATTTTTGACAACACCACACTTGAAAAATGCTGTTTTCCCTTCTAGCTGGTTCTTTCAGTGGGGATTTTTGGTGCATTTCTTTCCTCTAACCAACTCTTCTGTTGTCCAAACACATCCTTACCCCTGCAGATCAGAGGTGGAGCAGGCTGGTGGTGTGGTGTGTCTAAGGGCAGCTGTCCACCTCCCCCTCACCTCCTACCCTGCAGGTTCTGCATTCTTCCATTTCATCTTTCCCTCTGCTGTTTCCTCTTGTGCTGAGACCTTCTGCAGTTGGATTCCTCTTTGATTGTGTAATAAACCCATGAATTATTAACAGTATATAAAATATTGACAAACTGTTCTCTGAGATAGAACAGCTTTAAAGTATTGATTATGAATCCAGAGAATTATAATTAGTTTCTGCATAAGAGATAATTAAGTTATTATTGTTTCTCTTTTCTCTAATATAGTGATGGATAGAAGGCATTTATACCAAACTGTATGTAATCTTATTAAAATTAAGACAATAAGTTTATGAGCACTCAAGATGATGGGAAAATAAAGCATGATGGGGAAGTGTTTACAGTTCCAAAGAGCTCCGTTGGCAACATCCTCGTGTTGTGGAAAGAAATAATTTCAGGTTTGCTCTGAGGAAACTCCTGGGCACAGAGATGTGATTGACTTCAGGAGAGTCAGAATCTCATTTCCATTTGGTTTTAGCAGAAATCAAACCAACGCTGCAGTGCATTTTGTGCTTGTGAGCATTTTGAACCCAGGAGCTGACTTCGGTCAAATTTGGCTGAGGGGGACACTCTTAGATATATTTTGTTTCTGCAGTTTTTATACCAGCTTGCTGGCAAAGCCTTTGAAGTGCTAGTTTAGCTCTCACCAGGCATCAGAAAACTCACGCCAGAGCTCAATTTCCAGACAACAGGGCACTGGTAACAAGTTTTTATGGATTCTGCTGCTCCAAAGTGATTTTTGCATCCTTTAAGTTAGATGCTTTTGCCACGAGGCTATGCCTTATGGAAATCTGATTTTATTCCAAGGATCACAGTACAGGCAAAGTGTTCCCAAGCAGAACTGGGCAGCAGGGACCCATCCTGCCTACCTTAGTGTGTCTTCCAGTGCTGTGCTGGGCAGCCCTTGGCTCTATTCCCTCCGCAGCAAACAGGGAGAAGGGTTTTCTTCCGAGGTATGATTCATCTGAGCAAGTTTGGGAAGAGAAAAATCATTATAGGCATTTAAAGTTAGGCAGGGTGAATCCCATGCTCAGAGTGTGGTGTTGCAGTGGAGCCAATATAAATGTCAGGAATGAGAGGCTGTGGGCTCTGCCAGAGGAGTGTGGCCTTCAGTGGATCCCTGCCTGCTCCTGCTTCCTCTGCCTCTTCCTCTGCTGCACACAAGGAAAAGAAATGCTCCAGTGATGTGCAGTATGCCAAATCCAAGAACTGGGTGAGAGCAAAATTAACAGTTCCTGGGACACATTCTCTTCGAATACTGAGGATTTCCTGGTGCTCTTTAAATACATATTTCCTATTCCTGGGAGGTCCCCTCTCAGGCTGGTGTGTGGCTGGCCACTGAGAGAAAATGAGGTAGAAAGAGAATTTAGGAAGATGATCTTCCATCCCTGTGCACAAGGGCAGGATCAGAAATGCCAGAAACCTTCCTCATTAGACCATTGGCTCCTGGCCTTCTCAGAGATGAAGGTTCCCCACCTCTCCTCAACCATGAATTTCATTAATTTTCCCTATGATTACATTTCCTAATGTATAACCTTTTACAACCAGGAACCTCAAGCAAAGAAACATTTCAGACAAGTTAAATTCACAGGGTGAATTAGTGCTACAGTGTCTCTTCTGAGAAAGCACAGCAACTGTGTAACATACCAGGATACCTGCAGCATCACTTTGGACAAACACTTGCAAAACCTGGAACTTTTGTACATTTTCAGTTGCTTTTCATCATTTTGAGGTTGTGAACCTCTTGGAATTTTTGTTTTCTTGCACAGCATCACCGGATGACTTTCACCACCAAAGAAGGCCTCAAGGCAAGGCTGAAGTGACTGCCTTCAAGACACACCTTTTTCTCCAGAAAAAGAAAGGAATCTCAGACAGCCAGGGGTAGACAGCACTGTCCTGACCCTGGCATGGTGCTGGGTGCAGAGATTGAAGCTTGGTTTTGCTGAACAGCCACTTTCCAATGCCTCTCACCCCAGAAGCTCATCCAGCTCTGTCCAGCTGCTGTCTGACCTGCTCTCCTGCTGGGCTGGAGCCCAGAACAGCACTCAAATAGCTGCTTTTAACAGCTTCTCATCTCCCAGCTTTCCCATGGCATCCGGTGGAGGCAAATTGCCTTGCTAGGTTTCTGCAATCAGGAGGAGCTGCCCTGCCAACGCCATGTGGGTGACAAAGCCACGTTCAGCCATGCTGTCCAATTTAATCCAAAGAAATACTGCACTAAAGAAGCTGGGAACAGAAGCAGGTAAGGAATTTATTTGCAGATCTCAAGAACTGTGTGGAACAACTCAAAAAACACATGAAGTCCATAAGGGAATGCGCTGATAGAATTTCTACCAAGTTTGTTACAGCCAACTCTTAAATCTCACCTTCTAGGCCAAATCCACTCTAGATCTCTGTACCTGCGTGCTAATGGCAAACAAGCCTTGGATCCAGGTGCTGCTAATGCAAGAGGAGTCTGGGGGAGCGGCTGAGTGATGAACATCTCCTGAGTTGTGAAATGAAGTTGAAAGTGCAGCTGTCGGTCAGGAAAGCGGAGGCGACGGTGCTCCCTTAGACTTTAATAGGCTGCTGGTGTGGCTGCTTTCATGATTTAACATTTGTCTGATAGTCCCTCTCTGTTTCGCTTTCGGATGGAGATGTGAGCATCCTCACAGAGGGCACTGGTCCTGAGCAATCACTGTCTGCCTACAGAACAGATGAAAACGCCTCCCCACCCCTGCCAACAAAATAGGGCACCTAATTGAAAGCCACACCACGAATGCTTCTCCATGCCCCTTCCTCCCCAGCACTACATCTACATCACATCTTTTGTCTGCCCTACATCAGATGCACCTTTCTGGCTTGCTCTGAATGAAAACAATCCCTGGCTTGCTCTGAATGAAAACATCCCTGCAGCGAGGATGACAGCCTCTTCCGCGAGCACTAAATGAGAGCCGCGCTCGCTCCCTCTGTGTACTTTGGGAGGCAGGAATATTTCGAGGGACTAAATTAATCCCTCACATTTTCAAAGTGCGTGGCACAGATCTGAACAGCTCCCGGAGTGGTTAAAGCAAAGGAGAAGAGATGGGGTCCCCTGGGTTTAATTCCCACAGAGCCCCGGCGCGACGAGCACAGCTCGGCTCTGATGTGTTCAGTACCGCAGGCAGGGGCAGCAGATGTCTGTCCTGTGGGATCTGTCCTCCCAATTCCACTTTGGGGAAAACTTTCTCCCAATCCTCCAGCCTGAAACATCCAAGCTGTTGGGAAAAGGGCTACAGGGGAAAAGGAAGAATTGTGCAATTTGACAGTTTGGGAGCACACGCTGGCTCTCGCTCCTCCAAAATGTGTCGTGTAGGCAAAGCGTGCAGCTGTGCAGGGTTGGGAACGGCCTCTCGGTGCTCCTGCCTTCGAGCCAGCAGCATTTATGGGCTCAAAGGACAGAAGAGGCAGGGGCTGCCTTGGCTCTGGGAGAGCAGCAGCCAAGGGATAGAGACATGACTGCAAAAAGCAGCTGTGCCCCAGCTTTGCCAGGCCGTAGGTGCCTGTGTGGAGGCCAGGAGCGAGCTGGAAGGCCACTGGTTCAGCAGGGCAGGATGCCTCTTATGCAGGCTCTGATGGCAGATGTGCCAGCGCTGCAGCCCTCATCCACAATTTGGTGACATCAGGGGTGCATGGTGACCCAGCTCAAACATCATCCTCAGGGAAAATCTGAGTTTAGAATTTCTTCCCAGCTTTGCTTTCTCTGGCAGCTTTTTCTTACATGATATCCCCTGCCCCTTCTTTCACAGAAAGGAACAGCAAAGTTCTGGCCATATAATTAAACCAAGAAATTCTAGCTCTCCTCTCCCAAATGGTCTGTATCTACTGAAATCTACTGAAAATCAATGTCCCTTATCAGCTGCAAAATTGTTGTTGCAGGAGGAAAGTCATGAACAGCTGCTGGTTTTGATGAGTCCCTCGTACCTGGCTGTTCACCTGCTGGGCTCAGCTTCTCACTGAGGGGGAACAGTTTTATCCAAAACAGAGGTGAGAGCACTGAGTGCTGGTTCAGAGGAGGTTACCTTGGAAAAAGAGAGGGAGAACCTTCTTCTCCAAAGACAAAAAGGGAGTTTTTGATCCGACAAAAACTTCTCCCCAGGCTATCACAACAAGCAGTTCTAATCGAGGTTGCCCTCACAGAGTGCAAAGTCTCTTGACAGCAAAAAGGCAGAGATGTGCTGCTTCAGGACAGCTGTTATTTGAAGGCAGCAAGTAACTGCGTGTCTTGCTGTGTTTTTCCCAGTTTGGATCCAAGCAGGACTTTTTCTGTGTCTGCAGGCAGAGGACCCCCTTGAACAGAAACCCTTGCATCCCACAGTGTTGCACGATGTTCCTCAGATCATCAGGAAGCCCCCCCAGGTCTCACTCTAATTGCAGTTGTCTCTCTGGGTGTGAGTGATGTGAATCACTGGTAGTTTCCCAAGGCTACAATGTGTGAGGGGTGCATGTACTCACTTTAATTTCAGAATTGAAATTCCAGCCTGTCACTCATCTCTTGGACCAGAAAAAAATTGTCCCTGATGTAGAAGGGGTAGACTTGGCTACATTGGTAGGAACAAGGTTTTGGCCACACTTTTTTAGCCACATAGTAGAAATGAATAGTTTCCTATCTTCCCTTCCTTTTCAAAAATACACAAATGCATTTGTCTTGATGCTGTAGAGCCAGAGCTCAGTTAATTACTGTGCCTAACAAATAATGCATTTTTGATTACTCACCTCGTGGAGCTTTACCATGTCTAAATTCCTTAAAAAAACCTTCCTGTACTGTTCCTTAAAGTGGGATACAACAGCCACAGTTACCACCTGTGTTTTACCAAGAGTTCTTTTTCCTCTCTTCTTTTGAAATGTTTGCCACAACTGGGCAGAGTCAACTTCCCATTTTCTCTGTGTGTGACATTGCTCAGTGGCAGCTGCTGAAAGAAAAGCCCCATCATAATCAGTGTGTTTTGCCTGTAGCACAAGGCATTTCAGCAACATTGAAAAGCTGAAAGGAAATCGGAGATAAGTTGGAAATCATGAGCTGAAATGTGCATTTCCATTTTAGAGATTAAATTAGAAAAATATATTATCGTGAATTTAAAACAGCATCATCAGCCAGCTTGACAGCTCATCTGGGCTCATGCTGGGTTGTTATTGAGGGAACTTGGGCTAACATCCAGCCTCAGGATCCTGATCTCTCTGGTGTTCAAAGGCTGGATGGGGCTTTGGGGTGGTGCTGCTCAGTGGGGAGCAGAAGAGGTTTTTGCTGGAGCCAGGAGCTGCTGACTGAGGCACTTTGTGAACTCAGTGACCTGCCAGCAGTGGGGAAGTGCTGCTGACCCATCAACAGCGAGGAGGAAAAGGGACATAATGGGGACAAATTTGCACAGCTGGAAGAGCTGAGATCAAATAAAACAGTCCTGTAGAGAGTGTAACAGGCAGGTAAATGAACAACCATTTCCTGGTCACCAGGAGCATTGCAGTCCCGCTGCACAGGCGACCCAGCTGCAGTTTGGATGACATTCAGACCAACCCCAAATGACAGCACACAGGAAGAAAACTGGAGGGTGTTTCCAATCCATCAGCTGATGTATCTTCAGAATTAAACCAGGGATCAAACACAAGGCTCCCTGTGGAACACGTGCACCCCTCCAGAAGGTTGGGAACTCTCTCACCTCTCAAACCTCCTGGCTTGGTTCCTTTGGTGGCCCCAAGGTAGGGACTGCCAAAACAGCTTGGTAAAAAAGATTTGGGGAAGGTTGTGTCCCATCCTGCTAGGGGTAAATTAAATTAGGAGTGAATCTGTTCCCTGTTGTCATTGTAAGCATTCACTGCCCATATTCCTGCTCAGCAGGAATCCATATTTCCCTCATTTGATCATTTTCTCCATGTAGGCATTGGAGTAGGTGAACAGACTGCTATGTGATACCAAGCTCAACCCCTCTTTTTGGTGAAAGAAGAGAAAAAGATGCAGAAAAACTCTGTTATGAACCAGATTAGAGAGATGTGTGCATTTCATCATCTCTAAAATGTGGGAAAGGGTCCAGCCTTGACTGATAGGACATTTTCTCTATGCAATGCTGTTTCACTGGGCCTTTTGAAATACCCAGCCTTCATGTGGAGTGCTGAAAGTCCTCAGGAAAAGTTAAATTCTACATTAATTAAACAATCAACTGCAAGCTGTGTAAAGAAGGAAGGTAACACCTTCAAAGGCAGTTGAAACTTTGAGACCGAGAGGTTGGAAGCACAATTTATTTACCATGGCTCAACAAGTTGCTGCAGTGCGCCAGTAGAAGAGCTGAACCAGCCACACTTTTTGGCTACTGTGTGTGTAAGGTAAAATATGTGAGCTTAAACCTCTCATTTCTGAGAGTCCTTTCCTCCAAGCAGAGAATTAACGCATGCAGAATATCAAAATAACTTCTAGAAGTTGAGCCAGAACAAAGAAGTGTTACCCAGAGAAGAAGCTGCTTCACAGCTTTTTTGGAATGAGATCTGCTCTTCAAGATGGTTTAATGAGGAGGGAAAGGCAGGAGATGTCAGCAGGCTGTGCATATGGAATAGGGCTAGTTGTCTTGAGAGAAATTAAAAATAGGTAGATTATTGTGCCAGTTTTTCCTGTCTTCTGTCATAAATGGTCTCAAAATCTAGAACTGGGAAGATGCACAAACTGGAGGAGGAAAACAGCACAAAAGATACAACAGGGTCACTGGGTGAAAGCCACACTGAAGGTCTGAACCTCTGACCACTGGCAGGGACCAGAGCCTGGGCAGAGAACAGGCAGGGGTCAGGTTTCATTTCTCTATTCAAACACAGCTGAAGGAAATCCTTTCTCCTTCAGGAGTAAGACTTTGGCTCCATGGTATAGAACCATGAGAGGTGCTGTTCCTGTCCTGTCTGGTGGTGGCACCTGGGTGACATGTCACAGAGGGAGCGTGGCACCTGCCAGTTATATAATGCTGAAGCAGGCACTGATGCTGCTGAGGTGTCTCTGCAGGATGCAGGGTCACACACCAACCCCTTGACAATAAACTGAGGTTCAGCTCTCACAGAAGAGTCAAGCAGAATGTGAGGTTCCTATGTGGTGTGCAGGAAGAGATGCTTCTGCCTGAGGGGAAGGCTGCAGTGCTCTAAGGTCAGTGCCACAGCCAGAGAGGGGAATGCATTCCCACAGACTTACCTGTTGAGACCTCATTCTATTTTTGTTTCACTGATCCCACCAAAGCCAGTGCCAAGACTTGCTAGGGTGGCAGTTTCAAAGGAAGTTGTGATGCCGTGTTAGCACCAACAGCTGAATTTTGGCTTTTCACAACCAGTAGGAAAAGTTACTGAAGGTCTTTTCTCATCAAGAAAACACATGGAAAATTCACAGAATGTTCAATCAGTAGCAAGACCCACTGAAAGAATCCTATAGGAGAAGATTCTGGCCTTGCCAGGCTTTTGGCTGGGGGCTTGTGTTGTCTGACTCCATCACCAAATGTGAGGACAGACTGCTGGGGATTGGGACTTTACAGCTGGCAAATATCACCAACTCCTGCCCATGTGTACCACCCTGTCCAGGACACGTGCTTTTGGGCACAGTTAGAATCAAGAATACAGGGGAAGTGGAGCTTAGATGAACTTTTCTCCTGTATCAGAATAAACACACAGTTTGCATTAATTTGTGCTGATCTCTGCATGTCTCCATTATATGGCTGTATACATCTATAATTATTTCTATATAAATGAATGAAGGGACATTTCTCTCAGAATTGCACATTGCCATCAAGATGAGCTTGGCTGGAACCACCCACACAGCCCAGAAATGAAATGTTTTCTCCTGTCAGCTGTCTCCTGAGTAAAACCAGCACTACATCTTTGGATGTGCTGATCCAACTTGGGGGTCTGGCATTCAAGAGAGAGAAGATGAAAGCAGGGGGTTGGTGTACAGGCTTGATTTCACCAGTTCTGGTGCTCTGGAACAGGGAGTCTGGTCCCTGCCATCCTCTCTGGTGGGCTGTAGAGTGAGGCAGCACGAGGAGGTGTGGTACCAGCTCATAATGTGTACACCAGGCGTCCAGCATGGACACTTGCAAGGAGCTCCCACAGACTAATTACAGCCCTCACTTGATGGATTTTTGCTTCAACCATTTCTTTTAAGATGATAAACCCCCCTGGCTCTTTGACTTTCCTGATTCATCCTGGGCTGTATTCAAAATGATGATACAATCCCCAAAGCTTGAATGTGAGCCAAGGTCTCTCTTTCCCAAACTGGCAGGCTGCAAGGAAAGCAATGAACATATTTTTCACAGTTATGCATCTTGCATCTGACTCAGGTTGTTGTTATTATGCAGTAAGTGTTTCAGCCTGAACATTAAAGAAAAGAAAAAATGTTCAGGTCCTAAGGGGGGAACAAAAATCCACTAATCCAACATAGGCTTTATTTGCTTGTTGACTACCAACTGATGTTGAGAATGGCGGGACTCCCAGAGCTTCAAACAAGATTAGAGAGTAGGAAATAGGACATTTATTTCAACTCAGATACTTAAATAAGTCTTCATTCTAGCTACACAGCTACATATTTGGGCATCTGGCAAAAACACTTGACAGTGCACAGGTTCTGAAAATGTTGTTAATCTTTAAAATCAATATTTCACCTAGGAAATTGCTCACCTACCTGCGTGTTTGTGAGAGCTAGTTTGTCCAGATGCCATTTCGAAATTATGCTAATTATTATTATGTCACTAATTATGCAGGGAAAGGCATTTCTTTACCACTCTTGGACAACTTATATCCCCTATAACCATTAATGTATAAAGTACATTATTACTATTTATTCATATCAGTTGGGAGATTTAAAAAATGCCTGTGCATGATTTCCATAATTGGGACCCAGATGCTGGTTAAAAAGTATGTGGTCACACCAAACTCATGTGAATGGATGTTGGGCATCCACAAGCTGCACTTTGGTCCCTCTGACCACGAAAGATCAGCTGTCCCACCTGTAATTAATGCTCTGAATCTCATACTGTTAAAACACAAAGGTGAATCTTGCTTTGCTTAAGAATCAGGAGGCTTGAAATAGAGACTGTGAAAGTCAAACAATGGGGTGGTTGTAATTTCCTGAAACTGCTGTATTTGATTTGCCTTTAACTCAGTTAAGTGTCTTGGCAAACCTTTAATTTGAAATCTGTACAGGCTGAGCATCACACCCTGCTAGGCCTATCAACAGATGGAGGAATTACTGGAGGCAAAATGTATATCTTTATGCTACTTTTTTTTTTTTTTTTCCCCCCCTCCCATAATTATACTAATCGTGCACTGAAACGATCAGTAACCCCCAGAGAGTGACAGATTTGTTTGCAGCAGAGGGTGACCCTGGAGAAGCATGGGACTAACAGACACACAGGTGGCAGGGGTTTTCCCAACATGGGCTGACTTTTGTTGTGGGAAACTTGGAAGCTGATGGTAAACAAGGAAATCAGGTTTGCATCCCAGAGAGTTTGGAAAATGTGACGGTGTTTGGATTGCCAATGTGGAGCTGTGCAGGAGCTGTGACCTGAGCTCTGCCCTGCTCCTGACGTCAGGGAGGAGCAGCTGGGTGGGCAGGACCAGGCATGGAAGCTGCAGGGACCCCTTGCCTGGTCCAAGCCCTTTCTGGAGGAGATGAAACCTGTCACATCCTTGTGATGCTCCAACACTGAGCCCTCCGAGCCTGGAGCACCGTGGCAGCCCTTCCCTTTCACACAGCAGCACTGACAGGAGATCCTGAACACCTTAGGACGTTAGGTGTTAGGCTCAGTTAAAGTTTTGCAAAGACACAGGGAAAAACCCCTTAAATTCACTCAGCTCACCTCCAGTGTGCACACATTGCCAAACGAACTGGTGGGAAATTACATACAGAAGCCCCTGTATTTTCCCTTTACTGAGCTTGCTGAAGTTTTCTTCATTAATCATTAATCATTAATCATGGAGCTAAATAAATTACTGTGGGAGTGAGCTTTCAGTATTCCCCCCACACCCCCATTCAGTGCTGTTTTGTGCAGGTGCTCACAGGTTTCTGGAGTACCCAGTGCTAGCACTAACTCGGGTTTGCTCCTGCACCCTCAGGGAAGCTGTCAGGACTGCAAACTCTCACATCCCACAGCAAAGTCCCCTGGCTTCCCTCTCACAAACTGTATTTCATCTGTCATCCCCAAAAGGACAATTTTATTTACTAGCAAAGCTCTTCAACAGAAGGCACATCCCAGAGAACTATTTGCTCCAGTTGCCCTCAGGGCGATACTATTTTATTAAAAAAAAAACAACAAAACCCCAAACATTTCAAAATAATCTGTGGACTAAAAAAAAAAAAAAATAAAACACAAGTGCAAGTGAACCTTACTATACAACCTAGATATGAAATGAAATTCAATCATGCAGAAATTGCCAACAGCTTATTATAGATGAATGGGGTGGGAAGTGCATTTTGTCTAATCCCAAGGCATTTTAAAATAACTATTCAGCATCCTCTCACCTGAAATGTATCATCTTATTGATTTTGAGCTGACTTTTGCAGATTGACTCTGGCTGCCTGTTTAGCTTTCATGCTTTCAAGTCCTCAACTGCCCAGAAAATGGTGCCACTGCCATTCTTGAAGATGTTTTTAGTGTAACAGGCTTAAGGTGAACTAGAACAATAGCTGGGAATGAGAAAAGCTGAATAATAACTCCAGCCAGCTGGGAATAATGAGCACACGGCCACAGCTGAGCTCCTCCGTGATGTGATGGAAAATCTGGGTGTTTTTAAGGATTAACCAGCTACACAACCAGGAGAAAATATTTTCAATTGGAACAGGATTTTGTCAATTTGCACCCTGCAACATGGTCAAACGTGAAGGAAATGTCAGGTCACTTGTTACAATGATTTATCTGCCAGCTAAATTGTTCCTCCTCAGGCCTTCTGGTAAAGTTTAAGACCTCCTAAGATATCTTCCAGGTTGCTCCTGATGTTCTTTTGTCAAGTATAGAAGAACTCTTTGCAATGGAGAACAAGCCCAGTTGGGGCATAAACACTGGGGCAGAAAATGTTAA
>VWYO01010501.1:75222-94289 GCA_013400275.1 Rhadina sibilatrix | reverse complement strand
AGAGAGAAAGCTTTGCAGATATGGGAGTGAAATGAGAGCATATCTCACTTTCAGGGCTGAAAATTGGATTTCAGGGCTGGTTCACTGAATCATGAACTTGGACTGAAAGGGTTCCTGAGCCTGAGCACTTAGTGAGTCCATTCCAGTGTGCATGGCTGGGAGATTTCCCTCTGCGAGTTTCTGGTTAATATAATCTTCAGTCCTGACAAATTTATGCAGAGTCAGAACATTTCAAACACACTGGACTCAAATGCTATCCAAACACCTCCCTGTTCAACAAACACCATGGGCAGAGTTCAAATGTATTTTGGAGAGACAGAAGAGTGTGAGGGAGCATCAGACACCAGAGCTTGTGCGGGGCATCCCTGGAGCACCCCAAACTGGTGGGAAGCTCCTGAAACTGCTCAGCATGTCCAAGTACTATGGAGATGTGGCTGGAGAGCAGGATAAAGAAGCTCAGCCTCCTTCCAGCACCCCCTTTGCTGGGGCACCCTCTGGGGTGCCTGTGTGCCTGAGGGAAAGTGCTCTCAGCAAAAAAGCTGAATTTCACTTTCAGTCTGAAAGGTGCAATTTGAACCCAAATGGTTGCTGCTCTGGGAATAGCCAGAGTGAGATTTTGGTCGAATAAGGCTGGGTTAGAGCAACTCTTGTACAAAATTGAATGTGTCTGGGATCAGAGCTGATATCCCAGCCTTGTTGGCCAATTGTACGTTGGATACGCAGGGGGTTCAGGTGTGTCTCCAACCTGCTGCAAATGATTGGGCATAAAAACACAAGAAATTACATTCAGGTTTGTAAAACTGACAGCCCTCCTGCTTGTTTTCTAAGATTTCTTTTCTTTATAATTGGGCAGAAAAGCATATAAAGATCTTTACAGCTTCCCCTCTATTCAGAAAAAATCTGAATTTCTGTGGGGCAGTACAGTTGGCAGGTATGTGGACTGGAAGTGGGACACTTCTCAGCATGGCTGATTGTGGACATTCCAGAGCTGAAAGAAGGATCCAACATACAGCTACTGTGGTTTGGGGTATCTCTGGTTATTTCTTCTACTCTTCTTCTAGAAGTCATTGTACCAGTGGAAATTCCCATTCCCCTATCCTGTGCTCTTGCACCCATCTGCTTCTGAGGCATCTGCTCCTGGCATCATGGGGAGATTTAGGCTGAATATCAGGAAAAGGTTTTACACCCAGAGGATGGCTGAGCAGTGGAACAGGCTCTCCAGGGCAGTGGTCACAGCACCAAACCTGACAGAGCTCCAGCAGCATTTGGATGCTCTCAGGCACACGAGGGGTTATTGGGGTGTCCTGCACAGGGCCAGGAATTGGAATTTGATCCTTATGGGCCCCTTCCAGCTCAGGATATTCTGTGAATCTATCATTCACCCAGGATGTGGATGGAGCCCCTTGCCCTGAGCACAGACCTGTGCCAGCCCTCAGCCACCTCCTGCTCAGTGGTTTGGTGGAGGGAGGGAAGAAGATGGGTCCAGTGTGTTAGGACAGCTCAGGGCTTGGCGTGGCTGCGTAGATAAACTGGTTTTGGCTGACCTGGCCATCCCTTCCCATCTGTAAGCTCTCAGGGAATACCTTCACAATAGTGGAGGAAGCAGAAATGATTTTAGCACCTATCAAGACAAAACAGGTGACTCTGAGAGCTCGAGCAGCGAAATCTCAAGTACAGATTCCCCAGCTGTAACTCGCCTGATACTCCCTTTCATCCCCGCCGGAGAGAATCCAGAGCTGCCCAGCAGCTCCTGCAGCTCAGCAAAATGACAGAACAGCACGCCAGTAATTCTGACATAACAAGAATGACACATTAATCTCACAGCTGGGCATCACTAGCAACGGCCAAAACTCTGTGCAGATGGAAATCAAAGAGAGTGGCACCGTTTCTAGGTCTCACCATTCAAGGGAACCCAGGGCACCCGTCCCTCAAAGGGGAGCAGTGGTTTTGAGCACAATGTGGTTCGTGGGATGCAGAGATTAAAAATGGAGCGTTTCTTTAGTCTAAATTTTAGCTTTGGTTTTCGAAAATTAATCACAGCGGGTTAGAGAGCGCAACAAGTTTTTAGAAAGATACAAAAGCGTGGTAATCTTTGTTAAGAAAAAGAAAGGAAATAATGTGTTGTAACAGCAAGACTGCCAGAATTACATCTAATGTGGAACAACAGGGGCTCTACTAAGCAGACATAACTTCACCTTAAGCATTCTGCTAATTCCCAGGTACCATCAGGAGACAGCTTCCCTGTCAATCACTTCTGGGTGCATGACAGCTTATGGCTTAACTGCTCCTATCTTGTATCATTTAACCAGACATTATCTGTTTTGACATTCATGACTGAGATACTTGGCTTGCAATTGGGAATGAGCACAACAGAGCAGAACAGAGTGATTTCCTTCCCCAAGGATGGTTGTTAGGGTGATGTGGTACTCTGCTGTATGACAGAAACCCTTCCAGCAATGCTGCAGAACAGAGTCAGGGAAGGCTCACATGTGGCTAAAAACAGGGAGTGGTCCTGGGGGTGCACAAGCAAGGGGACACTGCCCAGGTGCCAGTGGCCTCATCCATACTTGTACCCTGGTTCGTGCCTGAGATGTTTTGGTTTTCTGAAATTCTTTTCCCAGGGAATTTTCTGTAAAAAAGAGACACGTTTTTGTAACTATAACTTTGTTTACATTCCTTTCCCTAGGAGGGACTTCTTCTTGATGTCCCTCTGGTCTGACCAATGTGATTGAAGAGGTTTGTCTTTGTTTCACCCATCGAATTGGTCTGTGTAGAATAGTATAAAAAAGGAGACACATCCCAAAAATAAAGGAGTCATTTTCAGCCTAGTGAAGTTGGAGTCTGTGTCATTGTGGTGTACAACAGCGTCACATACTCGTGTATTGGGCTCTGGTGCTGGCACAGCCCTGGCCCCAAACCAGGGCACACGTGGGTGTGGTAAGGTCAGAGAGCTGCCCACTGCAGGGCAAAGCACAACATGGGCCAGAGCTGTGCCTTCTGCTTGAGCAGTGTGTTATTTGGGTTTGTTTTAGACATTTAGGAGGATTCTGGACTATGGAAGTATGTTATCTCCTGCCTGGGTTGTTGTTTGACTTCCATTTACTTGATGGAGGGCAATCTGCAGACAATGGAAACTGAGGTGATGGATTTTGCTGCTTCTATCTGAAGGGGGAAAGTGTCCAGTGCTCAGACAAGGGGAGCCACTGCTGCTCTATTTCACACCCACCAGACCTCTGGATTTTTTGCCTAATTCAAATAAGTCCACACAAAAAACCTGATGCTGATTATCACTTAGATCAGAACCAAGATAGAGAAAGGGATTTTACTCTGCGTGTCAGAACAACAGTATTATTCTTCCTGAATATGTATAACAGAAGAAAACTGATAAAGCTATTGACAGCACAAACCAGAAAGAAATATGAGATGAGAGGAGATTGAGCTCCTTGATCTGTTTGATGTAACCATTACTGTCAGATGAGTATCCTAATTAATGCAGGTATCTCATTCTGACTGCATGGATCAGGCCACTTTGTCTTTTCAATAATCTATAGAGCTGTACCTGGCATTAATCTTATTAATGGAACTATTATACTGCTTACAAATTAATTTCCATCTTGAGATTATCTGCTGGATGTGCTCTTGAGCAGAGGGATGTCTTTCCTCTGAACTGTAAGAATGGGAATCCCCCCAAAGTTCTCTGGATTTGAAGATTTCAAAATTGACTGCTGATGTTGAGACTTCAAATGTAGATTTTAAGTGTCCAGATGCAGGAAATGTAGTCTTTCATTTCTGCTCTTTAAAACAGTGCTGCTCTTTGTACCACATGGAAGAAGTCTTGTAGATTACAGTGTGATGATTTCAGATTAAATTTTAATAATGCTGCCAGGTGGAAAGGATTTATTAACAGATATCTCTGAAAAGAGGAAAACAGCCTTCCATGGAAGCCAAAGAAGAGTTTTGGTTTTTAGTTCAAGAAAGGAGAATCCTAATGGGAGTGAAATTTAGGCTTCCCACCTCCATTTCGTCACCTCCCTCAGTGCAGTCCACATTTATCAAAATGATTTCCTTTGATGAAGTTTCCCCCTTCTCAAAAGAAGACTCTTGAAGTACAAGTGGCTCTCAAGGGGCCAAGAAGCAGGAGAAAGAGCTCTGGAGTTGAATGTCACAGCTGAGAGGAAAAGCACACATGAAAATGAAATTAAGAATATGAAGGAAAACTCAGGAAGTGATTGATGTCTCCTGAGCATGTTTGAATGCATGAACAAACAAAAAAATAGTAA
The DNA here is from genome assembly GCA_013400275.1 of Rhadina sibilatrix. Lineage (NCBI taxonomy): Eukaryota > Metazoa > Chordata > Aves > Passeriformes > Phylloscopidae > Rhadina > Rhadina sibilatrix. Next base: position 90,009 of record VWYO01010501.1, on the reverse strand, counting down.
ATTGAGCTCTACAAGGCATTTGTTAATTGAGAAATGAAAAAAAACAAACAAACAACCAAACCCTGCAGTTGTCAAGTGTATTCCTGTATTTTTGCAAGTGTGTGCTTAGGCCATGTGTCTTTTCAGGTTTTATTACAATTTTTTCATGTAAACTTTATATGGAAGACATTCTTTTCTGGAGGGGCTTACCCCTCAGATGCTGTTTTCCCCTGTAGATCCCTGTATGTCTCGCACACTTGGTGGCACCCTGTTCCTGCAGGTTCTCACCTCCCTCTGCCTGGAAATAAAGACTGCCCTGGGCTCTCCTCCATGTAACTTGGGAGGTTAAATTTAGGAGAACCCTTTCCTTGTAGGTTGTGTGCTCACAAGGCTGCAAGAAGAGAGACAGAGCAGGAATTAGGGTGTAAGCTCACTCAGAGGCAAGCTCACAGCGCAGCCTTGCTGACAGCAGAGGGCTGGGCTGGGCTGCACAAGAGCACAGTGCTGGCACAAGCTGAATATTCACCCCAAAACAGAAGAAAGATCCATCCTTCCTGCTCTGGAGATGATCTGCCCAGTGAATGGGAGGTCCATCTCGGCTAGGATGAGGAAAAGTCATTTGACCTGGCAGCTGAGAGACAATCCTCTCTCCCAAAGGGCCCTTTCCAGTGTGCTAGACCTTCATATAGGCAGCTGTATTTTTTCTGCCTCACATTGATGAAGCATGAAAGTTAATAATTTAGATTTCTATTAGAAACACAGGCAAAAATGGAAGTGACAATATTATAATAGTACTATGTTTGAGCTACTCTTACCAGCTATGTTTGAAGCTTAAAGCTGTCAGGAACTCTAATAAAATGAAATTGAGGTGACAAAAAGCAACAATTCCTTGTTTAAAGCCTTAATTCCTGCACACCTGCTTGGCTACAGCTGCCATGTGCCAAAATGAGAGGAGAGAGGGAATGCCCCATCCCAGATGTGCTGAGACCCCCCCTTGCTTTGAGCAGCTGGTGCCTCTGTGTGACCAAAGGATGCTGAGCCTGGCTGCAGAAAACCCCATGAACAAACCCATGTGTCTCCAAGCCCATAAAGCAGAGGTGGCCACAGCCTGAGGAAGTGCAGGCACTTAATTTCAGCCTGCAAGTCACCGTGCAGTTAAGACATGTATTGATCTGCGTGCTGTGCGAGCACTTTATGAGTGATTTCTTATGTAAGTGTCAGGTGAGAGGCATGGATAGAGACCTAATTAAATTGTATACAAAGTACAGGCAGTAAATCTCCCTGGCAATGCCAGCCTGCCTTGGAGCAGCCCAGGAGAGCACGCAAGATGGCATAAATGAAAGATAAAGAAGCACTAACAGCCTGCAACAGCTTGGCTCGTGAGACACTAACGGGGGATATCAAAGGAGAAAATGTGCCATTCCTGGGACATGCTCCACGGTCCTAAACCACAAAACAATGGGAATTTTGCTCTTAAATAAAATTCTGCTCTTAAATAACAGCCCTGTGTTTCTCCCCTGTGTCATAGCCGTTATTCCATCGCTGTTTTAAATTAATGCAATCTCCATCTGTGATCCATCCCTATAGGCTTTTATACTCACTGTAACATTGCAGAGACAAGGAGAGTGCAGAAGTAATAGGGAAGTGAAAAAATATTGTTATTTTTGTATTAGAGAACCATCAATATTAGGACAACGAGATATTGGGTTTTTTTTATGACAGTGCTACTGTCCTTTGAGGAGAAGTGGGCCCTGCTCACAATGAGCTGGGTGAGATACAGGATTTTCACGTTCAGCTTTTGGATGGGGTGAATATCTCACAGATACAAAGAATTAACAGCTTTATGACAACATTTTCAAAAGCAAAGTGATTTTGGATGTGTCTATCAGGATGGCTGAAAACAGATGCAAGACTTTTTCTGCCTTCAGTCCTGGCTAGTTGAAAATTCTGGTGTGGAAGTTAGACACAGCTGCTTTCTGCTTTTGGGAAATACCACAGCCAAGGTAATAAATACTAGTGGAAATAAATACTGCAATATATTGGCTTGGGCATAGCATGGCACTAACTTATCTCTACAGCTTTTTGGACTGGAGCTGGCTTGTGTTTCTGCACAAAGGAGCTAAGGTCCAGGTCAAGGTATTAAACACTGACTCCCCCAAATGACTACCCAGAGCTGAATTACAGCTGGCTTGGTTTGGGGATTTGGGGTTGTTTTCCTTCACTTCTCCTGAAGATGGGACTCAAGAGTTCTTCCAAAAGGTTCCACTTCTTTCCTACAGAAACCTGGTCCAGAATCTGCACTGTATTCCCTCTAAACTCTGTGGTGGTCCTTGGACAAGGAGAAAGCTATTCCCAGCCTTTTATCTTGGCCATGTGGCCTGGGACCTATTTAAATTTTACTCATCTGTTCTCTTCATTAAGTCTGCATTGGGGTGAGAGTCTTCTCTTTTACCTCTGGGTTTCCTTACATTGTGCCCGTGCCCCTCCTGGATAATGTGATGGAGCAGGGCACGCTGAGGAAATCTGCTCATTTGTAAAGCCAGTCATTAATAAGAATCAAGATGGCTTTACCACAGGGGTGCCAGCATCACTTGGCTGACAATGTCCCTTACGATCCTGGAGAGATTTTAATGGATTGAACAGGTTGATGTTGTCATTTCCAATTTGCTGAACCATCTGACAGTGCTCCCAACAATTAGCACGTACAAAATACGGAAATGTGTTATCTTTTGCATTAAAAAAAGAGGACGGGAAGCTGCCTGGTCTCTGGAGTTGTATAACAACTTGTTATTCTGAAGTGCTTGCTTTGACTTTAAATAGATTTCAGTCAAGCAGAGTCACCCTAACCTTGGGATAAATTTAGCTGTTGCCTGAGTCAGTAGCGGGGTTTGGGATCATTAAAAGCCGATCAGGATTTAGCACGTGCTTCCTGCGGTCGGAACTGCTGGAGCTGCTGGTTCTGCTCCTGCAGAATATCCCAGAGATGGGCAGTGCTGGCCACACGAGGGGACAGGGACCACTGCTGAGACCCCCATGCACAGTGCCAGTCGTTTCACCTCCTCCACCTCTGCAGTCCCCAGCACTGCACAGCAAAGCACGGGAGGGAGCAAAGTGACTCACCCAAGGTCACACAGAGGATGGACCCAAGCTCCAGGCACTTTGTGTCCTGGCTCCTGCAGGGGGACACAGAGAGAAGAGGCAAGCCAGGCAAATGAATGCCCATGAATCAGGAGGTGCTTCCAGGGAGGTCATCCTCTCTTGGTTGTTGAGATGAAAAAGGTTGCTTTTGTTTCTGGGGTGGATATGAGACCATGAAATGCAGCTGTCAGCTAAGGAGAGACTGAAGGGAGCACCTCACATCAAAACCCTAAAGGCAGCAGATATATTTTTTAGTGTGATGGCAGTTGCAGTCATTTTAGACCCACCATATCTTGTGCGAAGAAGAAATACATCTTCTGGCTCCTGACATGGGCTGTTGCTTGCACTGCCTTTGACATGAAGTCACCTTCTCTGAGAGTGGGGCAGGCTGAGGAGGTTTTTAGCTCTCCAACAGGAAGAGGGTTTCACATTGAATTCTGAGTGCAAAGCAGTAGGAGGTTGTACTCAGGAGAGGCAAGGTTCATCCCCAGCTTTTTCCTTCCCCACCCTCAGTGAGCATCTTGCACAGCTGTGTGTTGGGATGTGCCTGTGCTTTTGGGCACATCCTTTCTTTCTATCCTGCTGAAGGGAGAAGGGATTTGGGGAGCAACAAGGAGGCTCATTCAGAGTGCTTTCGTGGGAACCACAGAGGAAATCTTGTTTTAAATAAAGCAGCCAGGCTGGGCTCCATGATGTGTTCCTGTAGGATGAGGGCAGGAGTTAGACCTTCCCCTGCCAACCCCTGTCAGCAGGGAAGTGACCCTTATTTGTCACTGTGTGGCAACAGATGATGAATAATGGCTCAGGTGTTGCTACCTGAGGTAAGGCAGGTCCTGTAACCCAGGAGGTGGAAGCCTTGGCAGGCTGCATCCATCTTGAGAGCAGCACTCAGGAATCAACACCAAACATCTCATCTCCTGGGTGTGCAACCAGGGCAGGGGGACAAAAACGGGAGAGGGGAGCCCCAAAACTGCTGCCTGACCTTCACGTGTGCATTCAGCAATGCTCTGCTGGCTGCAGCTTTCCATGCTTCAGATTTCTGTATTTTTAACCTCTAGTGACTCTTCCAGGACTTTGGTGCACCCACACTCATGGCTTGTAGGAAAAGCAACTGCCAAGCACTTGAGCATTTGAGCATTTGAGCATTTGAACATTTGAGCATCAGCCTCATATCCATGTAGGAAATGAAGGTCTCTTCCTCAACCAACCAACCTCCAAGCCAGGAGCGTAGGAAGATTTTTGTTTCTTTGCAGGTTTTTTCATGCTGCTTTTCCTAGAGACAGTTTTGAGAAAGACTGTCAGAATATCTTCAACAAAATAAAGAAACACACGGGGAACTGCAAAAGCTCAGAATTGAATATAAATATGAACTGACAAGCTGCTTCATTTGGTATCATTAAACTTCACAGTTAGACTTTTTTTGAAGACCAAATTATCATGTAAAAATATGCCTGTAGTGTTAAACTTGAGATGAAAACTGCTTATTTTTGTGTTTAGTGTGATAACTAGTAGGAGGAAAAGTTTCTGTGGCCTGATGTTTCATAGGGTTTTGATTTTTACATTCATAGCAGCTCAATTATGAATAATATTCATGATGCTGCAAACACATGGGGGTTATAAAAGTGAAGGAAACCAGGATGATTTTAAGATTATTTGATACTCTGAGGTTTAACCCAAACGCTGAAGGCACAGACTGATGCAGCTGAGCAGCTGAGTTAGAACATCCTGAGCAGGAGGAAAGAGCTCTCTCCTGGCTCAGCTCCTGCTGCTGCACAAATATCCCGACTTTTCAATAAGAAAATGGACTTTTCGAGGTTTCCCGGGCAGGCCGGTGTCAGAGGGACCCGAGTGACCGCTGGATGTCACTGTTAAGTCACAGAAGCACCCCGGGCACCCCGAGCGATGCTCCCAGTGCCCGGCGCTCCGTCCCCTGCCCCGGGCTGGAGCGCTCAGAGCCGGGAGCGCCCCGGGCTGCGGGAAAGGAAACGGCGCTTTCGGCGCTTTCCCGTTGTTTTTGAGAGTTAAGCGAAGTTCAAAGTGCTGAGGCAAAGCTGTTCAGAGACAGGGTGAAATTTAGGACGGCAAGAAAACAAAATGAGCTCTGGCTTTCCCCTCCCTTTCAGAGAAATCCCTGTAGCCGTAGCTGAGGGCTGCCCGGGATGTGGGTTTGTCTGGATATTCAAGGTGTGAGGATTTGTAGGCTGCTTGGTTTTCCTGCTATTAATGCTGCAGGAGTGAAAGAGAAAAAAAAAATCACTGGCACAAACAAACAGGCTTGATATGAAATCAGAGCAATGAATCCTGCTGTGACCTGGGTGTAGCCCTCAGGACTTTTCTCCCACTACATGGGTAAGTGGATAAAATTCCTTCCATATCTAAACACATGCTCAGCCTTAGAATCACAGAGCCCGGGAAAGGGTTGGAAAAGGACCTAAAAGCTCATGTAGTTCCAATCCCCCTGCCACTGTCCCAGATTGCTCCAAGATCTGTCCAGCCTGGCCTTGGATACTTCCAGGGATCCAGGGACAGCCAAACTTCTCTGGGAACCCTGTGCCAGGGCCTCCCCAACCTCACAGGGAAGAATTTCTTCCTAATATCCAAGCCAAATATGCTCTTTTTCAGTGTGAAGCCATTGCCCCCTTGTCCTGTCACTCTAGGTCCTTGTAAAAGTCCCTCTTCAGCTTTTCTGTGGGCCCTGAAAGGCCACAATTAGGTCAGTCTGAAGCCTCCTCTTCTTCAGGCTGAGCAATCCCAATTGTCTCAGCCTTTCCTCATAGGAGAGGAGTTCAGTGGGTGTTTAGGCAGTGTTCTAAAAGAGTCTAGAAATGCCCTTCTCTAGGTATCTCCTATTTCCCTTTGTTCCCAGATTTGACAACATATCTGTTTTCTGTACAAACTGTGGGTAGTTTTTAATGTCAAAGCCATTGGAACATGGGCTCATATTATCAAAGCCTCCCTCAGGAGCAGGCCCTCTTGATGGCCATTTTTTACTAGAAAGTAGCCTGTTTTTCCCTAGTATGCCATCACAGAAATTTCCTTTGAAAGAACGACTGCTCTTGAATTCACAATGGGCTGTGACAAACAGTGAATTTCAAGCAGTTCCACATTTTGTTGCAGAAGTTTGTCACCTTTATTCACATGAGGAAGCCAGTGTAGATGTTTGCTTCAGGCCATTCTAAATCCCCATTGGTCCCGTGGGGTTGGTTCTTGTGCTGTTCCCACTGCTGCCAGCCTAGGGGAGCTTTTGGGACCAGACTCATAAGTGCTCAGTCTTTTATGATGGACAAGGTCATGGTTTCTTTTTNTTTTTTTTTTTTTTTTTTTTTTGTTTTTGTTACCCTCTAACATCAGTTTCCCATGACCTTGGCTGTGCCATGAAATCCCAGGAATGGGGATGGTACCAAGCACTCATCTGCAGCTTGCAGACTTCCTTGTAAATCTTGAAGTGTTGCTAAAACAAACCATTCCCTGGGACTTTGAACTGTGAGACCAAATTCAATTTACTTATTCCCTTCATTTCATGGATCTAAAATCAAAAATCTCACTTTTGTCCATTTGCCTTGATTGGTGTCAGCTGCAATAAAACATCTCCGTGCCTCAACCCACAGAATGCTCAGCAAGGTGTTTGAGGCTAACCAAAGTGTTTCATTCTCCCCAATGGCTGTCAGCAAAAGGAAGGACAAAATAATTCTCCAGAAAGGAGAAAACAATCTCAAGCCCTGAAAGTTTTGAGTCTGTGTTTAAAAACAAAAGGCAAGAGGAGGGCTCAGATTGCAGCTCATCTGGCTGTCATCTCACCAATTTCTTTTATTGCTGAGCTTCCTCCCTATGGTCCTGGCTCAGTTCTGCTCATTTCAGCCTTGTTCTTCTCCCTCTGATCTCTGACATTGCCATGGGTAGTTCAGTCCATCATGCTGAGGGAAAAAACAGTCATTTTGTGCTATTTGGGCATTGAGAGCAGCAGTTACTAAAGTAGGGAGAAATGGTTCATTTTAAGAGTAGGGTACAAATATCTGCTCCAGAGCGTTTTCCAGATCTGTGTCAGGAACTGGGGAATTTCACCCTGTGGTGAAAACCACACTGAATGTGAGGTGAACTGGGGAGGGAGCTGGCTTGGTGGCACTGCCTTGAGAACTGGGAGGAGGTGGGAAAGCAGCTTGCTAGGGAGACACCAGGAGACACAAATTTACTGGTAAAAGAGCAGGAGCACATGCTAAGCACCGGTACCAAAACGCCCCAAGAGGTGAAGAGGAGATGGAGAACAGAACTCCTTGGCACTGTTTGTTAGTGACTGGAGACTGCATTGTGATGAGAAAAGTTGTGGTCACTCACAGGAGATGTTCAAGGGGAAGGCCAAGTCCCCCCGTATGGAGATAATAATAAAAGAAGAGAAAAGGAGTGTGATGGGAACCAGAAACAGAAGACAAAATGTCCAAATCAACCCAGTGGTGGTGAAACATGAGCAAATCGAACTGAAGAACAGTGGACACACCAGAATAGGAGTGATCAAAGCAATCATCCAGTCCAGCGTGCCGCCACTGCAGAAGATGCGAGCTCAAGATGTGAGATTTGACCCAGAAGAGCCTGTATAACATCCTCCCTGTACCTGCAGCTGTGAGTTCCCCCTCACCATCTAACATATGCAGACTTTCCAGGAAGGGTTCAAAAACCCCACAGCTGTAAAATACCCAGGCAGGGCAGGAAGGATCCCTTGACTGGATGCATTCAACAGCAGAAAGAGATTGCTCTGTTTCCAAAAGGAGTGGGCAAGAAAATAAACAGAACAAAGTCCCTAGTCTGGGGGGCAGCTCTCCTCTTGCCTCCAAATCTAGCACTCAGCTTGCTCCTGGGTGCCCAAAGACACACCAGACAGGGACCAGCTCACCATAACCTATACTGACTACAAGACTAAGAAAGACAAAGATATTCTTCAAATTAAGATTTCATAGGTTGGGGGAAACGCAGTGAAAGACAACCTAAGAGTAGTAATTTTGTGGAGAGGAGATCAGATACAAGAGTCTGCATAGATGGAGACTATTCAGGGTCTTGCTGCTACTGTAGAGGTTTGGGGAGGACCTGCTGCCAGGCTGGTTTGTGTGTAATACCCTTGGGGAACAGAGGGAAAAGCTGTGAAGCCTTTAAGCACTCAAATGCTTTCAGCCATGTAATGTTTGGATTAGGATCCACTTGAAGGTGCAGAGAGCTCACTTGCTGAGTTCAACACTGGCAGAGATGTGCTGGTGCTTATTATAAGGTAAGAAGGAAAGAGGGAGTGTTCTTAGCACTCAATCAATTACCTACAGGTAGAAGAGGAGATTCTGAATGGGGAAATGAAAATTATTATTATCTGTACAAAGCCATTCTTCCCCAAATGACACTAATGGGGATAAGATACGTCGGGCTGCCAGCAGGAGGAAAACAGACTTTGATTTTGCATTAGGAGTTGCCGGGGGGCAGGTGGGAGCAGCACAAGGAAAACATGACTCCCTGGGGCTGGGTGCCGAGCATCCCTCAGAGCAGGAGGCTGCACCACCTGCCAGGCTCCCGGGCTTGGTCCTGCTCATTAGTGGCACAGGGATGGGAGGGAGCTCCCGGCAGAGCTGCTGCACTGCCCTGATTAGGGGCAGGAGAGATTGATTTGTGATGAATGAATAAAGAGGTGAGATTAAAGCACAGGCTAAATGGCGAGGAAGAGGTAAGAGTCTGTAAGCATTTGAAGGGCGTCAGCAGAGAGAAGGGATGAATTAAGGTGGAACAGGGGGTTTTTAGCTATGGGCAACAGGATGAAATGAAAAGGGGATATTTAGATTTTATATACAGGGGTTTACCCAAGTAAGGGAGCAGGCCAGAACAGCTGCTCCTCCCTGACTCCCAGGAGGGCACTTTGTGCTGCACAAAGACTGCTTTGAGCCCTCTGGATGTGATGGCAGCCATGTGAAATAAGAGGCATTTCTGCAGAATTGACAGTGGCCTTCGCACTCACTTCCATTTATTCCTCACCAGCCTCCCAGTGTAGACAACAAGTATTTATCAGTGTAACTTTCTTTTTTTAGGAGTGAGATTTAAGCCTGCAAAATCCCTCATTGGACATGCAGAAAGAGCCGCGATACTTGGCAGATGTGAAAACAAACTGGATGACAGAGAAAAGGATTTAAACAAGAGATCCTAAGGAAGGTCAGCTCCTGGGGTGGCAGCCCCAGATTTACCACCCTGGGGCAGACCCCCAAGCAGCCTCGTGCCTGGACATGTGTGGCACTGCCTGCACAGCTGCCTGACAGGCTGGGCAGCTGCCCAGGAGGAGTTTGTGCCATTTCCCCCAGCATTTCCCCACCAGGGTTATGTTTTCCCTTGGGAGGGCAATACTCTTCTGCAGGAGTTGCAGAGAACAATCTTGTTAGGGACACACAGACTTAACTTCAACTCATCCATCTTAATAGGAATTATATCATTTTCCTTGATGGTTCTGATTTTCTATCCCATTAATAATAAAAGAGCTTCTCTGCTTATATATAATGCAATTCAACAATAAGTCTCGAAGGAGGATCAAGATCACTTTGGCTTTCCATCAATTTGATACTGATGCCTCTCCAGTGAAATAACTCGAGTGTGAGGAGAGTGAAAGGGCCCAGGGATGCATCCCAGCACGCACAGCTTTGAACCTGAGTCCTCCTGAAAGCAGCTGATGTCAGTAGGCTTCACATCACCTCCCAAAGGGCGTTGCAGGGAGGGTAAAGCCTCTGTTTCCACCTGCTGTAAATCAGGATGCCACACTGACTTTGCTGGAGTGAGGCTGATCTCGACTACCTGAGAACTGGGCCAAAAGACACCATGGGAAGAGTCTGTGGTTGTTTCTTCTTATTATCAGATTTCAAGCTGGTGTCTGGAAATGGGCTTGTTAGTCAGTGTTTGCCGAATGGAATACTTCATGACAGCACTAATTAAAATAAATGACTTTTCAAGATGATGCTTTTTTTTTATAGCCAAGTACAGTAGTTTGGAAACATCTTTAATTTAATTGCAAAATACTTTCTCTGGTTGTTTACTTAAAATTGTCTCCCATTGCAGAGCTGCACCAGTGTTTCTGGATGCACACTTTGATTTCGACATTTTACATTACATTATCAAGTTAATCTCCCCAAATCATTAGCCCCCCAGCAGGAAAGATTTTTAATTATGTAGATTCACCAAGAGTTTTTCAAGAACTGTATTATTTCCGTGAGTTCAACCTTAATGTACTGTGGAGAGAGGGAGGGCACTGTCCTACACTTGATTTCATGAAACATCATTGTGAAAGAGGCCTCCTAACATGCAGATTTCAGCAAATATATCTTATCCACAACAGAAAACAGCTAATGTCCTGGAGAGCCCCTGCCTTCCTGGGAAGGAGTACTGATGTGCAAGAAGATAATTTAGACCAAACCGAACCTGTTTTCCCCCCCTACCATAAACCAGTTTTATTCCAATGTATATCAGAGTTCTGCTTTACATCTCAGGATGTGGTCTCTGAATCAGGCTGAAGCTAAAAAAATAAAGTGTTCATGATGGTTAGTCCTGCTCTTCTATGGGTTAGAAAGCACATGAAATGAAGAGTAACCGTGAATCCCACTCCCTGCTGTCGTGGGGGAAACAAAGAGTTGGGGAGGTGATGGAGAAAGGACACTGCATTAATTTTTAATAATTAGCACTATTAATAAATGCAGGTTTGAGCCCTCACCCAGCGCCTTCCCTCTCTTGTTGGACCTCTAGGGTGGGCATGGAGGTGTGGGCAGCCTTGCTCAGAGTGTCAGCAGGGACTCAGCAGCTCTCCCTGGGTTGGAGTCATGCATGGAAAGGCTTCTCTCTGCGGGACACAAACACTGGTGTCTTAAGCGCTGGAAAAACCAGTGAGTCACAACTGGCAGAACACCATAAAATTGTCCTGGTTTGCTCATCCAGGTCCCTATTAAAAGATGGGCAGCAGCTGAGAGGAAACAATTGCACGAAAAGTGTGGTGTTCTCTCTGTTGATGTCACTGGTGGGCTGAGGAGCAAGGATTCGTACCCTCAGATGTATACAGGATGATAAATGGTGACAATAATCCTACAGGAAGGGAAACATTTGAAGTGCCAGGGCTTGTCCTCCAAAACAGATGACACCAAATTCTTCTGACTTGTGCAGCCAAGCTCCAAACACGAAAGAGAAATGAGGCATTTTGGAAAGGCGAGTGCATTTTGATTTCATGTGGGAGACATGTCCCAGTCCTGGCAGCTCAGAGCCACAGAGATATCAAAGCACGACTGGGAGCACTGAAGCTTTTTGTGGGCAGCTGACTTTACTGTGAGAGTGCCCAGAGTACTTAAGTGGTTCCCTCTGTGAGAGATCTCTGTGGGGGAGTCCCAAAAATGTATTGCCAGGTGTCTCAGTATTTTACACAGTGTAACGTGTCAAGGAAGCTTATGCAAACATTCCTGTGGTTTGCTTTCTGGTACCTGCTTCATGTCTCTCCTCCTGCTGTCCTTGCTTCTTTGGAAGGGAGATGAGAAACAATGGAATATAGCTCAGGACTGAATTAACAAGTCTGAAGATTCTTGCGGGTATGTGTGGTTGGTGTAGTAAAAAACAGATCCCAAGTTATGTCTTTGAATGCAGTGAGTCAGTGCAAAACCAACGATTTAGGCACTTTCCCTCTGAAGCAGCTTTCATGCTCTCCATTCTGTAGTGATCCGGATCCATAAAACCCCAAGTTTATAAAAGTTTTACAGCAGAACTACAGCTCAATTGCTACAGTTCATATTTCTACATTGAATATTGGGTGCAGACAGTAGTGGGAAACACACGGCAGCTTTTACAGGTGTAAAAGCCTCTTCCATGGCTACTTTTATCACAGAAAGTTCATTTCAAGTTTTATTTTTCTTTATTCTTGTACCTGAAGCCTATGAAATCTCTAATCTGTCAGCCTGTGTGATGTTTCACCCAGTGTTTCACACTGCTGTATCAAAGTTAGTAACAGCATCTCTATCTACTGCCACAGACATCATTATTTATTTGCCCTGTGCTGCACTCAGAGGTCCCAGGTGCAATCAGAACTCTCACTGAGCCTGTACCTAATTTAAACGTCAGCCTAATACCAGACAAGCACAGCACTGCCCCTAAAAACGTGTGCTCTCTGATCATGGGAACAGACTTAAACCCAGCAGCCCTTCAGCACATTTCTGTCTTGGTTCACATCTTGCATTTCAAATTGGCCGGGACCTTACCAACGACAAATCTGACACCACTGAGAGGAAACATGCTGTGTCTCTCCCCTTCACTTTCCTTACCTGCCTGCTGCTCTTCCCAGAGCTGCTCAGACAGATGACTGTGGAAGATAGGATGGAAGAAAAGAGAGACAAGAACGACATCAGCTTGCAGGACCTGCTCAGTGCAAAGGCTGAGGATTTGTTGTCACTGCTGCGTGGTGGCAGGGATGTGCTGAGGCATCCATAAGCTTTCCTCCTGGGAGATCTTCGGAGACAGCACAGTCTGGCCTTGGCAAAACGTCATTGTGTGTCTGGAGATGGGAAGAACACATCTAAATTTAGAGAGCACAAAAAATGCAATGTATGTGTAGTGGTATGAGGCAACTTTCCCTGATGGTGTGGCCTGATCCTCCTGAGGGCCTTTAGGGAGACTGATGGATGTTTTCTGGGTGTGCAAGCTTTATAACAGGGTCAGCAGGAATGGAGAGGGTTCTAGAGGTCAGGAAAAAACAGTTCCTTGGATGTACTTTATGTATTATTTGATACAAATGAGGTTAAGACTGTNGAAAAAAAAAGAACACAAAAAAAAAAAAAAAAAAAAAAAAAAAAAAAAAAAAAAAAAAAAAAAAAAAAAAAAGCTTGAAAAGCTTGAACCTACTATCCTTTAGAACTGGTATAAATCAGGAATAGCTTGGAAATCAGAAGTCCAAATCTTCAGCTATTACCAGTCTTCCTGAGGTTTAAATTAAGTCAGAACAGCTCTGCTGGTTTACAGGAGCTGAGGATATGTCCTGATGGAATCACACAGGCATGAATATACTGTAAGGCAAAAGAGAATTAGGCCCATTATTTTAAAAAAAGCAAAGCTTGATTAAGGATGTTCAGTATAGGTTGAGAAAAAAGAGCACTGTCACGCCTCACTAACTTTGCTGTTCTGCTGAAACATGACTACCAGGGAGGTATTACAGTGCCCTGGGATTTTCTTAAAAACCAATCAAGGCAGCATGGTTTGGGGGAGGAGAGGGGGGAACAGCACTTTTGTCAGTGCTAATTGCAGGCGTTAATAGCGCAGAGAACTGCCTGGCACTCTGCGGAAGTTGGAAGCACAAGTGCACTTGGCTTTGTGGGTGCAGACAGAGAGAGATAATTCCACTTGCAGAATGGAGAGGCAGGATCTGAGCTTGGGAGCAGACGTGCTGATCACTCCCAGCGCGATCAGTCTGAGGCTCAAGAACCACAACGAGTCAAGGGGGAAGCTCAGAAGGCATTTCTTAAGATTGAAACATAATTAATGCAAATGCCTCCAAGGCTTGGTTCTCACTTTTGGGAAATGCAGAGAAAGAGCTTTATTATTTTTAAATGAATTGGATAAAACTTGAAGGCTAAGTCCTCGGCAGAGTTGCATCAGCAGATATTTAACAGCAAACCACAATGTTGACGTTGCAAATTGGGCATGTGTTGGGGAAAAAAGCTGGGTCTGGTCCTATAGAAAAAAAAAACCAACTCATAAAGGGCTGTAGAAGATTGCAGCCTGCTGGGACTGGGGTGTGGACCTGACCTCAGCATCACTGCCATGAACATGCAGGGACTCTTACAGGAGAGTCACTGGGGTGGGCTGGATCACAGAACTTCTGTGCAGGGTCACTGTTAGCACTTGTCGCTGTCAGAGGTGCAAACATATCCCACACCAGCACCTCACTTCAAAAGTCTTAGAGTAATTTTCTTAGTCCTGTTCCTCATCAGAGAGCTTCCCTGATTGACCTCACACCATCCAAAGTACCGTTGTGCTATCAGAGATGTTCAAGCAGTTGAAGTTTTTTTGTTTCTTTGATTTCTTTGCCTTTCTCTTGAGTGACAGTTCCCCCATAAATGTACAAATGAGATCAGTGTAGAATCTGACCACTGACTTTAGCAGGACCTCTGCTTGAATTCCTCTTTTTAGCAGTGTGGTGCAAACAGATCAAAGAGTCTTTTAGATATGGTATTTCATGTGACTTACCTCATCTTCTCTTGCTCTTGTTTCTATCAAATCATCTTTAATATTGAAAGATTCTCCTAAAATGCAAAAGTTTATTAGAGGCCAGTGCCTCCCGGCACCCTTGCATCCACCCTCCTCCCTCCTCTGACGCAGCTCCTCAGGCTTCCACATCCTCTGTCTCTTTTCATCATTTCTGGATAGAGAAAACACAGTCAGAATATTCAGAATATCACAGGTCCCCGTCTCCGGGAAACCAGGCACTGCAGCTGCCAGGGATTTCAGCTAACACCACAGAGCTCCTGAAAAGTCAAGTGTCTTCAGGAGGGGCAGACATCTGCTGCCATCCCTGTATTTTTTCCTCTCTGTTCAGATTAACTATCTCTGTCCCTCTGCACAATTTGCTTGCTAGAGAGAAAGCAGGATTAGAGATGTTTCTACATTACCACTCTTTCAATGGGGGGAAGACCAAAAAAA
>VWYO01010501.1:44519-73801 GCA_013400275.1 Rhadina sibilatrix | reverse complement strand
TAAAAAAAAAAAAAAAAAAAGAAAAAAAAAAAAAAAAAAAAAGGTGACAAAATTGCCTGGATCTTAGCAAGCTGATACAAGCTGTGCTGTGTGCTGGTAGGGGACACATCTTGGAGCAGGCTGAAGGAGTTAAATCATTTCATGGTGTTGGATAACAGCTAATTGACAGCAGATATAATGCCTGTTGATAACCAAATGTAATTCAGCAGCTAAGAATGAAAGAGCCCAAATATCTGCTAAACCAAGCTGTATGGGAGTTATTATAGGAATGTTCCCAAAGCTTTTGCAGCTGCATAAAAAAAAACCAACCCAAAACCAAAAACACACACACACACAAAAACAAAACCAAAACCAAACAAAAACAAAAACAAAAACAAAAAAATCCAGCACAAACCCCCCAAAAAACCCTAAACCCCCAAAAGCCCAACAAAACCCAAAAAGACAAAAAA
Source organism: Rhadina sibilatrix (assembly GCA_013400275.1). NCBI lineage: Eukaryota > Metazoa > Chordata > Aves > Passeriformes > Phylloscopidae > Rhadina > Rhadina sibilatrix. The sequence goes on along the minus strand of VWYO01010501.1, from coordinate 73,352 downwards.
CCAAACCAAGCCTAGAACTGTGATATTACAAAAGAAAGAGGAATCAAAGCAGATGGTGCAGCTGGTGTGGAAGGTGCCAGTGCAATTGCACCTCAACTGTGGGCTCTGGAGTACTCAGTGTGTAGCAGGTGATGAGAAATGGAGCTGAGCACAGGAGTTGTGGCACTGGCCTTGTGGGATTACAGGCAGGTTGGATTCCTTGGGTGAATTTGTATGTAAGAACAGGGCAGAAAAATTTCTGATATTTTACTAAAGTCAGTTCAGCTCTCCAGAGCCTTTGGGCAGATTACCAGCGCTGAAGAAAAAGGTTCAGGGTACAAGTGGCTTGTCACACCAATGGGTCTTGGCCCAGACCTTGACATCATCTACCTCTTGGTGCTTTTCCTCCCCTCTTAGCTGAAGGAGGCTGTGGAAAAGGCCCAACATCTCTCAATCCACAGCACTGAACGAGCAGCTGCCATGGCTCCCTCTCCCCTCACATAACCAGGCATTGGTGTTATTAATGCAAACATTTGCCATCAGTCTGCAGCTACAGCAGAAACAGATCAGCACCACCATGGCCATTCCACACTTCCCTTTGCTTCATTTCCACTTCATTTCTCCTCCCTGCTTGTGCCTGCCCATGACTCCATCGCATTACTCATCCAGGATCTCTTAATTTTCCTTGCACTGTTTTCTCCCTTCCTTCCCTCATCTCCTTGTCCTTTGTCACCCCATTGTACAAGTGGCTTTTATTTTCTTCATTCCCTTGCTTTTGCCTTTTCTCTCTGTTTTCTTTCTTTCCTTCCACTCTCTGATGGTATTTTTGATGCCTTCCCCTTGCCTCTCTTTTATTGCCCAGCTGCACTGCCTATTGTATTACTTGCCATTATCTCCAAATATATTTTGAAATATTTCCCCCCTTTTTCATGCCCGGATTTTTGTTCCCTTAAAGGCACCAGAAAGCACTAAGGGTTAGAGAGGGGAACTGAAAAGCATTCCAGTAGTTTTCCATCAGCCTGTGTATAAAGCACTTCTTTTTCCACTTGATGAGAAAGCAGTAATCAGGTTCCCCCTGCATCGAGCTCTTTTACACAAAGAGCTTGCTGCAAAAAGAACCCAAATAGATTTCTACCTGGCCTCCCCCTTCCCTCTGCCTCAAAGCCTGGTGAACCCAGAGCCTTTTTTGCTTGCTGTGGCTGCTGCTGCCTGGCAAAGCACACACAGGGTCAAGGGGGATGAGCCTCATGCCAGCTGGGTGGTGCAGGTCACAGTTGAGATTGTGGATTGGGCCCTGCAATTTATTTCCCACCTGGAGAATTTAAAGCCTTGGTCCAAGAGCAGTGAGATGAGATCTCTAACTCTGCTGCAGCTGAAATGGTGTCAAAATGGAAGGTAAAGGGAGAGATGCTATAGTGCTAAAAGTAAGCTTTGATCCTCAGATTAAACATCACCCAGTCCCTTAGGTTCCCACCCTCCTACCTGTAAGCACAGGGTTGGAAAATGCTGAAATGTGTGCAGAGGAAGGTTCTACTGTACGGTGGCGTGGACTGAAATGCAGGTTTCAATTTGTTAAATACAATATGCTCCCCTCCTCAGCTTTGTCTCTACCAGCAAAAATCAGAGCCACCTCCAGGGACCACTTGCTGCTCCCACCAGGAGTGTTCCCAGCTCTCTTTCCCTTCTGCACCAGCAGCCATGGACCCAGCTGGGCTGGGCTGCTCTCAGTAGGGCCCCTCCCTGCACCACTGAGCTCCTGATTTTTGGGGGCTGGGTCTGTCAGAGCCCATCAGATTTGCCACAGACCAGTATTTCCCACAGATGAGGGGCCAGGAACAGAGGCTGCCCTGGTACAGGTCCTTCCAGTCCCTATAACAAAGGGGTTGGAGTCCCAAGAGTGTCCAGCTTCCCCTTGATCCACCCCACACAGTGAGGAGGCGCAGGGGCCGTGGTGCCCCCAGCGAGCCGGGCACTGCATCAGTGCCCTAAGCATTTCTGCAAGTTCAGAAGAAGATAAACAAAACACAGTCCTGAAATTAAGCCTAATAAAGAAAAGGGAAAATGAGAACATACAGCCAGAAGGTGAAAGACCCATTATAACAAATTTGGTCTCCTGTTTTTCTTTAAAATATGATTTCAGTCAAATGGATCTTATTTGCACGGTTGCAATTGTCACTCCATCTCTTTTCTGCAGCCACACAATACTTTTATCTCTGATGAGAAAATTCTGTAACTGCCTTTGTCTCATTCTCTGCCTTCTCTACAGACCTCTGCTTTCTAGCCCAGCACCAAATAAAATAAAATAAAATAAATATGAGTCCCTCATCTAAGGCTCAGTACCAGAGGTTTAACGTTGACAATGTGCTTTGTCACTTTGGCTCTGGAAAAGGCTTACAAAAGCTTTATTAACAGGCTCATTAGCACGGCCTGATTTACTTCTGCAGACTTTACTCTTTTACTAGTTTCCAGGAGCATCAGCATCAGTTGCAGGGCTAATGAATTCACTCAGATTTGCATGCTAATGAAACTCCCATGACTCTCTGTGCTCCCGACTTCAAATCGATCTTTGCTGTTGCTTGAGGAATATTAATAGAAATAAAAGTAAAGGGGAGCACCAGGCATTGCAGTTGGGCTTGCTGTAATCCAAGGCTGCTGTGCAATTCACATTTCATACATTACACTGTTTCAGATCTCATTTCTTTCATGCCTTATTGACTCTAGCTGTACAGGAGACAGCACCTTCAGGAAATTCCTGGAACAGAGGTTGGCCAGGGACTCAAGGGGCTATTTAGGAAAATCGTACTCGAGCTCTCAATCAATGGGTCAGTCACCAGGAAGTGCTGCCATGCACCAGTGGAATTCCAGGTATTTTTCCTCAAACATATGGATCCCATTTCTCTTTGACAGAAAAAGAAAACCTTCTGACTTCAGTTTCCTGCTGCCTGTGTGTGCAGTGCATCGCACAGAAATGGGGTGAGAGAGCTCCCCTTAACCAGACCTAAACTCAGCTGGGTGAGGGGCCTGATCCAGGGGGTCTTGGCAATGGAGCTGCAGCCATGAAGGGAGCAGAGGTATCTCCAGTGACAGACAACACCCTTCCCTGCTAGAGGCAATGAGGGCACCAGTACCAATTTTTTTCCTCATGTTCTGGAAACCATTGGGAACCATTTCCCAATGAGGTATCAACTCATTGCACTGCAGCTGCCAATATATCCAAAATATAATATAATATAATATAGTAATGTTATATGTTATGTTATGTAATGTTATATGTTATGTTATATGTTATATGTTATATATTCCTGGGAGCATAACAATTGCCATTTCACAGCCTGAAAATCAGTTGTCTGAATGCCTTCTGAGCAGAGAGTGTTTTGTTTTGAGCTGTTGTGAGAAAAGCAAAAGGGATTTGGAAGTGCAAGGACTCAGAGCCCCAAATCCTCTGCTCTGGTGGGTCTGTAGGAAGTCTTCCCCACAGGATCTCACTAACAGACCCAACCAAAACAAACAGCTCAACGATGTGCCTCTGTTAATTGGAGATGTTACTCTCTCACTCCCGCTTCAATTTTAGCAATGATGAATGCTGGTAGTTGACTGAAGCCCTAGAAAGAAATCCCATTGTGCAATCATGTTTTTACAAGAATATTTTTGGCTTCTGAAAGTGCACTTAACACATCCAAATTAATGGAAAAGAGGATTCTTCACTGAGCAGCCTCCCGTGCCTGCTCTCCTTAATTTGATACAATAGCAGAGCGTACATTGAGATTAAAATGCTCTTTTGGATGCTCAATGGCAAGAAATTATTCAGCAAAAAAACAGGGCACCATTTTCGTGATATCTCTTGCGAGTGAGGATAATCAAAGAGCTCCATTTTCCTTGCTGCAAAAATAACACAATTCCTACATACTTCTTTTTCTTTTTTTTCTTTCTTTTTTTTTTTTTTTTCCCCAAACAGAAGTAAAGGAAATTAAATAAAATGTAAAGCAAGCTGTGGACTAATTATCCTTTCCTAAATGAATTCATATTGTAAAATAGCCTATTGAATGCAAAATGAGCATCATTACCACCAAGAGGAGGAGAGCAGAGCGGTCATCCCATCATTATCAGCGCTTATTTCGGGAGCGAAGCAGTGCCAAGGTGAAGTGGATGCTTTGTGCCCTGGGCACTGAAAAAACAAGCCAAGCTGAGAGCCTCAAACTTCTCTTTATATTCAGAAGCACCTCACCCTGCCTCCAGCTGTCCTCTGTGGGCTTTGAAGGCCTCAGTTGCTGGTTGCAGCTGGACACGTGTGTTTGGGATTGGCAGCTCTTCCAGCAGCTTCTCAGCTTGAAACAAAGGGCTGGGCTCTGTCTTCTGCTGCAGGAGCTTTGAAGGGGTAATGTGGGTCAGGGCACTCATCAGGGTGGATGGGACAATTCCCATCCATGGCCCAGGGAGCATTTTTTTTCATATTTATAGCAGCATTCATTCCCTGCAAAGTGGAATGATTTCCTGGGAGAGGCTCAGCCTGGAGCCCCTTTTCCTGCCTGAGCTCCAAACTGGGCAGCTCCCACAGGCTGACTGTGACTGCCTCACCTTTCAGCAGGTTCCCCCTCTGCCCTACACAGATGGGCTGCTGCCCCTGATCTCACTGCAAACCTAGGGAGCTACAGGAAAAATTCCCATTTGCCCTCCCTTCCCATCTTTCCATCCAAATGGATGCCAGGCACTAAGCACATGTATCGCACTTTCACAGAGATGAAAATACTCAGAGAGACTAAAATACTCCTCCTAAGTTAGGAATGTTCCTAAACGGTGTTCCCAGCATATTTTCCTGCTTTCAAGTGCTTCCAAGTCCGGATGGCACTGGTACAGCTGAGGTGATGGCCACGAGGGACAGCTGCTCCCCACGTCCTCCTTACAGTCTCACTCTCCTTTCAGCAAATCTGCTTCCTGCTCTAAGCCTAAGAGGTCATTTGTAGCAGTTTGGCCTGGATCAACCTGAATGAAAACATCCAATCAAGCCCTAATTGCGACAAATTATATTAGCCTGTAAGTTGTGCAAGTTGCATTGCAGCAACTTAATTCAGGCTGCACTTGGGAAGGCAGGAGAGGCTGAAGGGGCCCCTTGCACACACAGGGAGATGTGTGTGGGAGGGCTGAGCTTCCCCCTCCACCTTGCTGCTCCTCCCACGAGCAGGCTTTCATCCCAAAGGGCTTATGGGCTGTCACCCAGACGCTGCCCAAGGTACTTGAGGAACTAAGCAGGTTAGTCCCACTCCGTGGAACTCACAGTTCCATGCTGGCTGAAAGGCCTGAGGAAAAGAGCATCTGGCTTGTGACACAGGAAAATGTTCAAGTGAGGTGCAGAGAGGAGGAATGTGATGGGATTGTGTGTCCCTGCCCCTTTATTCCTTGTTCCTGCAAGGAAGATTCACTGGGCTTTCAAATGGCTTTTCTCTAGTGCAAAATATGACAGTGAAGAAAAAAAAAAAAAAAAAACCCCAACAAAAAAACCCCAAACCCAACCCCCTCCCTCCCCCAAAAAAAACCACAAAAGAAAAGACAGAAAAGAAATACTAAAATTAATTTCCCTACATGACATATTTTAAAGGGCACTGTCAATTTGCTTTATAATTACCTTTCTAAATCACTGGAAGATTACACCAAAAGGTGAACTTTACAAAACCTGAATATTTTTATTATTTTTTTTTTTTTAAATTAAAAACCTTTTTGGGGATTTAAATACAATCCCTCCATGCTGTAAGCCCGTGTAACAGCAACAGCAAGGAAATGGATAGGATATGCTATCCTTGTTCCTGCTCATTTGTACCTCTCATTTCCCACTAAGGCTACTAAACCTCATGGGATTTAGCAGCTTCTTCTCTAAGGATGAGCAGCATGGTTAAACACAAGTGCTCAGGTCTCCCCAAATTTTGACACTGCCCTCATTCCTCAGGATCGTGAGAAAGGGCTTGAAGTGTTAATGTTTGAGGCAAGAGGTTTATTTTGCTATCCAGTTTTTGAGCCCTTCCAGATATCCCCATTTCATGCCTTCAGGCTTTTCTCTGCAATGAGGAAAGCTCAGGGTGTCTTAGCTGAGAGCTGAGCTTCTCACCTTATCAAATTGCTCCAGGTTTGAGAGAGAAACCAGGCGTCAAGAGAATCAGCACAGAGATCTCCAGCTCTGCCTTTGGGGAAAATTTTGTTCTGGAAACACTGGAATGAGCCAGAGGGATGTGATCCTGCATGGGTGGGCACTGTCCAGGTGCTCCCAGCCTGAATTCCACCTCCTTTGCAACACTCAGTGAAAACAAAGCAAATCTTGGCTAAATTTATGCTGTAGCCACTCAGGGCACACTCGTGAAAGGCACTGAGATGTGATTTAAAAGTGCCCTGGCTAAAGCACATTAAATTTTAAAATCACCACTCCACGTTGACGTGGGGTTGTTTTCACCTGAGCTCCTTTTGCTGCGAGATGAAATCCAGTTTAACTGGTTAACTTTCCCACCTGAGCTAACTCCCTGCCTCGTCCTAACAAGGTACAAAAATAAAAGCAGAAAGCAGCTCGACGTGGTAGTGGTTGTAGGGAATGATGGAGCTCCCCGTGCTCATCCACTACAGGAATCTATATTAGGTTTTTCAAAGTCTTACAAGCACAATGAGCTAATGCAGTCTCTCAGTGCAGGTGAGATTTATTTCCTTCTCTAATATATATGGGCCCAGATTCTCTGCTTGTTTAATCCATTGGTTTATATGGATTTACAGCAGATATTGACGTTTGATCTATGACTGGGCTTGGTCTTTTGGCTGTAGCTTGAGTGAAGGAATAAAGTTCAGAGGACAAATTAATAGAGAGAAAAATTAGCTTTTCATGTATTGAAGACAGCAAAATTGCAGTCTGCTATCAAATAATCATCTAAATAAATAACCTTGAGAAAACCAATTACTTACATAGGAGGAAGCTATTGGCAGAGGTGTGAGTATCCTCCCGCTGCACCAGACTGAAAAGCCAATATTTATGTATAAAATGGAAACCTGGTTACTGAAACTGCATTGCAATTCACCCATTGTAATTAAAAAAATAACAATCACGCTTCAAGGTAATCCTTCAGGTAATCAAAAGCTGGAACAGCAGCAGGTGCTGGTACTGGGCCGTGCCCTTGCTGGCAGCGACAATGCTCTGACTGCCAAAGGTGGGAGGTGGCAATGTGATGGCTGATGGGGTTGTTTAGCCCAAAGGGGCATGAGGCAATAACCCGGAGAATTTGGGGACAAAAAAACCCAAACAAAGCAACCCTCTACCTACAGCAGGGCTCCTCACGTAATCTATTCAAATGTATGTGTGTGTATACAGCCCATTTGAACGGGTTACATTGGAAATTTAGGCTTTATGGCTCTGAAAGACAAGGCACATCAAATGATTTTGCTTTTAATATGAGCACATTAGTGATTTTAACAGCATTTGGTCTACTGAAACAAGATAAGGCCTGGAATAATAAGCAGCAGTTCAAAGATTTATCTAAATATGTTTGGCAGTTCCTCTGCCCTTTGCCTCACGATGTGAACATCCCACAATTGAGACCATACCCCATAAATTACCACCCTCTGTGGGGTTCTCACGTTAAATTATTCCAAATAAGCAAGGCCAAATGCTCTCAACTTAGCCAGAGATAATCAACTAATGTAAAGCAATTTCCCACGGTTCTATTTTGCTGCTTCAGGCTCTTCAGAAGACAAACAAAGCCACATAGAAAACTGGCATGGAAAGGAATAAGAATTGTCACCTGTAGTTTGTTGGTGCTGGACCAGCTTTTGTGTGTGTTCCTAATTATTAGGATTGGCAGTGTTGGATGCCCAGCCCCAGCCCCCTCTGGGATTCAGCAGCAGCAAGATGGGGCTCAGAGAGCCCTGCACTGGACGTGGTGTTGGAGGCTGTGTGGATGAGATCTTTCTCATTAGTCAGGCAATCCATCTCCTGGTGGAAAGCTGCAGGAATTAGTTTCACATCCAGGCCTTTTTAATTACGCTCAAACACAAGTGCACCAGTCAGACGAAGAAGTTGCTTTACCTGCTGAAATTTCAGATCGTGGCACTCTCTTCTCAAGGCATTGTGTTTGCTGTCTGCATTGACTTTCAATTTACAGTAGCTGTTTCTTCTTGTAGCACAAGACAACAAATTTCACCGTGTATTCAGAAACTCAGTGCAATGTAGATGAAATTCCATAATTTACATAAGCAACTTCTGAGCTGAAAGTTAGACATATCCCTGAAATAGAAAGGGTTTTGCTTTTTTCTTGTGTTCTGGAAGGTATGACCCATCATTTTGCACAAAACTGTATAATTCTGCCTTGCTATTTTCAGTACACCCCATTATCAGTCAAACTAATAGGCCTGGAGAATGAAACCCCCAAAAGAAATCCACCACATTAGGGAAATAAATACGGTTAATGATGATAATTAAGTCACTGGGGAGAATTGAGAGATTATCCAATTACTATCTATAATTCTTTGGCTTGCAAATAAGATAGGAGTGTGTGGAGCTAATCCATTCTAGCAATAATAATAATAATTTAAAAATTAGTAGGGGGAAAAAGCACAAAAAGCCCCCAGCCCACAAATTATTAGATTTTTTCCACAACTGGTGGTATTTTGTCAGTTTAATTGCCTAGTTGGAGAGTTCTTCTAGTCTGGAGTAGTTTTTTTAGGCAGCTGTTGCAACGCTGGTCTCTTGAGGAGGGGGAGATATTCTGGGTCAGGACTGAATTCCCTGAGGCAACTCCTGATTCCCTGGAGAAGCCCTGCTGTCCCCTAGATCCAGACTAAGATGGACACATGTGCTCCTAGCAAAGGTCTTACAATAACTACAAGTGAACTGATCCAAAATAAGAAGAGATGGGATCAGTCCAGGGTTGTGCTCTGGGTTCTGATGGTAAATTTAGGACAGAAGCCTTGTTCCAGTAGGCTCTGCCCTACAAAAAGCCCCTCAGGTCCCCCATGGACTGCAGTGCCACTCTTTTGTGTTGGTTTTGCAGATATGCAGTCGTGCTGTCACAGAGCTAAGGAGAGGTGGTTGACCCCCCTGACCAGGTCAGGTGCTGAGGGAGGTTTTAGTCCCAAATATTTCTCAGTCTCAGGCAGCCTGTGTCACAGTGGCTCGAGTTTTCTAATTTAGAGAGTGGATTAGGGACAAGAGCCAAAGCCCAGGAAAACACAGCAGCACGCTGGGTAAGTTTGTATACTCAGGGGTAGGCACCATTTTTTGGGAGGAGCATTTTTGTCCCCGCTTTCAAGCATTTGTAGGGCCTTGCTTGGCACAGGTAATTTAAGGAGGTCTAAATATGGCCCCCAGCAAGTCAATTAAGAATCTGTTTAATTTTAACGTGTGCATAGTTCCTTTGGATCTCATCCATGGAAATCAATGGCAAGGCTGCTGGTGGTTTGATTGGCTTCGGATCAGAGCCAGCAATTTTGATTGTAGAGATCGAATGCTTGAAATTAATTATATGACTAATGCTTCACTGGATTAGGGAATCAATTAATGGAAGTGGGGTGCTTGTTAGCAGATTTCCATTAACTTTCATGCAGATTTTTTTTTTCCTAAACACAAACTGCATATTCATTGCCCTTGAATGCATTTAGGTAAGTTGGAAAAATAATAAAATGGTTGAAATAACCAGAATTTTCTAATGAAGCTCCTGAAAGGAGTGTGGAATTCTGTACTGGAAATTAAATCCTTGCATTGAAAGACCTTGTGCCAAGTCCTCCTACCAAATAGGTAAGTACCAGAAAGCTTTTCCAATCCTATTTATGTCAGAAGCTCTTCAGTCTTGGATTGACAGACCTGGAAGGCGATTGTCTTCATAAGCCAGCCAAAAGGATCAGGAATGAGGTAGCAAAGCACAACCCTTTCTCCACACATCTTTTCTCATCTTTGAGTAGCTGCCGGAGGGGAAAGCATCCTTCAGCACTTCAACTCCTGCTTAGCACAGGCAGCTCTAACTACAAGAACATCCTTGCTCCCACCCCTATCCCCAGTAAAACCTCATTTCATGCTCAAAGTTCCCTATGGACTCTGAAAAGCACCCCCAAAATCAGGTTCTGGCAGGGGTAAACACCCTCTGCTGAGGCCCAGAAGCTGCTGTAGGAAGGGATGGCTCCTCGGGAAGGTCCCAGCCTGCCCAGCTAGCACAGGCTTTGATGGGCTGCACTTTATAGCAGGATGGTTTTATTCCATGGCCACAAATTGAGTCCTGGGCTCTGGAGAAATTCCTCTCCTAATGGTCCCCAGAGCTTTGTCCCCAGTGCTGCCCCAGTCCTGGAGCCCTGGAGCTGCCTCTGGGCTGGTCTGTGCGTGCACAGGCGGCTCCTCCGTCAGAGCAGTGTATTAAGCCACAAAATGTTTCTGTAAATATTGTTTCACACTTGGGTGAACAAAGCATGCTTTTATCTGAGGGAGAGCGCAGGGTGTAAATTACATTTTAATTGAAGATTGGAAAAACCAGGTTTTTCTTTTTGTGTGCCTTTTTTTTTTTTTTTTTTTCTTTTTTTTTTTTCCTTTTTGTTGGATTGTTAGTGGGGATAGCTCTGATTGAAGCTGCTTGCAATGAGCCCACTCTCATTTCTGCAGATTTTCCCACTTTCCTTCTGGCTTGGCTTGCCTGGATTCTCCTCCTCCTTCCTAGTGAGGCTGTCTCCAGGCCCGTGAGAGTTCCCAAGCCTTGCTCACTCACAGTTTGGCACGGTGTCCCTGCAATGTTTGCAGCTGAGAACGGCTGGTCTGGCACCTCCCCGTGCCCTGCTGCCCCTGCCCTCCTCGCTGCTAGGCAGGAACGAGGGAGGCTGACAGTCTGCTGAGACCCCATCATGCTACTCAGGGATGTAAAACAGGAAAAAGGCTCCTTGGATCGGCATGCAGCGTTTTGTGCTGTGCAATCTGAGTGTGAATCCCCCCTCCCCCAGAGCAGCTGGCACCGCACCCACTGAGGGCTCACAGGAGCATCTCTCAGGTCTGACACCCAAAGTGCTGCCAGCCATGCCAGCCATGATGTGGTGCAGATGTTCTTTCTCCCCCACACTAAAGTACCACCTGAGAAGCTGCAGCTGCAGCTGGGAGCACAAAGGAACACTGGGTCATTTAGTTTGGAAAATATCTCTGAGATCATAAATTTCAACCATTAACACAGATTGCCAAATCCATGTCCCCAGGTACCCCATCTACAAGTCTTAAATCCCTCCAGGGTTGACTCCACCACTCTCCTGGGCAACCTGTGGCAGTGCTTGATCACCCTTTCAGTGCTAATATCCAATTTAACCTCCCCTGGTGCTACTTGAGGCCTTTTGCTCTTGGTCTATTGCTTAGAAGATGCTGACCCTTATTTTGCTACAACCTCCTTTCAGGTCATTGTAGAGAGGTCTCCCCTGAGCCTCCTTTTCTCCAAGCTAAACAGCCCCAGCTCCCTCAGCTGCTCCTCAAAGGACTTGTTCTCCAGACCCTTCCCCAGCTTCACTGCCCTTCTTGCCTTTCATTGTCCATCTTAAGGCTTTGTTTTTCTTCAAAGATCTTTGCATTATCCCTCCCAGCACACACTGGTCAGTGCTGTGCCCCAAAGGACCACCGTTCATCTAAGGCTTGCCAGGAGTGTGGGATCCTGTAGGCTCTCTCTTTTTCCTGCTGGTGGAAACAGCCAATAGTTTGCAGCCCAAGCAGAAAGCGTCCTGGTTTCTGGAGTCTCAGAAACCCCCACAGAAGCTCCCGTTTAGGAAGGGAAGTGGAACACAACCTCATTCCTCAGGGCAGCCAGTGTGCCAAGCACAGGAGCTGGACGTGGCCAGACAGGAGGGAAAGGCAGGAGAGGCAGCAGAGGACAGAGCCAGCTGTGCTAAATCTCTGCTTCTGGTGGGCAGCTTCTGCTGGAAGGGCTGGAGAGAGCCCAGGCTGCAGGCGAAGAGCGGCATCTCCCTGCTGGGAGAATGAACGGGAGCATGAAGCACTTCCAGCTGGGAGCTCAGAACCCAAATTGCAGATTGCACCCTCGCTGCTCGGGGGGGTGAGTCAAGCCCATTAGCCAGCTAATCCTCACAACAGGCTTTTGTGAGGCTACTGTTTCCTTCTGGGGAAGTGTATGATCTACTGATTACACAGCATCCCAACATGCCAAATGTATGCTTGAAACCAGTAAACAATAAATATTTAATTAGCCGGTCATTTTCACAATAACAACAGGCAACAATTAAACTGGCTTTTGATTTCCCCTTCATTTAGTTGTCAGTCTTGTATAGTCAAAGTTAAATGCCTACTCTTGCCTTGACCACAGCCTTCAGCAAGGCTGTTAAGAGAATTTTTAGGTTTGATCTGAGCTTTTGATTTCTGGCTCTGATTTCTCCTGCCTTTGCACCAGTTGTAGGCATGACTCAAATACCATTAATTTAATGTGGGCTGAATGTGAAACTTAAAAGCTTATTCTTTCTGCCCTATCAGTGCCAGCCAATATTGCAGAGAGCAGTCACACTTGGAAATACAATGATGATTCAACCTGAAACTCCTGATCTCCTCCACTGCCATCAGAACTTTGCTCACCTCACAGGTCTGTGCACACCTGACATTTCCTCACAGACACCTCGTTCCATTGCCATCTCTCTGAGTACTCCTCTTCACCCCTTCACTGCTGTTTGTCTGCAGACCTTCTGCTCAACCCCAAAGATTCTTGTCGCCAATGAGGCGACACATTTCTAAATGGAAAGGGGAAGAATAAAGCTATCCAGCACCAAATTAAATTTTCCCAACATCCAAGTTTGCATCCACAGATTCTGTATCCCAGCTCATCTCCCCAGACTTTGTCTTTGCATGAATCATGAAATTATTCAGGTGGAAGGTCACTTTGGCAGGTTTGCTGGGGAGCCTTGGTCTGGAAACCAAACTATCTTTATTTATCAAACCTCTCCCATCTCCTGATCCAGAGCAGATGCTTGGCAGTGTGGGAGGAGGTTGAGATGGGACCTTCTGCCACTGACAACCTTAGACATTACCCTTATCCTGCAACTACCCTTAGACATTAAGCAGGGCTTCTCTTACACAGCTGCCAGCCAGTTATGGCCAGGAACTGAACACGGGTTTTGTCTGGTTGAATTCAGAGCACCAGACTGCAAATGAGGAGCCTTGGCTGTAATCACAGCTCTCCTGCCGGATGGTCTCTGACTGCAGACAAGTCATTTCACATCTGTTCTGCTTTCCATCCTTTCTGGGCTGTCTGAATGAAGGTGAGATCTTTACAGCACGTTAATGTCACCCTGATGTGCCCAAAGGACATTCAGCACTGTGCAGCCCTGACACTGTTTGAGACATGGAAGCACTATTTTAAGGGATGGCATAGGTACCAGGCTTATAAATATTGCCCCCTTTTGCATATTTCCCCTTCACTACCGCAATGCAACACCAAAGTGTCCATGCAATGCCAGTTTTCTGATTCAACAGTTTTAGCAAGTCTTGTTTAGATTTTGGTGAATATCAAAGTTGGTTCCAATTTGATTTTGCATTTGTTGAGGAATGAAAACAGAGCCCTCAGTCCCCCCATGAAACACAGGTAACATCATTCAAAGTAAATGGATTTAATTATAAAAGTCAGCTTTGGATCAAGCCTGCTCTGTTTAGACCTACTAATCAGAGAGTATTTACAGAGTCACGAGGACCTGATAAAACGTGTACACAGTTTAAAATATCCCATTGTAATGCATTGTAAACCTTAATTTAAAATAAGACAGCTTAAAAGCTTTATGGATTTGACTGATGATACACCCTCTATATTGATGGCTGAACCCAGCATGCTGTTATTCCTGCTTTCTCTTGCTAACAACAAAGTTCAGAATGATAATATATTTTATAAAAAGCTTTACTATTACGCTGCTGCGAAAGTGACTTTAAATAACGATAATAGGCCTGAACCACAACTTCACACAGAAAGAGCTCTGGAGAAGATGAATTTCCATACAGCAGGCATGGAGGCAGCACAGGGATAATGCACCAGCTCTCCAAAATATTAGCATCCCCACAAAGCAAAAGGTGAAAAGCATTTTGGAACCCGAGTGGATCAGAGCCTCCTTTCTCCAGGAGTGCACAGGGCTGGCAGGGAGCTCAGAGGTGTGTGATTCTCCAGCAAGGTCACATCTCAGCAGACCAAGCACTCTGAGAACCCTGTTAGCAGCACTGAGCCTTCTCTCTATGAAGAATTCCTCTTCTGTGGGGGGGAGGAGCAAAGCCAGCAGTCTGCTTTAATAATGCAGAATTAATGAATTGATTTTCCTCTGCTAAACCTGGCGTTGTGATGGGGTATAACTGAGCCAGCAGAGCAGCAGCTTATTCACATGAGGTGCTGCATCCCTGTTCGTGGGGTGTGGGGGGGAAGCTGGGTCTGAAAAAGCACCTGCAGAGCCTTTGTTCTTCCTTCTCTCAGACTTTGTGGTGTCAGATGGGTGGGATTTGGCCAACCTTGAGTGGGAAGTCCCACTTTGCTGTGTGCTGTGTTAATTCCTGCACCTTTGCGATCCAAACTGCTTTGAGATCATCTGGAGAAAACTTAAGAGAAACCAGGAAATCATTAGTTTGTAGCAAGAAACTCTGTCCACCTCCCACAAATACATGAAATATGCACAAAGAAGAGCAGGGAGCTCACAACTTCCAAAGGCAAGAGCTTTCCCAGCTCATGACCCCAGTTGTGGGTAAGACTATGGGGTGTTCTTTAGCCAAGTAAGTACAGGGACAGTCACCTTCCCACATCTGAGACACTCCTGTGCAAAACTGAGGGAAGCTAATCACATTCAATTAGAGATAATTACACCAAGAGCAAAAATTCACCCTGTGCAGTAACTGGGTAAAACAAAAAGCTGCAATGGAGCACTGACAGAAAAAAGTATTTTTACATTTAAGAACTGGCATCGTTTATTCAAGCAGTGAGGAATGGGGAAATCTCAAATTTGGAAATGACACAGGTTATAGATTGTGTGAATTAATATAATGATTCCACAAGGCAATAAGTTGAGAATTTGACAATAACTCTTAAAATACTATTCAAGGACTTAAATTGAACAAGTGTCTACAGTCAAAAAAGACTTGTTCTAAGCTTTGCATGAAATACTGTCCAACAATAAAGTGTCATGTGCAACCTCCTGAACAGCCAACAATTTTAAATTCTATCTTCACTCTTACATTTACTGTGGATCAAATTTATGCCTATTATGTTATCACCAGAAAATACAATGTGCAGCAAGAAATACATTATGTCAACAGCAGCTCAAACTGTGAGGCAACCTTCAAAGGGGGACTTCCCAAACCCATCCCTTTAAGAAATTAATTGGTTATCTTTACAGACCATATAATTAACATTTCTGTGTCTTTACATTTGTAAAGCAAGCATTTGTGTTCAAATTTACCTTGCAAACTCCATAATTATAATTCTTATGTGTGAGGAAGCTGTAGTTGGTAGTTTCAGTGTCTGGCACAGTTTTAGAAGCGAGAATTTATGATCTCATGAACTTCCTCATTGTAACCCAGATTCCTCGCTCAAAATGAAGTCAAAACAATTCAGCCCTGTAAAATTGTGCAGTTTTATGTATGCTATTAGGGGTGTATTTTGTGGAAGTAATAACAAGATTGAGGTTGAAATGAATCTCCATTTCCTATTACATATACGCACAGATACAATGAAATGCTGATTTTTTTTAAAGTGATGAACACATACACAGGCATGTATAAACGGCTGGAAGACTACCCATATATAAAAAAATGTAATTTTTATGCAGGAAACAGGACTGACAAATTCCCTGGAAAATAAAAGATCTGAGGTTTGAAGACAGGGGACCAAAAATCTTACCTCCTTCATTCAGGAGAGATGCTGTATTAGAGAAAAATGTGTAGAAAGGCAGTGAAGAGAAGCACCAACAGCTGTGTTTGGACCCCAAAGGGAAGGAGGTTCTGAGGACATTTATTGGGCTGGGTCTCATCAGAGAAATGCCAAGTTTCTTGCTCCTGGTGTGGGTTTGGTGTTGGGTAAATATTGTGTGTTTCCAGGTTAAAAACTCCACCCTTTGCTCCTTGTAGGGCCTTCAAGATCTAAAGTGTGGACAGAAGCAGCCAAGATCTTTGGTAGGCACCAAAGTAATTTTATGCCCAGAGAGCACAGAGATCACAGAAGTGTGATCATTATCATTGCTGGGCTAAAAATGTGCTAGGCAGTTTGTGGGACAGAAGACAACCCTCCAGTCCCAACAAGCTTGCAATCAAAGGTGCCAGTTTTGCAATTTTGTGTACACAGGGATGGCAGTGGAAGTACAGAGGTGCTGCCAGAGCTGTGGGACCCCAGGGAAATGTGAACCCCAAGGGTGGGGAGGAAGCTGTAGGGGTGAGAAAGGCTCAGCAGGACCCTTGTATGGAAATATGGTCCCTTCAGCACTCAGTAAAAATTTTCGTCTCTTCTAGTATTAAAATTTATGAATTTGGGAGAGAGGGAAGATGAGTGAGGTGGGAATTTATGGCTTAAATTTTTGATTTTACATATGTATGCAGACTCTGGGAAAGCTGTACTGCTGATTTTTAACTCTTCCTCAAATGGACACTAAATATTTCAGTATCAGTAGTTCATCATTATTTTCCATCTCAAGGGGAATGCCGTTAGCACCTTTTGCACAAATGTTCCTTTCTGAGCCACACAATTTGGGGAAGATTTTCTTTTTTTTTCTTCCTCATCTTTTGTCCTTTCATTTATGAATCCTGACAGTTTTGGGGTTTGCTCCATTCCCTCAAGTTCATGCGCATCTGCTATCCCAAGACACACCACATTAAGAAAATTGATCATTACCAAGTGGGTTTCCCCCCTCTTTCCTGGTGGAGAATAGAAAGCAATTTTTCAGGTATAGGCTCCAGCTCTGTAGGCACCTCTAGATCACTTCATTTTCCTACTTTCAAAGGGCCACTTGATGGAAGTTAATTAGAGTATTGCTGTCTGGGATGGGGAGGTCCACTGGGAGATGGTGGAAGCATCTCATTTCTCACAGCACTTCAGCCAGAAAGCTTCCCAATGTGACTTTTATTATTAATAAGTATGCCATACAATAATTACAGCACACCATACAAAAATCATGCCTTTTAAAAGCAGCACGGATTTGAATCCTGTGTTGTTAAGCCTCCTGCATGGCTCTGTAAACAAGATTCACCATGCCCCAAATGCTCAGCCTGGGTGTGTGGCACACACAAAATTACCACCAGTGTCAATAATAATGACAACAATAAATAGAGATGTGAGTCCAGTGCAAAAATTCGCTCATGCTGGGGCAGCCTGGTGTGCTCCTACAAACTCAGCTTCATAACACATCAGCTGTTTAATTTGGTAAGCAAGGAGGACTGGGAGAAGAAACAGGACTGGTTTTGTGGATTTTCCTATATTTACTCCTTTCCTACCCACTGTTCAAACTGACCTACGAGCCAGTTGATCAGGAGAACAGGGAAATAAACTTCAACCCAAAAATCCTGACAGAACAGTGTAGGAACAATTCAGAACTGCCCAAATAAATGAATCCCTGACTCTGGCATATGTTGTGTGGCCATTTTCGCCAGGGAGTTTTTAAGTAAAGGGACACAGCTCCATCTCCCAGGCTGGCCCCACGTGCCACTGAACAAAGCAAAACCCCATCCTGACACCAAGTTCCTGATGAACAACTTGTATTTGTCACTAAATAGATGCATCTTATTATGCATGCTTAGCAATTCATTCAGATGAGGAACAGCAGGTTGGATGACAGTATCTCCTGCTGACAGGTTCAGCTGTTATGAATATCACAGCCTTGACTTCACTAAAGCCCCCACGTGACACCAAAGCTTGATCAGGATCTGCAGCCTTGGGGCTCTGCCATGCACGGGGGAAGGGCTGCACATCTGCAATGTCTTTGGAGCAGGTGATCTTACCCTTGCTGTGCCCTGGCTCCTCTCTCTGCCTCTTGGCTATGCAAGAGGTCTCCGTGTGGAGAAGAAGCCTGACTTAATCATCTTGCACAGCTCGAATCAGTGCCCTTCCTGATCCCTGTCTTTCAGAGGAGCAGTATTTAGCTCCCTAAGCCAGCAATCTGCTTGGCTGTAGAGTTCAACAGGAACACAAATAGGGCCTCAGTCCAGAGGAGAGTATTTTGCAGAGGCAGCTAAAATTAGGATCTGGCCCTGGGAGTGTGTTTGCAGACCTGTGGATACAATGCACAGCAGCACCACTTGTGTGGATCACCAGCATAACTGCACTAAATAATTCAAGAAAGAACAAATGATGCTGAAAGTGAAGCCCCCGGCTTTGCAATCAGCTGATGGCACTGTGGCCTGCAGAGGGGACACCTTCCAGGCTGGGATTTGGGGCTGGGAGCACTGGGGGTCCCCGTGGGACTGAAGGTGACCAAAGGGTGCAGCCAGTCCCTCTGACAGCCTGGCTTCAGCCTGTAAATTTGTGATTGCAGTCCTTGGGTCCCAGGTGGGCTCCTCGGCTCCCTTCAAACCCACAGCTTCCCCCAAACCGAGGAACATCTGAACTAAGCAAGGAGGCTCCACAGCTTTGCAGAGTTGCACCACACGGGTTTGGGAGGTGGATGAAGCCCTGTGTGTGGTTCTCTGTGCACAGCCTGGGTGGGTGTTTGGAAATTACCACCCTCCAGGTTCCAAGGTGAAGCCAGACAAGAATTTTCCCTTATGCCCATTACTCTTTTCTCTGGCAATCAAGACCTTGGCCAGGAAAATACGTGATAACTCACAGATACAAGGTGTAAATACAGAGGGAGTGGAGAGGATAATTCCTCTCTGTACAGATGACACTCTGCCATACATCATAAACCCTGACACTTCAGCACCAGCAGCCTGTGGTCTGGGAGAGGGACTTGTCTTCACTCCTGGTTAAAAAGCAAATCTGAACACTGGGCTGTGAGGAAGAGAATCCCTCTGGAAACATAAGACCTTCAGTCATGTGAGTGGAGCAGCAATATCTCCTGCTTTCTTAGAATTGAAACAAACAGAAAGTTCTTGTTTAATCAACTAAGGGAAAAAGAGACAGAGCAGATGAGATGGCACCACAGCAGGCAGAGATGGCCCTACTGGAATAAACATCCAACAAAGCTCATCTGATCTCCCCCAACCAACACAGCCACCTTCCATCTGGGAGAGCTTATTAAAAAATGTGATCTTATTAAAATGTGAGCTTATTAAAAAAATGAGACACACCTTTTCCATCTCCATACCTGTGGCAGAGCAGATCTCACCTTTGTAACAGAGCGTGAGCTGAATCGAACACCCCAAACCTTTTTAGATGATTAACAGATCAACATGAAGTTATTTCTCCCACTGATGCATTACTATCCTATTTTCATAAAAGTCGGTAATTGTGGTTCACTCCCAGGTGCACTCAGATTTCTGACTCATATTTGAATTACAGTTTTGCAAAGGCTCTTCACACCTATAATGGGCACAACCAAATCTGCCTCCTTCCTCCCCCGCCTCACAACTTAGACAATTAAAAACCTATAAACAAAATGTGGCAGGTGAAGCCCATTTGCAGTGAAGTGTAATTATACCCAGAATAATGAGCATATGCAAAAGATTTCTTCTTGATCCAGTGCCTACCCTTTGTGAGGCTCTGAGTCACGCTGGCATCACTTTCCTCACAGTGTATTTTTTTTTAGTTATTACTACTGCTGGTAGGCAATTCAGCTATGGAAAGAAGGTTAGGTTTTATTTTGCATCCCCTCTTATCACCAGCGACATCATCAGCTAATCTGCTCCTGGCAATGACCTACTTCAGGAAGCAGCAGGAAAGCTGGGTGTTCTCAGATCTCTAGTTGAGTGGGAAATCTCCTATTTGCCTTGTAAAAGGATGTCATTCCACCCACAAACCATTGAGAGACACTAGAAATGGGGAGCTCGTAGTGTTTATAGAATTCCTTCTTCGTGCCTCGAAGAGAAAGGAAGCAGAGACAGCTCATAAGACTAGAAACCGTAATTAAATGTAATTTTTTCCCCTACCTAGAAAAAAAAGTTGCAATACAAATACGTAAAACATCCAATAAATTTGCTCTTGGTGTCCTAACCCTTCTCCTCAAGCTCTTTAACTCATTCCAGCATCTGTGATCTTCTCCTGCAGAGCTCCCTGTGTTATGACACTTCCTCCACGAAAACATGGAGGGGATGTAGTGGCAATTTCAGCAAAGGAATCACAGAGAAGCAGCAGACAGGAATATTACTGATCAATGGCAAAAAGATTAAAGGTAGTAACATCCTTATGGCACTGTGCTGAGCAATGAGTGAAGAAGATCAAAGGGATTATCAAGTGCAAAGAGAGAGCTTGTGGCTATTAAACTGACAAGAAAAAAAAAAAAAAAGAAATCCTGTGGGAAATAGGAACAAAACTCTTAGCAAAAGACAAGGATCAGATTTTCTTGTTTCACTGAAGTGAAGATGTTGGAGGGACAGGTGTCAGGAGCTGCAGTTTCTAACAGTGCTGATCCTTGAAGGGCAAAGGGAGGAAAAGCTTGGAGGAAATGTCACCAGGAATGGACAGAACCTCTCCAGACACTGGAACACAGAAGCCTTCACGAGGAGCAAAGCCCAGGCCAGGATGCAGAGAGATTTTAATGCTGAAATCATCGTATGCCTCTAGATCTGACCTGTCTAAGAATGGGCATAACAGCATCTACCTAAATTTAAGGTTTTTGCTGAAGAGGATTCAGCAGATTTAATATTGAACATATTTTAAGTGTTTTCATGGGTAACTTCAAGCAAGAAGAACAAGAGAGCTGGATTATGAATCTTCTTATACATTTTTACAGCATTTATAATTAACTCTAAGTCTTATTTTTTTTTTTGTGCTACTAGGAAGCAGTCATGCTGTAATCTTCTAATTAATAAATGGCTCAATAAATCATGAGATCTTTTGTCCATGGAGAAACTTACACGTACTGTCAGAAATATTACACTCTGAAATGGGTAGTAGGCAACCAACCATATTTTTACTCCTGCACTTTTTTTTTTTTTAATTTATATTTAATTTGAAAATGTTTAATGACAAAATTAGTCAAAGAAATTACCCAGTGAGGGCTGGTTATTTTGCCAGTTATTATCTCTGTGAAAACTCTCATTGGCATCCAAGGGCTTTGGTGGTGCAAAGTCCAGCTGCACCAAAGCTGTCCTGTGCTGAGGACATCCCATGGCTCGTGTCTCGGGCCATTGCTTCATCCACACAACGTGTTTCTGGGGAAAAGCCTGGTCCAATGCACAGAACAAGGGGGGAAAGTCCTGCAGATGTGGGCTTGGCCCCTCAGCCTGTGTTCCTGAGCATCCTGCTCCACTTGGGCCTTCTTTTCCTCCCTGATTTTTTCATCTCTTGCTGACTTAAACTGAAAGCTCTCCCAGCCATGGGCCTTCTCCCTTCTCTGTGCTTGCAGTGCTCTCTTTACTGGAAACATTAAATCAAAGAGTGACAAACCTTGTCTCAGATCAGCAGGGACTGACAGGGACCTGGACTTTTGTCAGTCATTAGCCAGACTTCCCTCCTGTCACCTCCTGAGCCCACTGCCTTCCCCCAGAGCAGGGTTAGAAGAGACATTTGTAACTCTGTGTTTCTGGTTGTCACACACTGAGCAAACACCTTCTGCTGCTCTCTCGGGAGGGGACTGAGGATCCTTATCTTCCCTTTCTGAGCAGGGATGTGAAAGCAGAGGCAGGCAGGTGAGACTTTCCAGCTAAAGACAAGCATCCCATGTTTATCTAGGCACTGGTGTGATGTGCTGGGATGCCTGGGTGTGTGTGGAGTGCTCCAGGCCTCTGCAGCCGATGAGGAAGGTGCCCTCCCTCCTGAATTTCTGCTCTGGTGGCACAGGACATGGGGAACCCCAGCCTAAATCAAACCCCGGTGGTTTGAGCCAGCTCACAAAGAACATAACTGTGGCAAGGCCCTGAGAATGACAGGAAAAACCAGCCCCTTGCAGGACACGCACCACAGGGGATCACATCTGGGGGGCTCCTGGCTTCATCTGTTAACAGCCACTGCCAAAGCAGATTATGTGAACCTCAAGCTCTCCCCACGTGGTGTTTCCTTCTATTTTATCATCCCCAAAAAGAAAAGTTCTTTATTATGAGCTACACAGGCTGAGTAGTCTGTATCCCAGCAGTGCCTGAGAGCTGCAGCCGACTGTGACTCCTGAGGGAGGGTGGTTACAGCGCCTGTGGAGATGTCAGGGTGCACAAGGCAAAGCAAAATAACCCACTTCTGTTGTGTAAAATAAAAAGTCTCTCTGAAAAAAGTGCTGTATTGAGGAAATGATAGCACTGCATTTAAGACAGCCCCTAAATGTCAAGGGAGCATCAATAATTCTCTTTATTTACAATAGCAGGAGACACAGATGCCTATATATGAGTTGATAGGAAAAGAAAAGGGGAATGTGTGACTGCTTCTGTTTGAAATCTTAATTATTCCAGTAATCTTTCAAATACAGTTCATCAGCTGGATATAAACACTATCCTAGCTGCAAGCATAGGTGTGAAAAGGGAAAAAAATCCCATTGTCAAGCAATCTGCAGCTCTGAAGACACCGGCTCCCTGCACCAGCAAATTTCTAACTGTTCTTTGTGACTGGTGCTGGCAATAAGGTAGGAAAGTAAATGAGTTCCTAATGCAGGATGTAAGATATTCATTAAAGACCAGGTAGAAGAACATTAATTTACCTTTTAAAACATATTAGGAGACAAATAAGGCAATGAATTCATTAGTATGCATGCATTGCCTCAGCTGATCAGGTCAGACAAGCTCAGCTGTGCCTCCTAGCACTGCAAAACACTGCTGATAGTATTAACATTTTAATAATAATTGTAGTCATATTTACTGATAGGCAAAGGCAGGATGTGATTTACTCTAGCAGAAATCTTGGATGGGTTTTCTATCTAGCTTGTTCCCAGGTTCACACCACCTCTATGAATAATGCACTTAACTCCTATTGCTGACTATGGCCAGCAGCAAAACACGAAAAACAACAACAACAACCTGTTTAAAAAGCAGCCTGAAAACATCCTAAAAACAACCCAGGGAGTCTGAACAACTCAATCCTGCAAACATCCTGCGCTAACTGGGAGAGCAGCTGAATAGAGCTGAATAAAAAAAGGGGACAAACTCTTCTGTTCGGTACACACAAGGAGTAAATAAACTCTATTCCACCCCAGATAAAAATGGGTACACTTGCTGTCATTTATATTTTACAGCAACCCTCCCTTGGAGCTTCAGTTCCTTCAGCTGAGATTCCTGTTGGGATCTTTCCCTTGGCCACAGAGTCACCGTGTGCAGGGATAAACCACTGCTTTGAAAGCTGAATTATACTCTGCTTTGGGGTCTCCAAACACAGGTGAGATCTTCCTTCACGTGCTGGCCAAATGCAGTGTTAGTGCAAAAGCAAAACCAACAAAAACAGCACTTGAGCACTCTTTGATCTGGGTCCTGTCATGCCAAAGCTGTGTCAGAAAAGCTGCTGTGGGAAGGGCTGGGTAGTAATTGCCTGAAGTTACTTTAAAGTGAAGTTGCCTGCTGAGATTAAGCAAGAAAATGCAACAATATCTGCATCTATTTATTCTGAAAAGCATAATCAGGGAAGGAGGGGAGTTTAAGGAGTGTGAGCCCAGTCCACCGAGCCTGAGCACACGGAACATGAGCTCTCAAAGAAGCTACTTCAAAGGCAGAATGAGAAGGAAGAGACATCAGTGGGAACCAGATGATACAGGGGAAGCAGGGCTCAGCAGCCAGTTCATTAAGTGCATTTTTGCACAGGGTTTCTGATGGAGCAGCTCACAACCACACAGGGCAGCCACTGCAAGGCAGAGGATGGAGTTATCTCCGTGGCTGGCTGCTCCCAGCCTCTCCCTGAGCCAGCAGCCACTCTTACACATCATTAAGAGACAAGCTCCCCACGGGGACCACCACTGGCCTCACTGGCACGGGAAGCAGCCCTCTTGCTCTGCATCACTGAAGGCTGGAATGTTCCCACACTGCCTCCATCTGAAACACCACAGCTTTTTGAGGCAGCTCTGGGATTTTCGTGGGCAAAGTAATACATCCAGAGAGGGTCACCTCAAGGATTTCTGATGTTGAGAGCAGCCTGGAAGCCAGGTGAAAGCACAGTCCAGCCCATCCAGAGCTGGTTCATCGGGGATTTATCATAATGTTTGTGGGGTGCTCAGAGGGAGCCCTGAAGATGTGAGTTTTAATTGAAAAGGGATTGCAGGGGATATAAACCAACCTAAATGTCAGCACTGTTGCTTCCCCTAAAGGTCAGAATGAGCATGCTGAAACCACAAGTCTGAAAATGATACCTCTGACAGAGCTGTTCCAGCCATCCGTGGGTACAGAGCAACGCTCCTCTATTCCAGCTTGGAAACTGGCAGGGAAGGATGGGAGAACAGCCTCACAGAGGGCTGGGAACTGGATAGAGCCTTTTGGATGCAGCTGCAATAAAAGAGTCTTCTGACGCCTTCCAAAGGCACAGCCCAAGTTATTACAACAGCATTAATGCACCATTAGGGCTTGCTGGAATCAGAGGGGAAGATTTTGATTTTTAAAAACAGAGTCAAAGGAAGGCAAGAGTGAAAAAAAAAAAAATTATATTCAGTCCTTTTAAAGCCTGACCTAAAAAGCCTCGCAGTGTAAAATATGCACTAAAAAATTTATGTCAGGTTTCTATGGTTATACCTATGTACGGGTGTGACACAGAGCAAGCTCAACCTTGCTCCTGCTGGCCTTACACGCCATGGAACTCAAAGAGCTCTTCCCAGTGGAAGAGCAAAGCTCTTGGAGTCAGCAGGGACAGCTGTGCTGGCTGTGTGGATGAGCTGAACAGGCACAGGTCGCTGCCCTCTGCCCCAGCAAGGCTTTGCTGGCATGAAGGAGAGAGCTCAGGGCGTCTCTCCTGCTCCCCAGCACCTCTGGGGATGGGGGGGTTCTGTGCATTCCCTTCCCCTACAACAGCTCCTGTTCCTGGAGGTCTGTGCTCACCTCATGAACCTGGTGGTGCAGGCTTAACCCCAAAAGGGATTGAGAGGTTACAAGCCCCTGTCCCTGGAAAGGCAGTCCCACAGCAGGTCAGAGTGGAACAGCATCCCTGGGAAAAGGATGGGTTTGTGGGGTGGAACTCGAACAGAGGCAAGAAACTTTCTTTGCTTTATACCAGGGGAAAATACCAGCCCCCCACTCAAGATAAAGGATTCAGCTCTCCAGAACAACAAATGCTTGTTAAAAATGGAAACAAAGGGTCTGATTCAGCTCTCGCCCATGCAAAGAAAACCCCCCAAACCAACCAGATTAAAGCCCCAGTGCTGATGAGTGGATTCACATATCAAGCAGTGTAATGGAGAAGCCTCTCTCTGAGTGTTCCTCTTGGTTTCTAAGGAGCCAGCTGTTATTTATGCAGTCTATTTACACTTTCTCTTGGCTCTTCATGCAGAGGAATTATTTTATAGTGTAAGCTCCTTCTCTTTATTTTCTCCTTACAAGTGCATGCACAACAGAAAGAGAAGGTAGGACAAAGATGTTTGAAAGAACCACATGTAGGTATGTTTTAAAGACAGAAGATATTTCAGGTTGTCAGTATGAAATTGTCAGAGAACACAAATTACTACTGTCTGTGCTTTTCTCCTTCCTAAGAGGATTGTGCTAATTAAACAAGAAGAGATTATCAAACTTTGTCTACAGCTGATAAAATCCAACTACAAATTAAAATGCATGTTAAAGCTAATCCATCACAAACTGAAAAATTAAACTAGTGCATTTGTAATGTTTTCAGCATCCTTTGTCCTTCAGACAGTGCCCAAATACTAAAATTTGGTTGAGTTTAATGTTTTGCACTTATGTAGAGATTTAGAATTGTACATTCCGTGCAGTTCCCTAAATGCTCGTCTTCTTCTCATGTTTAAGATTGTGTCAGTAATTTGCATTCCCTTTTACAAATGGAAAAGTAAAAGGAAAGGGAAAATGTAAGCAACTGGATTAAAATAAACTTTTGCCTCCTTCCAGTGCCAATAACTTTGAAAAAGTTTCCTCTTGTTTTTACATACCTCTGATGAGTCATGGCAGCAGAAATGCCAAAATGCCACCAAAGAAAGGCTTTTCCCTTTTTATTATTGGAACAAGCAAGAACAAAAAGTTCTAGAAATACAGAGGGAGACACATTCTCCTGGGTCCCAGCCTTGCTTGCACGTATGGGCCTGAGTCACTGTGGCTGTGATTAACCAGATCAGAATGAGGGAGTTGGTCCACAGGGGCACACCCAAGCCCCAGCGCTGCTGAAATTAGAATTTAAACCTTGGGGTTACTAAATCAAAGCACTCAATCTCCAGATATCCATCTGATCCTTGATAACCAAAGGGCATTTTCCTCCTGGATCAAGTCCACTGCAGTCCAGAACAGTGAGTGTGACAATAGCTAAAGGGTGAAGGAACAGATCTGAATAGAAAAGATAACCAAGAGGTTGTGGAGGCTGGAAGAAAAATTACAGCTCTCAGCCACAGGACCTGAGGCCTGTTCCTTGGTTTGCTGCCTGCTGGGACAAGTCATGTTTTGTTTTCCCTTCTGGTTTTTTTCTTGGTCTGATCACTTGACATTTCAGACCCCTTTTGGGAAGGGGCTTTGTTCCACTCAAGTTTGGTGATAACACTTAATGCAGAAGTGACATTTAGGACCTCTGATGATTGAAGTCATAACTGTATAGTGAATAAAAAAATAAAAGATATTGGTGTATTTCATCATAACAATCTCATACCTTCTAAAGTAATTTTAAATGTATTTATTATGTCAAATTTTCTTGTACTTTTGAAGGATATCCTGACTCTGATGGAGTCAAGATTCTGAAAAGCACAGGCTGCTCCTCATAAGCAGAGCACACACAAAGCAAATTCCCTGCAAAACCCAGCCTTGAGAGAAAAATAGGAGAATATACATTAAATGCTTTTGCCCACAAGTCACCCTATTTATTTTCTAGATAACATTTGAGCACTGCTTTTATCACAGAATCACAGAATTTCTAGGTTGTAAGAGACCTTCAAGATCATCGAGTCCAACCCATGCCCTAACACCTCAGCTAGGTCATGGCACCGAGTGCCATATTTATATACATATATTCACATATATATTCATATATACATTATATATATATATTTATATTTGCTCTCATCTCCTTGACTGAAGATGCACACTGCTTTCAAACCCAGCTGGGAAACCAGCCTGAGAGGTGTCTTCATTCTGCAGTTCCCCTCACCTCTGTCTCCAAGACCTCAGACACTCCTACAGCTTCCTAAAAGCACCAGCAGGTCCATTCATCCACCAAAGCTGCCCATGCCCTGAGAGCTGGGCCTGCTTTCAAGCTGTGCTTACACAGGATCCTTTGTACACCACCACTGTCCATCCCACGTCCCAGGGACTGCCTGGTTCCCCCTGCAAAGGCAGCCAACCCCTCCAGCCTCTCCCTGCTGGTTGTGTGCCCACATGGATCTGTGGTGGCCCAGCACAGCCAAAATATGGATTAGCCCTGGCTGGGGGATGTCTTATCTCAAAAACTCCTGTCTTGGGGTCAGCTGTTGGTTAAGACCTGCTCCAGCCTCTTGTGCCATGTCCCTGCAGGCAGAAACTGAGATCCTGCTTGTCGGGGAGAAGAGTAATTGCAGGTCTCTGGTTTCACTCTAGTTTGGAGTTAATTTCTCCTGGTTCAAGGCAATGGAATAACAAATTCCACGTGTCCCTGCAACTGCATTGGCTTTGCACTGTGATTTGTGTGGAGTAAGGTCCACTTAGACTAGAAAACACAAGGGTAGTATTTATTTAACTGATTATTCTGCATTCTTGTCTTATGAATCACTCTCCACAGATGGTACTTGTGCCATGTCCTACTTTCTGGTTTGACAAATGACTGCTCTAAGACTCCCTTAGATTGGCTCTTGCTCGAGTGTAACTGCATTGAATGCAACGGATTTGTTTTTTATTTATATTGGGTGTCAACAAAGCTGGACACGGGGCCTTTAAAAGTAAAAGAGTGCCCCAAATACCTGTAGAATTCAATATGGCACATTCATTATTTATAAAATGACTGTTTCTCTTGCAGAACATTATTGATATTGTTATTTTGTGAGCTTTCCACGTGTACAAGTGATATGTACAACTGTACTTAGTCAATACTGCTTGAGATTAATAAGACTGGTGGAAGGTTTTTCAATCAATATATTCACTCCAAAGAATATGCAACTGTGTATATGGGGGAATTGATTCTGTTTTCATAGAGATGTAAATAAAAACAATTCTCAGAAGCAAAAGGAATTGTGAAAGTGGGAAACGAGAAGGCCATTTGTGATGTAAAGATTAACATACATTTTAAATACCACTTTGTGGCACTTTGGAGACCATTTTGGGATTACGGTAATTTTATATTCAGTAAAAAGCAGCTTTCAAATATAGAGCCACAAATTACTTCTAGTGAGGAAAAAAAGCAAAAAAGCTCCTTTCCCCCCTCCACCTCCCTATTGCCAAAGGGTTTGTCAGCTTACTCTTGCCAATCCTTACTAAAGAGGGTCTGGTTGCATGAATAGTACTGCCAGAAGTAGAAATCAGCAGGAATGAGCTGTCTAAAGGCTCACGTATGAAAACCAGCCTACAAAGTTCAAGGAATAATTTCAAGGAAAAGCAGGAGCCTTTCTATTCTCTGAGGGAGAAAAGAGGGAGCAACCACCCTGCAACCCAGGGAGAGATGAGAGGGGCTTTGGCCCTTCCGTGGGTTAACCTTGCAGGCTCTGTATGATGAAAGGAGTGTGAAAACCTGAGATCTGGTATCTTCTTCTTTT
>VWYO01010501.1:30696-44484 GCA_013400275.1 Rhadina sibilatrix | reverse complement strand
TTTTTTTTTTTTTAATATTCTTCCTCCCCTTGGTGGTTTCTTTCACTCATCCTGCTCCTGTTACAGTACATGGCTTCAGGACTGGTTCTTTGACTAAAGCAAGATCCCCTAACTAAGCCCCAAAGATCTGATGAGTTCCTCTGTCCCAGCACAGAGCAAACCCAGGCACTGCCTGTGAGGCACTTTTTAAAATTAATTCATGCACATCACTACCACTCACCTCTCTTGCCTAATCCACCCAGGGAGCCTGTTTCCACCCCAGGGAACAGGAGTGGATTCAAATCCCACAAATATTCCTTGGTTTTAAGGATGTCCTGGCTCCCTCCCTGCAGCCACAGTGTTTTGGGCAGCTTTTGCAAGCAAATAGGTTTGGCTCTATCTATACAGCTTGGGAAAAGGAAGGTATTAAGCAAAACAGAAAGTATTGCTGAGCAGCTGAGTTGATTACACTTGTCCTTGGATGGAGAATGATCTGTGCTGGGGCAGGTGCCATCTCTGGGGGCCCTGTGAGAGCCTTGTGCTGGACACTGAAAGGAATCGACAACCTCATGACATTTCATACTGGATGTTATTGCTGTCCTGGCCAAACCACAATTTGGGTAATTATATCCTGCCCACCTCTGCTGCTGCTGTGCTTTCAATCAGATGTAATATTCTTCATATCCTGTCCAAAACTCCTGTGTGCTGCAAAAATAGCTACTTCATTTTTGCACAGAAGTGACTGGTTTTCAGCTGTGGTTAGGACTCCTTGCAGATGTAGAAAGTAAATAAATAGGACTTCTGGAGAGAAAAATCCAGTGCAGGCTGTATTCTCTTTTCACATCCACTGTAATTCCTGATCTTCACGCATTAACCCCAGACCTTTTCAGCTGTTTTCTACCCAGGGCCCAGAAATGCAGAATCACCCAGGACTGTTCCTGCTTGGCACCGAGTGAATCTGCAGTGACAGTCCCAGCTGGGAAGAGTCTGCAGCCTGAATACCTAAGACAGTTCAGATAAAGCATAAGCCCAGTAAAAAGCAGAGAGAGTTGGCCAAGGTCACCTATGTCTCTGTGGGGACCTCTCCTGCTGGTCAGGTTCCTGATACAAGTCTGAACTGAACAAAGTCTCCCTTCAGTGTCTCTTCTGTCCCCTCTCCTTCTCGGTCAGTTCATATCTTTCTAAGTTGAACTGGGTTTTGCTTTTTTAGTGATTTCTAATTCTCTCTTTCCTTCCTCAGCCAATAGCAGGAAGTCACTGGAGTGTATTTTTTTACCTGTTGGATGCATTTTTAGAGCACACATCGCTGAGTTGGGTGCACAGAGCAGCTGCTTTAACAGCTCCGTTTAAAGCTGCATTGCTCCGAATCCTCTCTCTGTTTGCAACCAGCCCCTTTGCTAGGGGTTAAAGCTGCAGGTTGTGTAGCAACAACCCAAAAAGCCTTGGAAGTCCCTCTGGGGGCGGGATGCCATCTGGAATTTGCACTGCTCCTTGCTGAGAGCGTGCCTGGTGGGATGGACCAGGGAGGGAGAACAGAGCCCCTGCCCAAAGTGCCTTCAACAGAAGGAAATGTCACAAACCAGAGGCAAAACGTTCCAGGGCTCCCAAAGTTGATGTGATAGATCTCTCTGCCTTGTCTCCTTTCCTTTTTCTCTCTCTTTCCCCTCCTCAATCTGAAGAGGTGGCTTAAAGCTCCTGAGCTTCCCAGCAGCAGAGTGATGGGGCAGGGGTTGTCAGGAAGTAAAGAAAAGGAAAATCCTTATAAGCAAGAGCCTGATGATTTGACAAAGCTTCTGCAGAGCTCAGGGAGAGCTTTGCCTGACTCAAGGCTAAACAAGAAGTTCAACACCTGGCTCATTAAGAGTGGTGAACAGTTCAGATTGAGCTTTTGGCTCCAATAAAGCCTTTTGCTATGTGCCTCAGACACCAGCATTCAGGCAAGGATTGGATGGGACAGTGCAGCATGAGCTTCACTTTTAGGGCTGAAAAATTATTATTATTATTATTGCTACCACCATCACCATCATCACCATCATCATCATCACCATCATCATCATCCCATTATTATAATTATTATCATTATAGCTGCTGTTATTATATTTCAGTGGAAATAGTCACAGTTGAATTCATATATATGCTAATGTCTTGCTGAACCAGAACCTGTGAAAATAAAGAAGAGAAACCTGATGGATGAACAATTTAACACTGAGCTGGTCCCAGTTAGCAAATGGGAGAGCACAGATTGCTGTACCTGCTCCAGACAGGAACACTGCTGGGTTGGAGGGGAGGCATTACAGGCTTGAGGATCTGTCCCAGAAACTCTTCCGAGACCATTTTTTGATGCAGGTGCATTTCAAAAAACCTGCAGACAATCCCTAGGCAAGCAGACAGGCAAAATTACCACTCTAAAACCTGCTGGCTGCAACACAGCCATAGACCAACCCTAACTCTGCTGTAACCATCCTGCAATGCCTGGTGTTCAAAATAAATTGTCATCTCCTTTCTCCAGACACTATTACTATTTCTGGGCATGAAAAGGAAATGGATGTTTTATTTCATGTGTTACTCATGGAAGTGAAATGCTCTTATATGTGCCATACTCCCTGCCTGAGGAGTAATGGTAAAATACAACTTGCATTTTTAAACTTTGTCTATATTTGAATTTTTGCTAGCCCAGCTCTGACACGTAGGAATGTGGGAAAAAAAAAAAAAAAAAGAAGAAAAAAAATCACACCCTCTAACTAACGTAACAGGAATGTACAAAAATCCTCGTCTATTTTTTGCCAAAATCACTTTGAAATCTGGTTTAATTTATCAGTAAAGACTCTCTCTCTTTTTTTTTTTTTAATTACAATCTAGTTCTTGCTAGGGAAATAGCTAGGTTGGTACTGGTTTCATAAATATGGATCTGGAGACAAACTTAAATTTTGAAATAGTCAGTAACAGAGTTCTTGGGCCCAACATCTGCTAAATGCCAGGCTGCTTTTCACCAGAGGAGCAGAGGGATTGGCTCCCACTTGACCAAATGCCAAGGTGGGGTGAAGTGGATCCTGTATGATGAAAAACACCCCTGGATATTTCTAGTTTTTCTCCTTTTTTCTCTAGTTTTCATCGTTTTGCTGTTGGACATCACAGGATCCACCTCCTCCTTGCTATTGCTCTTCCCAAAATCCCAACTTCCCTGCCCCATCTGCATCCCAGCTGCAGAACCCCAAATGGTGGCTCACACCTTTTATATCTGGATTCTGAATACAAACCAGAGCTGAGCACACATGGAGGTGCTGTGGCCTGGGTTTTCCCTGCACTGCTGCTGTGCTTTGCTGGGAAAAACTCAAGTTTCTCCAGCTGGGCTGTGCTGAGAGAAACATCTTGTCACCCTCTGTGTCACAGCCCCTGGAGCAGCCTCGTGCCAGGGCCTGGCACCGCTGCTGGGGGAATGCTGGCAAGCACTGAGTCAAAAAAACCCCCCCCAATGTAATTGGAAAAATTAGCATGATCACCAGACAGGAGAACATCCCCATATGTTTTCTTCAGAGAGCCCACAGTTTCTTTAGCACCATGCACGGTCTGCAGGCAGAAGGGAGCTGCTCACTGCTGCCTGACTGCAGCTGCAGAGGCTTTGGCTGAGCACAGAAGGTTCAGCAGGGACACGTTTGTCTGCACTCACCAGGAGGAGGGCTTACCAAAGCACACAGTCAGCTCACTGGTGCACCACTGTGCTGCTGAAAGTTTCTGCTTTCTGGGTGAAACTTCTAAAAATAGCCTCCTCTTTAATATTAAGCTCGGGGCATGGATATTGCTTTTGGCATTTTGTTCTCTGCTGGAGGAACTCTACCAAGGAAAAGTTTCCCACGGCCTGCTCTTTCAATTCTCTTTACACATAACACAACAGTGACACCAGAGCAGTCTGAAACGAGAGGCAGGAAAACATTTCAGTTCTGCAGCTCTTTATTTATTTATTTTTTTTTTTTTTCCCCCACTGGTTCTGCTGTGCTGGGATACTGCACTTCACATGGCACGGCATGTGAGACAGACCCCTCCTAGAGAGGGTGATAACAGCTGCAATATCTACAGGGAGGAGAAGGGGAAGGTTGCAGTGAAAGGTGCTTCCAGCTGTACTTTAGAGATAGAAGCTAAGTGTTGGAGCTACAAGTAGGTTTTGTCTGGAGTTCTCATCTCAGGCTGGACTACGTCTAGTGGATATCAGTGCCAGGCAGTCTCAGATGCAGAAATAACATTTCAAGTAGGACAGCCTAGAAAAAACTGAAAGAATCTGCCCTTATTTTTAAAAAATAATTCAGCTCTCCGAGGCCTCACCACCTGAAACTTGGATACAATTGGTCATGTCCAGCAGAAGCCACCAGGGATGGATGAACCTTGGTAGCTGGAGATGGAGGAGCTGCAGTTACCCTTCTGCATGAGAAGTGAAGCACAGACTCTGAGCCATTCATTTATCACTGCTGTGATCAAATGGAGCAGGGGGGACCATGGATCTGATCTACTCTTGTGCTTTAGCCATCCCCATCCAGCCACTGCAGACACTCCATCCCAGAGGAGGACTCTGCAGCTGGATTTTCAAAGCAAGGGTCACACAGCAGCAAGGCTGGAGGGGACAAGAATTGGTGCCCTCCTCCACTTCACACAGAATTACAAACAGAAAGAAGTTCCTTCCTTTCCATATTTTCACTAAACTAAAGTTCAGTTTTCTAGAGGGGAAATCTCCTGATCTTTCTTTGTCTCTGGACCAATTATCTTAATAAATAAATTCTCTGGCACAGGTTCATAAAATAGATAAAACAATTTGTTTTAGTGAATAGATAAAATCACAAAGTAAGGAAACAACAAAAAGAAAGCCGTGCAAGAGCAACACAAACATTATCAGGGAGAAAATGATCAAACAAGGTTCCCAAGGGATTTTAAAGGCCATGTTCTGCTTGGAATGCACACGTTTTACCAGCAAAATGTTAACACTTTCCATTTTCACAGCATGAGGACAACAGAGGTCTGGTTAAATTTCTGCTCAAATATGAACTTCAAAGATAAAGACCCACCCCTATTAAGCACTCACATGAACACACTCACATGCATGCAGACACTGAAGAGTCTCCAGTCCTTCTAGTGTTTTCCATTATTTTTAGAATAACAAAACACTAATTGAAGACCTGACTCATAATTAGACTCTGATGAGTTTTGGTCCCCTCACCACTAAAATGGTGACATCAAATCAGAAGAATTTGTTTCTGCAAATAATTTCTAGCTCTTTATATGTAAAAAGGGTTGAGCTTATTCGAACTACTGTCTTTCTCAATGCATTTTATTTAAAGATGTTTTTAAGATGTTGAGAAATTTTCATTCTTGTGGCTGGGGGAATAATTCTTCTGGGGTTGCTACCTTTTATTTTTTTTTTTTTTTTACTTGAACTGAAATGATTTAACGTTTCTGCTCACAAAGCAAAACAAATATTATAATTTTGCTTGGCCTATTTAAGAATACACAACTGCCAGAAAATCGATATGGAATGGGTTCCTATATTATTAAAGATGTGTGATTTTTAAGATCACTTGCAGCAAGGTACTAGATATTCCTCCCTGCCAAGTTTCTTCTCTACCTTTTCCCTACAGCATGTACATAAAGAAATCAGCTTTTCCCGGTGCTCTGATGAATTATTCCTCTGTCCTACCCATTGTGTGATCCCAAACAGGATGGTACCAGGAAGGACTTTAATTTTGCAGGTGTCAAGTTTGTTATTGTTTGTGGTGTTTGCAGGTAGACTGTGATGCACAACACACAATTACCTTCAAGGGGAAGAACACAGAGGGAAAACATGAGCTCTATAACATCCAGGTTTCAGTGTAGTCAACAATAAAATTAGATTTTCCACTTTGGCAAACCACCTTAGTCCTGCCTTATTTACTGGAAGTGTTCTGGGTGGTGGTGTGATGCTGCAGGCCCTGGAGGTGTCACAGACTCCATCTCACCCAGAGAGGAGATGGTTTTGGGACCTGGGAAGCAGCAAGGACCAGGGCAGAAAAGAGCAGGAAGGACCAGGGTAGAAAGACAGCATAAACTCCATCCAGCCAGGATTTCCTTTCTGTATTAAATATTTTCAAATCCAAGGCAGTGCACAAGGAATTTGCTGGGGACTGATTCACCACACTCTGCCACAGGACAGGGCAATGCCACAACTTTCTCTGGAGCATCTTCTGCTAGCCTGGCTTTGGCCAGTCCCTATACCCAGTGACATTGTTCAGTGTTTGTTCCCTTCTGCTCATTTTTATGTCTGGTCATTCATTTCATCTCCCCCAAAATCAAGGCAATTGTATCTTGCCTTGGCTCCACCTCTGCTGGGCTGTGAGTGTGAGCCCAGGAACATCATGAGGAATTTCTTGGTGAGAAAAACATCCCCTCCCCTGCTGCCTGGCATTTCATCAAGGAGAGAACTGTGGAGCTGAAGGCAGAGGGAGCTTTTGCTACGACAATTAAGGTTTAGGGAGTCTTTTTTTGTCTTNATTAAGTTTTAGGGTTTTTTTTTTGTTTTTTTTTTTGTTTTTTTTTTTTTTTTTTTTTTTTTTTTTTGTGTCAAAAGTGAATGAAGTGCTTGTCTGTCATGGCTTTGCAGGCTGGTGTGAGTCACACTGAGAGAGGGGCAACCTTGGGCATCTGCACACTTGGCTCTGCACAGCTTGGTTGTCTTAAAACCAAGCAAGGAGCTTTAGGAGCAGAGGGATGGGCAGAGAAATAGCATCATCCACTGAGGAACCATCAGTGCTGATGAGGTTACACTGCATGCACGAGTTGGGGAGGGTCTGTTTGCTTTCATGCATTCTGGAAGGCTCCAGTCCTACAGCCCTGACCCTGCCTGTTTATCCACAGCAGGCCCAGTGTGGGTGCCTTAATTTGAGTGTTCAGCATCCAGCAGGAATGGCTTTGTTGGCTTGGAAAATAATACAAAATTTAAATAATAATAATAATAATAATAAAAATCAACTGAAAAGTTTTGTACAAATATTGCTAGAGGTTCAAAGGTGTGTCCCAAATCTGAGCACATGGAGGAGGCAGGGACTGCAGGGTGACCAGGGACACTTCTGGTGGGGACTGGGTCAGGTTCCCCCTGCCTAGAAGCTTCTCTGGAAAGCTCCACTCATCCTCACCTTCATCCACAGGCCACTCTGCTGGAGCAGCTGAAGGGGTGAGGAGAGAAGTGCAGAAAAATGCCAGTTCCTGGTGCCACTGAGTGTGGGTGGCACCACTCCACACCCCTCCAGCTGCTCAGCTCCCATCCCAGCACATTCCTGTGTCTGCTTTTGGCTTGGGTTAAGGGTTTAACCATTCCAGCACACACCCATCCCAGACTCCCCGTTTCCAGTGCATTTAAGCACTGGGGTTGTCTTTAGTTATAATTTACAAGACACTCATTGCATGGACATTGATGGCAAAGGGCTGTGTGTGTTTTAAAGCCAGCCCAAGTGCTCAGAACAACTTTTTCCCATGGTAAAATACTTGCTCAATTGGTAATCTGCGAGTGTGCATCCAAAGCAGCAGCCATTTAAAAATAATAAAACTGAAAAACAACTCTATCTAAAAAAAGCCATAACCCTTAAAAAAGTATTTTCAATGACACTTATTAAAAATGAAAGGATGTTTCTAATTATGTCTGCCTTTATACTTTCTTGAAGCTCAAAAATAGCAAAAACAGACAAAGCCTAAACAAATAGAACAATTTTTGCTTTCAGATGAGTGAAAAGCTCTATGTTCTCCAAAATGATTTTGACCAATCTTTTTGGTGGAAAAGTGTCTATATTTTTCTTGTGTGGCATGAACCTCCCTTCCACAGTTTTAGTCTTTTTCCCATTTTCCAGGCGAACCCGCACATCAAAATAAGGGGGGAGAGAAAAAAAAATAAATAAAATCGATTCTCCAATTTTTTACACTTCTCTAACAAGGACCAGTCTCACCTGATGAAATACCTACAAAGCATAACTGTAAATTTTATTGTCTACCACACACCCTTGGTCGATTGAGTAACAGCTACGAGCCCTCAGAAATCAATCCATATTTATCACATAACCAAACCTTTGTGAAACAGAAAGCAGCACAGGTTTTCCAGGCATTGTACGATCTGGGATTTGAGAGTGAGCGTGCGTGTGTGTGTTGGAGAACATTTTGACCACAAACTGAGCTGATTATCGATATAATTATGCTGCAATCACACCAGAGGAGAGTATCCAGTAAATCAAATCCAACTGTCCGCCCACTCGCAGAGAAGAGAGACTAAAACCTGTCAAATTGGGGAAGGAGGAACAGGTGGCCTCATTTGCAAAAAAAAAAAATAAATAAAGGCTGCTCCTCGCATGGCCAAGTGCTGAACATCCAAACTCACACACACACACACATGTTTATTAAATGCTGAGTGTTTAATAAGCTTTCTGTGCAGCACATTAAATGTGCTTCTGGTGTGTGCACTGATATAAAAGTGACACGCAGGTCTCCTTGCACACTGAGCAAATAACCTGGGGCTCACTAAGTGCTGCCATAAGTTTTCACCTTTTCAATGTTTTTAATGGCTGCTGACAGCAGTGTGCAGCCTCTGTGGAAGCTCTGCCCAGCCCTTCAGAGGCAGCAGCTCTGTCAGTAGTTCAGAGGAAGCTCC
Source organism: Rhadina sibilatrix (assembly GCA_013400275.1). Taxonomy (NCBI): domain Eukaryota; kingdom Metazoa; phylum Chordata; class Aves; order Passeriformes; family Phylloscopidae; genus Rhadina; species Rhadina sibilatrix. The sequence goes on along the minus strand of VWYO01010501.1, from coordinate 35,855 downwards.
TGCTATGCTGATGTGGGACATCTTCTCTCCCCAGCGTGGGGAGTGGCTCCTGTTTTTGGAGACTGCTGCCTAGCTGGGGTTCTCACATGATGGGGGTCTCAAGAAATCCTTGGCATCCTAACAAGTGGTGATTGCCGTCTCTCCAGATTTTAGAAATCACTTTAAACTGAAGGAGGGCAGGGTTAGATTGGACACTGGGAAAAAATTCGTCAGTGGGAGGGTGATGTGGCACAGGTTGCCCAGAGAAGCTGTGGCTGCCCCTGGATCCCTGGAAGTGTCCAAGGCCAGGTTGGACAGGGCTTGGAGCATCCTGGGATAGTGGAAGGTGTCCCAGTAGTGGCAGGAGGTTGTACTAGGCCAGCTTTAAGTTCCCTTCCAAACCAAACCACTCCATGATTCTATGAGATTTTGAATTTCCTTCATCTTCTCTGACCTCCTGACACAGTGGGCACCAGTGGCCAGACCAAGAGCCCCCAAAGCAGATGGCACTGAGAAAACTCAAATCTCATGAATGTTGCCATATCCAGTTTCCTCCTGTTGGAAGGTGCAGGCACGTAGGGCAGATGCCAATCAATCTATTTTGGCAGGGAGTGGCAGCAGGTACAGGAAGAGCCTGCCATGCTTTGGGATGTTTTTGGAACAGCTGCATTCCCCTGCTCACACAAGACTGATCTCTCAGCTGTGGGTGTTGTAATGACCCGACTATGAATCTTCAAACTCAAGGTTAATTCCTGTTTGCAGTAATGGATGGGAAAAAGCTGAAAATCCATCAAAATCACAATTAGGAGGAAAATGCCTCTGAAAGCAAATGCCTTGAGGAAGAGCTCTCTATGAAATGAAACGCAGGTACGGCAAACGCTGTGAGTTCTCAGGATTCAAGGGTGCCCTCTTTCCAGAGGTTCCTGAAGGAAGAGATGAAAAACAGCTGAATGTCTTAGAAGGAAGGCTGGGGCAGCTGCCCTCTAACAGGAGATTCTCAAAGGCTCCAGTCTCTGGGGTGCCTATATCATATATTATCTAAAGGGAGAAAACGTATGGGATTTAAATGTATGGAAAGTACAAGACCGTGTGGGACACACTGAAATTGCAATCATGAGCCCAAGTACGAAATAATAAGGCAGAATGATGATCTGTGGAGTCATTAAGTCCTTATATTCCTAGCTGCAGATGATGTTGTCTCACAACTCCTTTCCCGAGCATAAACCAGCTGTGTTCAAGTCGTGGTACTGAGGTTGCAGCCCCAGAGATCCATAGAAACATGGCAAATCTGGTTTGTATGTACATCCCTTATTCCCAGGGCTAAAGGAATACTTCTGAAGGTAGAAAACTCCAGGAGAAAATGCTCTGTAAAGAAGTTTAAGGGCCCATCTGAAGGGGAAAGCAAGCAGTCGCTTTAACAAGGATTAATTTTTAATTGTTTTGTGTGATTTCAATGGACACAGGCTGATGTAGGAGAGAGAGCATTTGCAAAGACCTCTTGTAGCAGTGCATGCTCTCTGATTTAACCTGTAAACTGCTTCTCATCCTATCCTGGGATGGTTTTCTGCTCTCAGTAGCACAGTGAACTCTTGTCCATGTAAATCCCCCATGAGGTAGGTGACCCCTTTGTGATCCAGCACACACTCCTGCTCCACTCATAAAACCAACCACTCTTCCCGAACAGTCTACAAACTGCAGCCACCATGAACCCCACCCTGACCATATTTAGCAGGCAGGGGTGTGATTCTGAGCTTGAAGGTTAAAGACCTGCACAGGTCCATCCCCATGGCTGGACTGCAAAGAGAAGTCAGTAATTCACACAAGCTACCACCAAATGGCACTGAAAACCAGGAATCCCTAACACAGGAGCCAGGGACCTCCTGGAAGCTGCAGAGCTCTGTGCCACTGGGCTGTGCAGCACTGGGAGATGTTGATAAACTTCGTAGCAAATACACCCAGTGGGAACATTTTCTTTCCACAACAGGCACCGAGGTCTTTGACATGGAATATCATATTTTCAACCAACCCATTGCCTTGCCACGCTCCTCTCCAAGGCAAGCCATAGTGATGACATCTTCCTTATCATCAATAAAAATGATGTACAGCAGACTGAGGAGTTATTCAACAAGCAATTTCCAAAGATCACCTTTAGTACAGCGTATAAAACAGATCTAGGACTCCCTTTTCAGGATGTCAGAATTTTATGAAGCATCAAGTCTCCACTTGCAGCTCCCTGTTATGAAAAGAACAGCTCTTCATGTCAATATACAGTGTTTTGCTTGCCTCAGCACATCCCCATGACCGTGCAAAAAAGGGTTGCTTGTGATGAGGATCGTTATTAAAAGCATCACTGAGGTGATGCAAGAGAGGAAAAACCATTTGCAAAACACATCTAAAAAGAGCTGAGCAGGTGTTGCTGTCTTCCAGCTCATCTTGCCTGAGCCTATGGGATGCCTTAAGTTTGAGCTTTCATGTTTTTCAGATTTTGTGCTGCCTAGGGGTGCAGTTCTGAGCCTCCTATTAACTTCTGGTAAACTCTCTTCACAGAGCAGAGACACGAAACAAATCCTGTTCCTGCTGCACACCAAGGACAACTTTCAGCCCAACAGCACAAACAAGGGTGGCTGGAGGGAGGAACAAGAAGGATGGGACCTCACAACCTGAAGCTGTAACTGGACAATTAAACCTCAATGGGCAAATGGACCAAAACTTATAAAAATGCAAGATCTTGTGACCAGTCAGCCATTTTGTGGCCATTTTAGGTCCATTTTGTGACCATTTTGGGTCCACCTTGGGTGCAACCCTGGCCAGGCCCTGTCCTGCCCAAGGTGTACCCTAAAGGCCTTTCAATAAATATCTGCTTTATTCTCTGGCTCTGTCCAGTCTCTGTTTCATGTCATCATATGGACCACCCTCCATGGGGATGGTCCCACCAAGCATCATGAGCACAGATGAGCTCTGTTATTAATGAAGTTTTTCCTAACTAATGCTGTTGGAGCTGAAAATGTGGCCCCAGGAATTGATTATGCAAATCCCTCGGATGGATGGAAGCTTTTCCCAACAAAACTGAGCATCACAGATGATGATTTCTGCCATCCCTGCAGCAGTGAGGGCAAGCTAAGAGCTGAGCATGTGCTCAGAGCTAAGCACAGACTGTTACAGGAATTTCTGAGTCAAGGACTCAATCTCTTCTTGAGGATGCAGTGTTGATTCCTAACTGTAGAGATGAGTCATGAGGAGTCAAAAGACAGAGCAGAAACACATCTGTTACTCTGCTGATCTGATGAAGAAACATTTTCTCCACCTCAGTGTTTCACACCCATCCTCTCTTTTTCTTACCAGCACCTCCTCTCCCATAGCTGTGTTTTCAAATCCAGGGACATCACCATTATTCAGGAATAAGCCCTCTAGCAAAGATGAAATGAAAGCCATATTACCAGCTCAGCACTGACCAAGGATGTTAAATCCTCCTCTACCAGGAGCAAACAACTGTCTTTCGGTGATTTCTGTATCCTGAGATTTGCATCACATTTGGACACAGTAAATATAAGTAAATTAGCCCAAAAGAGTCAACATTAGATTAAAAAATAGTCTATTGTAGCAGTTATCTTCTGCATTTCAGAGGGCTGGTAGTACAATTTACTGCATGGAAGAAAAGGTGAATGGATTTGCATTTAAGTTTCATCACTTTTAAGGCCCCCAGTAGCCAAGCCTCCCCTTAAAAGAGCCCTAGTGGACAATAAACTCTTTTAGAAAATATACAGCAAAGCAGCAGTGCCCAACAGACATAAAATTAGAGTGCTGTAATGTTTCAGCTGTTCACTTCCTTTGATACTGGCAGCTGGCAGCAAGACACTTGAAAAGATGGAAGAACAAGTAACTTCTAATGGATAAATATATATATTTTTTCCACACCATATGTGTTTTAAATATACATAAATGCACACACTCACACACGTGTACTAATAGGATAAATTTACAGGGCAAACAGAAGTGAACAGTCACCAGTATAGATACTCAGCTACCATTAAGCATTTAAAATAATTACAGCTTTTAAACCATGGAAACAAGAACTTTAAAAGGACATTTTTGGTGCATTTTCCTCTAGACTGAAAATTTCTCAGGCATTTCCTCCTGAGTGAAATCAGAAATCACCAGTGCCATTATATTTTAAAAGCACAAGCTTTCTGCAGAAGATTTGCCACAATGGAGTCCCCAAATTAACCCCCAAGAAATGGGCCAAGAAAAAAACGTCTTTAATAATATTTCAGTATGCAATTAGATTTTTTTTTTTATTTCTTGTTAATTGGAATTAATTATCAATTATGTGGATGCCTTTGCACCTGTTACTTCCATGTTTAGCCATGGAAAGGGTTCTCCTTGCAGGAGGAGGGGAAGGCAGCTGCCCCCTCTCCCTGTGCACTCCACTCCTTGTGCAGGTCTGTGCTTCCAGGTCTGTCCCCATAAACCTTCCCTCTCTTACAAAGGGAAACCTCTGGATGGACAGCTCTTCACAATGACCTCCTCCCTGAAACACATGGGAATCAAAGGACACTCATTCTCCTGGCAAGGCAGCTTCCATTGTGAGCCTTTCATTCAGCAGGCTGAGCTGACCTGTCTTTATGCAAAACAGTGCTCAACCAGTGAACTGCTGAAGAACTAACAAAAAAACCCCCAAAAACCAAAAAACAAAACAAAAAACAAAACAAAACAAAAAACCAACCAAACAAAAAAACCCACAAAAAAACAAACAACAAAAGACCCAAAAAACCCCCAGCAGAAGATACATGGAAAAAGAAATCATTGACTTATTTGCNAAAAACCCAACAAAAAAACCCCCGACATTACCTGTATTTGGCTTGAAGACACCATCAAATGGATTTGTGGTTCTTTTTTGCACCTGGATATACACAATAGGGAAAACCCCTACTTTCTCATGGATATGATTTCCTCTCCCCTCTCAAACACTGAAGATATTTTTATCTGATTTATGCCATGAAGGTACAAGTCCTTGAGGTCTTTCCTCCTTTACAGAGTGTGTTCAGCTCTTATTTTTGCATTTGTGTAATGAAAATAAAAATGAAGAGACTGCATATTTTCCTCTGTAATATAAACAGGTGATATCCAGCAGGATGGGAAGGCAGTAATCAGGTGAGGCTCTCCTGCTGCAGGAGGGGTTT
>VWYO01010501.1:16731-30517 GCA_013400275.1 Rhadina sibilatrix | reverse complement strand
TTTTTATCTGATTTATGCCATGAAGGTACAAGTCCTTGAGGTCTTTCCTCTTTTACAGAGTGTGTTCAGCTCTTATTTTTGCATTTGTGTAATGAAAATAAAAATAAAGAGACTACATATTTTTAATATAAACAGGTGATATCCAGCAGGATGGGAAGGCAGTAATCAGTGCTGCTCTCCTGCTGCAGGAGGGGTTTATTTTGGATCTTTGGTTAAAAGTCCCTGCCTGGACACACAAAATTTCTTCATGAAGGTGCTGTGAGGCTGCAAAGGACCTCAGAGGCTTTGAGCAATGGTGATTATTGAGTGAACTGGTCCTGGCTAAGAGATTTGTAACACAATATTGAAATTCCATCGTGAATTTCCTTGTTCCTCATTCGATATTCTTCATTCCTCATTCCTCATTCCTAATTCTAAGATGATGTTTGCCTCAGTATCCTTTAATGGTAGGGCAAAGCTGAGCCATGGACGGAATGCACATGAGCACACAAAATGTCTGCAGCACAAGCTACGATAACAAAACTCACGAAAGCAACCAAATTACAAAAAACCCCACAAATGTTCTGCAAAAGCTTTTAAATCTTTGCCCCCTGATTTCCGCATGGAAAATTGTTTCCCTTGCAGTGTTCAGAATCTTCTGGCATTGTATTTAGCGAGGGCTGTGGCTCAGGAGGGCAAAACAGTGAGGGGACCACTCTGCCTTGGAGGAGATCAGCACCTTTGTGGGGTCTCAGGGTGACCTGAGAGAGCAGGAGCTCCACGGGGCTGGGAGGGGGCCTGGAGTGACCCCAGCTCCAGGGAGAGGTGTGGCAATTCTGGCTTCTTTTTTTCTCCTTGCCCAGGTCAGGATGAGTAATACACAGGAAACGCAGGTTTCGCGTTCAGACTGGGATGTTTATTGTTTCTTGTTTATTTACAGACTCATGAGCCGTGAGCTCTAACTAGCAAGTCAGAGAAATGAGGTAAAATGGAGCACCTCTGACTCTTCCCAAGGTTGTTTAAGCTCTAATTACCCAATAACGAGGTGACACCTATGTTATTTTTATTTCTGACCCAATAATGACCACCCAAGGCCCACAATCCGGACCGTTTTCACCAAATTACAGAAACCCATCCAAACCCATGACCAAGAAGGAAGAAGAAGGTGAAGGAGAAGGAAGAAGAAGGTGAAGAAGAAGGACTTAGACAACACCCAAAGCCCTCCAACTTGACCCACATGTATTGCTGTGTACTGAAATCCCCAGACCCAAGTTTCCAGAATTCCACCAGAGAGGAAGCTTGAGGAGCTTGCAGGTGGAGCTGGGACAGAGCCAGGACCCGGGAGGCTCTTTCACATGTCTGGAAAATGTGCAGGGCAGCATTGCTGCCTCCTGCAAGGAGCTGTGCATCCCTCATGTGCTGCTGTAATTATTACTGCTCTCTTAATCACGTTATGCAAATGGGCTGAGCGGGGAGGAGGGAGAGGAGGCAGGCAGAATAACTGAGGAGGAAAGGGTAATACTTTTGGGTGGTTACGACTTTGCTCCCTGATTAAAATTCCTGGAATTCTCAATTGTTTCTTATCAAAAGGCTTAAAAAGGAGGATTTTTCTTTTAATAAAAAATAAACGAAGAAAAATGGATCTCTCATTTCCAAGGGATACAATGGAGATCACCTTGTAGTCTGGCAGCAGAATTGATATGATTTGCATTACCAAGGATGACTAAATGGAGTGTTAAATTATCTCAAAAAAAAAAGAAAGATGTAAATTGATATTCATGACATCAACAAGGTTAGAAAGGAAAAAAAAAGAGATAGTGAGTCTTTACATGTCTTCTTGTACTATACAAGTGTTAATCTTATATTCCATGGGCACTACACTACTCCAAAAGACATCTTCTGCTTTTGTGTGACACCTCTAGGAAATGATTTGCAATTATACAAACCAGCCCTGGAATGTGATGCTGCAGCAATCAGCACTGGCTATAAAAACACTAATTATTTCTGATAAATTCATTCTGTGGGTGCATTCTGAACACACACAAGAAGTTTAGTGAGCTGCAAATTTGATTCTGGAATAAATGCATTGCATTCTAAAGGTTTCTGTTGGCAAAGAGGTGGGGGGGGAAGGGTAAACTGCCTGGTTCATCAGCTGTGGAATCTCTCAGAAATATTTTTGAGCAATATTTAAACTGTTTCATTGCTCTTAAAATGTATCACTCTTTGTATAGATTCCACCACTGTTCACGTATTTATCTATACACATATGCACATACATGGGAAATACATTGGAATTTGCAAAGAATATGCAAGGAATGTGCAATTCCATGAGTAAAAATCCATATTTTGCCCCCACATGGGTATTAACTTGGGTTGACCCTGGGCTAATGTTGTCTTCTAACTTGGGGTCATCCTGGTGCATGGCAAACAGAAGTTGTGATCCCAATCTTGCCACTGCTCCCAAATTCACTTGGGATCACACTTTAAAGGATTGGCTGTCTAATCAAAATTTTAAAATTGCTACCTATAACTAGTATTGCCCAACTGCTTTTGGGACTTTAGTTTGAGCCTTGCCAAAGCTGAAACTTTTCTGTGAAGTCTTGGAGTTGTGGGAGTAGAGCTCACTTAGTGTTTTATAGCTACAATGATTTTTAGTAGGTCAGAGAAAACTGTTTGGAGCTATAGTAATTTTAAAATATTTTGTTTAACTTGTTTCCAAATACTTAGGATGTCTGATAAGACATAATTTTTACACACACACATCAGTGCTAAGCACTTATCAAATACTGCAAAGAACCAAAATATTTTGTGGTATTTAGACCCTAATTCTTAGCAAAATAAGTTCTTGCTGTAGTGCTGACACAAAATGGCTGTAAAATCATCACACACGTGTCATTCACCTTCTGGACCAAGGTGTCACAGCCTTGTCACCACAGCTCCAGTCCCCTGTGGACTAGAGGGGTAGGGATTTCACCTGGAGCACATCAACCCCTTTCCAACAGCACAAACAGGCTCTGTGACAAATATATCCATGGCCTGTGCTTTGCCCCTTCTCTGTCTTTCAGGATTTTTCAAGCATTTTTTCCTGGTTGAAATTTTCACGTTTCCCTATCAGTCCTCAATTTTTATCAGCTGTCTGGCAAGAGCACACATCTGACAATTTTTCAGCTGTTTTCTTCTTCACTGTCCAATACTGAGAACAATTCCTTCAGAGTGAGGGAAGGATATTGGCATTTGGTTAATACCACAGGAAGGTGAGAGGTGAGAGTGAAATGTAACCCTGGAGTGACAAAACCTATTAGTCAAATAACATTGTCTACTTCTTTTCCTTCATAATTAAAAGAGAAGCAGCAGATACTTTCTTTAGTGTTAAATCAGAATCTCAGAAGGATGACAGTACTGACTCATAGTCAGAAGCCTCCTTCCTCATACCCAAACTTCCTGCATCTCCATTGAAATGCATCAAGCCCTTCAGATCTGCTGCTCATCTCACTGCCAAGACATTAGAAGAGCTGATTGAACTTCTTTTTTTTTAAATTCAGGATAGCAGTGGAAAGATTTATTTCACCTCTTTATCCTCCAATATTTCTGTATAGGTGTTTATTATAATGCTTTATGTGGATACTAACTTTAGATTTGCAGATATGCATTTCTGAATAAAACACTGTAGATGAGATCTTAGATTAAGGCTAACAAATGCAGAGCAGTTTTTTTTCATTTGTAGTAACACAATGACCTCCTTTGCATTGCAAATTTTACTATATTTGGGCTGGGGTGAGGATATGAAATATGTAATATCAAGTAAGGATTTATAATAAACCAGAAGTAGATATCTGAGGAACAAATTCCCCTGAAATTCCCCTTGACTTGCATTGAAGAGTTTTTGGTGTTTCAGTTCATTCCACCCTGGCTTGGCTCCCAGTGAACCCCAGAATTTACTCTCTGCTGTCCTCAAATCACTTCTGCATTAAGGGTTCGATGGAAGCACTTCCTGACACAGCTTTACACCCCTCATCTCACGTCAGGAAAAGCATAATTTTCTCCAGAGCCCTTTCATGCTGGTGGGCATTAGTGCCAATCAGCCCTGAAAAGTTCCCAGCAGCACAGGGTGGTTTGCAGGGAAATGTAAAATGCTCTATTTAACAACATGTCCAGATGAAAGCTAAATTAAACACCTGGATTCAGATGTTTCTAAACAATGTTTCCTGCTGTACTGACAAATCATACCTAGCTATTTTCCATGAAGGGTATTATGTCTTTAGAGGAAATCTGTCAGGGAGAGATCAATGCGATATTCTCCCTGAACAATAACAGGGTTACACAAACCCAGTGCTCTTTGCAGGCTTGGGAGTGTCTTTCCACATTCCTGCCCCCAAATGTCACCACTTCACAAAAGAAACTGAGCCCCCTGATGTCCTCTAAAACCCTATCACAAGAGGATAACAGGAGGGATTTAGAGATGTGCAAACACTCCGAGAGATGCAAGGAAAAGTAAAATTACTGCTTTGCATCTGGGAGGAGAAATGTTTGCTGTCAACCAAAACGCATTCTAACTTCTGTCCACAAATATCTATCCAATTAATTGCTAGGGAATAACTGAAACGGGGAGAGAAAGAGTCCCCTTGGTGCTACACTCTAATTTCATGTGCTCTGTTCACCGTCTTTTAAAACCTCTCACTTCTTTTTTGATGAATAGTCCTTGGCTGCCCTTCATCCCGGCAGAGGACTTTGCATTTCAACCTTTATTTCTCGTGGTGGTTTTTCACTCCAGATGTTCACCCTTTGGACATTCCTGATCCACATTTAGCACCTCAGTTTTGGGTGCTGCCCACAGATAACCGGTGCTAAGGCCATTATCTTGCCAAACATCCCTGCAGCCAACATGCAGTCAATTATTCTAATATTGTCTTTTAAATGAATCGCTCTAATCACCCTGGCTGCCTACCTCTGAGGCCAAATTAACTTGTCAGCCTCTTTTGTGTTCTAAGGGTCAATTTTAGAGAGGTCTCAGCAATGGCCCAAATCTGCTCCCATTGAAATCAATGGCAAAACTCCTGGGATCCTCACTGGAAGCAGGTTTTGGCAAGCACAGAGCATTTGTCAAAATTCCAGCCTTCAGGACAAAATGTCCTCAATATTTCAGAGGTGCCCTGCTCTGTGGCATTAAAGACACATCTCCCCATGACACACACACAGAGCTCTAACCCAGGCTGCCTTCCCTGTGCTCCTGCTCTGCACGACCACATAATTCTCATTTTGCTTTCCTCAGCTGCCTGAAGTCATTGCTGCTTCCTAAATCCCTTTTCCTTCTCCGGCTGATTTCCTGATGCTGTTGTACACCACAACGACACAGACTCCAACTTCAGAAGGCTGAAAATTACTGTATTTATTTCTGGGAATATCTTCCCTTTTATACTGTTCTACACGGACCAGTTCAACAGGTGAAACAAAGACAAACCTCTTCAATCACATTGCTCAGACCAGAGGGACATCAAGAAGTCCCTCCCAGGGAAAGGAATGTAAACAAAGCTACAGTTAGAAAAACGTGTTTGTTGTTTACAGAAAATTCCCTGGGAAAAGAATTTCAGAAAACCAAAACACCTTAGGCACGGACCCAGGCTAGAATTTCCTGCCTCCTAGATTTCTTCTTTCCTGGTTGTTTGGACTGCACATTTCCACAACCTGAATTTTACCACAATCTTAAACCAGGAAGTTTCCTCTCCCTCCCCTTTTTGTTTTTCTTCATTCATGCCTTTTTTCAAACTGATACACCACAGTTAAGGAACATTGCATTTATCTGATGTTTGCTCCATCTTTCATTTCATTAAATAAAACGAGGCTAAACACCAATCCCCAAAGTACCCCTAATGATTATTTCTCTCCAGATGGACACACCACAGTTTGTCCTCCATCCAGTATGGATTCCATGCCATCATGTGCACCACCAGCTTTCTCCACACTTCTTTTCCAAGTAGGGCTGTGGAGCTGGCCTGTTATAAAATGTGGATTGATTATAAGCAGTGCCTTTCCTCTAATGCTCAGTTTCATAAATTATTTTAATAAAGAAACCATCAAGCCAACAGTGGTTTGGCAGATCTCCTCCCTGAAGGATCCACATTCCAGCCTTGGGTGCCCAAGGCTGGAAGAACAGAACTGCACACAGAAAGGAAAGTTCTCATTTCAGCCATCACTTGTTAGATATTTCACAGCAGCATGAGGATCCCCAAACTGGAATGATGTGCTGAGTTCCAGGACAAAGAAGGGAGATCTTGCCCAATGGTAATTTGGATAAACTACTTAAAAGTCTAAATTAAATACAGGGATACACAAAATAAAAGGAAGGCCAGGGTTTGTTTATAAAGGAAAAAGAACTTGGAATGCTTCTCACACAAGGTTGTATAGAAATTCATTTATGAGGCAGTGCTGGCTTACATGGGCAGCAAATTTGGATTTTGGATGGGTGCAAAGTCACAGCAGAGAAACCCTTCCTGAGGAAATCCTCAGCTGAGGATGTTCCAAGTTTAGATTTTTATTTTTTTTTTCCTAATTTAATTTCTGACTTTCTCAGTTGACTCTGGGAACAGATGAAGTTAAAGAAAACAGTGCCCAGAGCAGGACTGGCACAGTTGTCTGTGCTACAGGGGGCAAAGGCAGTGGCTGACTCTTCCCTGACCCTTGGCAATGGAGCAAGGAGTTGCATCTCCTGCTTCTGCATCAGCTCTTTGCTGTGGTTAAAGCTCTGGAAGATCTGGTTCTCACCCAGTTAGCACCTTCAGGGTGGCTTGGTGTTCCTGATAAGAAACCACCACTCAAAGCCCGTGGGCAGCTGCCCTCAGCTCCTGGCCGATATCTGAGCCGGGCAGTGCCCTTCCCTCCCTCCCTCCCTCCCTCCGGAGCGTGGTGCCTCCTGGTTTCCAGTTTCTCCACAGTGCTTTCATGTATATCTCGCCCTCACACTGCTGGAAATGCCAGAACTACAGGGCTGTGCTGCAAAATGCAGCTGACAACATTTAAATCAATGCCAAGCCAGCCAGAAGCAGTTTGCCTTCACCAAAACCCTGGAGCAGCCAGGAAGCTAAGAATAGAAATGCCACATTGATTAAAAAGAGATAGAAAAAAAAAAAAAAAAGAATCCCATAATTGTTAATTTTCGTGGTATTTCGTCCAGATATGGCAATCATCCATTTAATGCACTTTTCATTGCCAAAAAGGCCACTCCCTGCCCCCACAAAGAGAGAAAAGGCGATTTGTTCTTAAACATATTTCTCCTGAACTGACCATGACCTCACAGGGTGTATATTTCTCTGCACTTGACATTATCACAGAGTGAAAGAGGAGTTTTACCTTGCACATAAGACTTAAAAAGAGCCAGTCATTGATCTTGGTTTTCATTTCTGCCACAGAGGAATGCACGGGCATTTTTTCTTCCACAAATGTGGATTTGGGTAAAAGCCAGCTTTACTGGCCTGGTAATGTACACCACCAGTTTGTGTGAGTGGCAGCTGATGCTCCTGCCTCTGAAAGAGGAGAGCAGTGGCATTTGTCATGGCATGCCTCTGACATTTTCCACAGCAAGGGGCAGATAATATCAAACTCCTGCTCATCCATTCAACTTCCTGGGGAGAAACAGACTTCAAAATCTAAACCCAAGGAGAAATAGGCTGTTAGACACTTGTCCTAAAGGCTGCAAAGAAAAAAAAAGGTGTTTATAAATGTATCAAACTGCAGGAGCAGGATTTACCTTTGATTTGTCCTTGCTGGTTCTTGTCTGTGCAATTACAGCCCCCCTCTGCTAGGGCAGGGCTTGGCCCCAGGGTCCTGGGGAGGCACTGGAGGTTTGGGTCTAGTCCTGCAACAAACCCCCCCTAAAAAAATCTCCTCACTGAGAAGGTGACACAGTACTTGAGAGTTTAATGTGTCACCTCCTGGCAGTGAAAAGAAGCATCAGCAAAAGCAAGGCTGAGCATCCCGTGGGGTCCAAACATTACCAACTCCCCGTGCACCAAATCCCCTGGACAAATGCAAGAGCAAGAAGCTTCCCTGTGGCTTTTCCAAGCATCCCCAAATCCATGGGGCAGCACAGCTGTGCTACAGAGACACCCTGCTGGGAGAAGTGTCTTGGAGCTGTTTAATCTTGAGGTTTAATTCCTAAAAGCACCCCGATTCCCCACGAAGCTGAATGTCCAGTCCAATGAATGCCCCGTGTTTGGGGCATTCAGGTGGACAAGCACTGCAAACACTGCAGTGTCAGCCCCTTTAACCAAACAGGGGCTGGGTTGCAAATTCATCCCAGCTCCTGCTGCTGAGGGGAGGGAGCCAAGGGCCAGGAGTGCCAGTGGCAGTGCTTGTCATGGCTTGGGCCAAGTCCACCAGCACTGCAGGAGCTGTCCAGTTCTCTCTTTAGCATCCAAAAAACACTCCTCTCCAAAAACATGACACTTGACAGGAATTATACAGTACCAATCAGCAATAGAGAAGAGTTTCGTGGCTAAGGCACCATTATTTTCATTAAATCTCCAACCATTCATTTGCTGATAAAAGTACAATTTCCTCTGGGTGATTTCCACAAATTTGCGTGCTTACAACATAACACCAACCTGAAGCCATAATTCAGCCATATAAATTGAAAATGATAAATCCAGAGTCTCTTAATCTTTGCCCTAACCCTCTTTGAGTGATTTTTTTTTTTTTTATTCTCTCATTGTGATCACGTCCTTCTTTTATTTAGTGCATTTATGAGTACATAAATGTTTATACCACCCATGCAAACCTTCCCATGCTGGAAGATGAAGCCTAAGGTGTACAAAACTAAACTTGTGTGTACCCTTAGTTTGTAAATTCACTGCCACAGAAATAAATGTCTTGTGTATTTGCTCACAGTGCTGCATGAATTGCTGTTGATGGCTGTGAGCAGGTCTTTAAACTGCAAATAAACAATTATCAAATAATAATAATCCCACATAGTCCGTGTGTGCGAGGCGTGTTCACACACAGAATGTGCAGAATGTGCAGTGTGTGATTTAGCTGCAGCTTCTAAAGTGGAGAATCCAAGATTTAAAGAGGAAGCTAACAGTACAGATAGATGTCAGGGAAAGGGAGACGGAGAAAATGACCCAGAGCTGAACCTCAGCGACCTCCCATCCATCAGTGTAAGTATGAGAAGACTCAGTGCCAGAATTTCTGCATAACAAGCACAAGGAAATGCCACAATAATAAGAAAACAGAGTGCTAACCTGAGGTAAATCAAAGGAAGCCTTCCCCACCGGAATGTTTTTGCATGGGTGTGTGTTTTGCAGGGAGATACTTTACTTAGCATTACAAATGTAAGTTAGACTATGGTGCATATAAGCACATCCATATTTCATGAACCTCTATGTAGCTCCATAGTATTATCATATAAGTGGTATAGATTCCTTTCCTGCCTGTAATGGCAGAGTGTTTTCATTTTAATGATCCTTGTTATTATGCAGACTAAAGGAACTCACAAGATCATCAGTACTTGGAAATTTCCAGAGTGGTGGGGTTTTTTTCCTCACTGGATGTTCTGCGTGGTTTCGCCTCGATTTTTCACCTGGGGCCACATCCCCCAGCTAAACTCTTACTGAGATAAGGGCCAGCTCTGTGTCCCCTTTGTGTTTGGAGGGATTTTGGGGGGCGTGGGTGGGTGGGGTGGCCTGGGGCAGAGCGCTGGGTTTGGGCCAGGCTGTAGCGGGTGGCCTTCAGAGTGAGAGCGCAGTGATTTACCCCACCTGCCTCTCAGACGTCTGAGCCTTCTGAGGGAGAATAAAAGGTGACTTGGCGGAATGCAAATGATATGATGTTTTCATATGGTAATATATTACGTGGCTTGGACTGAGCGGTGCAGTGGCACGGAGTGCATTGGGGACATAAAGGAAAACAAAAATCTTTGCGCTGAAGAATTTATAGCCTAAAAGAACGAGCCCTGGATTCTCTCCAAGGGAAAAAAAAAAAAATCTCTCGGGAATATATCCCAAAATATATTTGAGAGAAAGACTTTCAGGATATTGTGGCTCATAACAGTAACATCTAGGAAAATCTCAGGCTCCCACCACATCGGATATGCAGGGGGATGCTGCTCCTGGTGCTCGCCCTGTGAGAGCCCTGCAGATCTGTGCAGGTCAGACCGTGTAGGGGAAATGTACAGCTTTCTGGAACACACTGCTGAAACTCAGTGTTTCAGCACTGAACTTTTTGGGCTTTCTTATCTGTATCTTCCCGATGGGAGATGGGTCAGAGAGACGGAACCTGAAATGTGCCACACATTGGGTCACAGTCATTAATCAGTACGGTGATTTAAAGTGCTCCAGAAGGGAGGGAGGAAAAAAAAAATCCCACAAACCAACCCAAACCCTGCAATACCCTTTATTTCCAGGTCCTCTAAATCAATGCAGCATTTTCCTTTTTTACTGTAGTCTCTGTAAACCTGCATCCGTGTTTCTGGAGGAGTTTGCTTCATGCTGGGTATTAGTTTTTCACAAATGCAAAAAACACATTTGCTTGGAGCTCTTACCAGGCTCCAGTTTCACGTGTGGCACTGCTGGGTGCCTTCAGCAGGGTGGCTGCTACAGGAGTCACACACCTGGGCGCTGCCACATCTTCATCACCCACCTCCACCTATGGGATCCAGCAGAATTAAAATATTAGAACCAGGGGAAAATTGGGCCACAATATCTGCAGCACCGTGTACAACCTGCATGGAACACAAATCCAGCTTAGTGGGGCATGCATGATTAGCTAATGGGATATTACATCCCATCTATTGGCTTTTACCATCTTTTGAGACCACACGATTCTGCCAAATGCACAGTTTAGGGCGGGATGCATGGGAATGTTCAGCCTGATGCCTCCTCACCAGCAAAATCCCAGCCTGCAGGGTTTCAGTGGAAACACGGGAAGGTAAGGATTGCTGAAGAGGACAAGCCTTTGAGAGGATGCCCTCTTTATTACCTGCGTGTGCTGTCAGGGTGTTATATGCGACTATATTGGTTTAAACAAACAAGCGTGTGGTGTAGAGCAAAAAAAAAGCTGGCAGGAGGAATGATTTAAGATGAATCATCCCTTCAGCAGCCACTTAAGGGCTGGATGGAGGCAAGGCCCGGGTAATTGGATCGCAGACTCCACCCCGAGGGACCCTGCCGAGCAGCAGGAGTAGCTGTGGCCGAGCGCACAGCCGGGGAATTCGAAGATAAAAATAAAAATATCATCAAGGCTTAACGGGGGCTCGGTGGCCCTGGTGCTAGATGAGCTGGGTCTGAACACAAGCGGCTTGTCTGAGACGGAGAGAAGGTTTTAGGTGAGATGGATCTGTACAGGCTGTGGGTTGGTTTAAAAGCACTCTCTAAGCTTTGTTACGGCTGCAAAATTCAGAGAGTGGCTCTTTGTTAGGGTTTGATTGCACATCAGCAGCACACCATGCCCACTCCGATTTGGTTCATGTGGCAGAGCATCCCCAAGGAGGCAAAGGCTGGGATGAGCCAGCCCTGGAAGATGTGCTCCAGAGGTGTGCAGTGTGCTCCCAGCACTAATGAACATTCAGCCAACACGATCAGATTAGAGCCATCCATGAGGAAAATCCCTTAAAATTACTCCTGTCCCCAGCAGCAACTGCTCTACTCTGCAAACCTGTGCCATTTCCCAGAGTAAACAAGCCTTATTGTTGTTGCAAGAATCCATCTGGTGAGCCACAGCTGTCCCCAAACCGGACTTCTCGAGGGAAGGGGCTCACTTGGGCAGCCCCGGGCAGACACAGGCACAAGACTGGTGCAGCCAGAGTGGTGCAGCCCCCCTCTCTAACCTTAAACAGAAGTGAATGGTCAGAGAGGAGATACAAATATCACCTCTTTTATCCTCTTAGGTGTAGTTTACCCAACAACAGGATTACCCCTGCTTACCTTCCTTGGAAAAAAAAAAACCTCCCTCCCACAACCCCCAGCTCTGTTCAGCAGTGGTGGAAACCTCGTGGTGGACTCAGCCGTGGCTGCTGGGAGGTCACCAAGCCCTGTGAAGCCCAGGATCTTCTCAGCAGCCTGAAGTTATGAGCCTCCACTCTGACAGTTCCTTAGATTTCACAGTGAGCACATCCTCCCCAGAGAAACAAACGCATTGTTTGGTCAGCAGTGAAATTGTTTAGTGGAAAGAAACCAACTCGGATAAACGCTGCCAGCTCTGCCCGCCCCGCGGCACGGAAGCCAAAATAGGTGAAATAATAAAATGTGACTGTATATATCCTGTGAGCATAAGAATGCTGAGAAGGAGGAATGCATAAATAGCAACAAATTATCCTCACTCACTTACTGGTAAGTCTGTTTATTAGATTAAATTAATATTAATGCTGCATTAACTGACTCCTCTATGCAGCGTGCACACTCAGGGGTGCACCTTGAAAATAGAAGTAAAATTTTTCTTAAATACCTTGCAGGACATTTGTTCTTGAGTAAAGCTCTCTTGATTAAGCAGTTTGATAAGCAGTTTAATGCCCTTTAATAATAAACCAGAGCCAAAGATGTAGCATTGCAGGTGTAGTAGAACCAAAACTCCACTCTGGATCACGAGGAGACTCTTAGGAACACCAATAGTTTCTTGATTTGAACAAATATTTTCAGCCATGCCCCCCCCCCCCCCAAAAAAAAAATAAATAAACAAAAACAAAAACCCAACAAAACCCCAAAAGGAAAAAAAAAATCAAACAACTTTTATCTCTATTCGTTTTCAACTCCTCTTTATTCTCCTAAGAGCTGAGGCATTAAAAGAGGAATCACTGAGCTGCTCAGGCACTACAAGTTGACCCCTGCAGGGGCAGGAGCCCAGTGCTCACCTCTGGGACACCTTTCACAGCCTGTCACAGCCACCTGATCTCAAAGCAGCACCTGAACCTGTATCCCAACCTTCCCCCAAACTCCCAGGCATCGTAAGGAGGAACAAATATCAAGTGATAAAACCGCTCACGACACACATGCACAGCCCAGTTTAACACAGCACCAGGAAGGTAATATTTGAAGTTTACAGAAAGCAAATTCAAGTAAGCTCTAAGTCAATCAAAAGTGACTGAAAACTACTTTGGTCCAAATATGTGCTCAAAAAGGTCACAGCTGGTGTAATTATCCTTGCTAGACTTAGCACGTGTTCAGCTTAAGACTGCCAAGAACTGAAGAACACTCTGGATGCCTAAGTAACTGTCACCTCATTAGCATAAAAAATAACTAAAATAATTGTAATTCAGTGATACTTCAAGATAGCATACAGGAAATAATTTCTTTGAGAAAATACTTGGAAGACTTTTCAAAACCAATCTCTCTCTTTCTTCCACAGAATCTCCTGTCTGCAGCAACAATCCCAGCCAGAAACACAAACCAGGGCTCACATCGAATGGGATCACATGTGAGTGACAATATGATGGAAAGGCACCGAGAAACAAAGCCTCAAAAATGTTAATTGTATCTCAAAGGGAGAGTAAAATCAATAAATGCTATTTCTAAAACAACATAGTATCCATCAGCTAAGATACCTGATATAAATCAGTAAAAGCAGTGTTATGAGAATGGTAATTTTTCCTAGTTATGGGAAAGGCTTCTCTCCTTTACTGCCTGCAGCATGGCCATCCTTGTCAGAGTCCAGGGCATCCCTTTGGTCACCCTGGAAGGTCAGGGACCTCAGCAGAGATGTCTGGGACCTGAGCAAGAGAGTTTGATACCTGTAAAAGGGGGTTTGGGATCTGTACAGGGGCTTTGGGATCTGTGCAGGGGAGTTTGGGGTCTGTACAGGGGGTCTGGGATCTGTACAGGGGGTT
>VWYO01010501.1:0-16678 GCA_013400275.1 Rhadina sibilatrix | reverse complement strand
AAAGGTGTGAAAGAGAGTAGTGTCATTTATGGGACCTGGGAAAATTCTGTAGGTTTGGGTTTTTAGAATGGAGGTGAATGGGGACAAGATGGAGGATTCTGGGCAGTGCCCTGAGTTCTTCTTCTTCTTCTTCGTCTCCATCTTCTGCTGTGGCAGTGGTATAAAGTAGTTCAAGGAGATTGAGCCAGAGTAGAGATGACCTGTTTAGTACAGACTGTAGATATTGGTGTGTAACTGTGAATAATAAATACGTAATAATTGGTATAAGATGTGATGAGCCTCCCTCCAAGGAGGAGTCACCTGTTGCCTGAGCTGCTGCAAAGACCTTGGTGGGGCACAGAGCAAATGGAAAGATAAGAAATAATAAACAAAGCAAGAAACCTTGAGAAACAAGAACTTGAAGACTCTGTTTTGTTCTCGTGTCTGGCTCAGGGCCTTTCAGAGGGCAAAAGACTCTCAACCACCCGAATCTCAGGAAAAGATAATCCTGAGAATCTTCACCCATCTCTTTGAAAATACTGCACATTT
Organism: Rhadina sibilatrix; assembly: GCA_013400275.1. Classification (NCBI taxonomy): domain Eukaryota; kingdom Metazoa; phylum Chordata; class Aves; order Passeriformes; family Phylloscopidae; genus Rhadina; species Rhadina sibilatrix. Next base: position 16,150 of record VWYO01010501.1, on the reverse strand, counting down.
TGGCAGTGTCCCCCAGCCCCACCCCGTGCCAAGGACAGGCAGCCCCAGCAAAGAGTGCAAGACTCCAAAGGCAAAAGCATAAAAAGTTTTACTGGCGACCTGCAGCACTCCTAAAGTGGGCAGTAATGAACTCAGAATCTATAGGGGCAGAGATTGCTTTGGACAGAGTAAAAGGCAAGGGGAGAGGTTGGTCTGAAATGTCAGAAATATTAGCTACAGAGAAATGCAGTAAGTGAATCAATGAGAACAGAGCTAGTGGGTAAAAGGATTAAATGGCTAATAGAAGGGAGACTCCACTGACCTCCAACATGGGAAGGAGTTGATAATGAGATAAGTAAAGCTTATGAAGATAATAACAGTGTAATTATGGTCGAGTTCAAACTACTAAGTGTATATTAGGAAACCCCTGAGATATATATAGATATAAAATTCTGGATAACTAGTAGTAAATGATTACCTTTTAGTCCAAAGTGTAAGAGGCTCAGAAAAATACGTCTGGATTTGAGTTTAACCTATAACCCAACAGTGGGACTACATAAAACATTTCACAGTTCATTTTTAAGGAACACACAAGAAGGCACGGCAATTAGGGAGTGATTTATCCACTGCAATTTCTGTTGCCACCAGGCTGCACTGAGGTGGGGACTATAAATGCACAGAGATATCCTGGGAGACAGTCTTGGCCTGAGGAGCACATGCTCCAAACACACTGAGGAAGGCAGGGGAATGGGGCAGGGTGAGTTTCTTGCCCAGTTCTTGTCCCAGCACTTGTGAACTTGCTCTCATAATTGATATTTGCTGTAAAGGAACAGTGTGTAAGGGGCTGTAAAATTACCCCTTTGCTTCCTGCAAGCAACTTCTCTGCATCCCCACCGCTTTATGTTTTGTTTCCCCAGTTTTTTAATTTAATTTTTTCGAAAGACATGAAGCAAGGGATACCACCCACTGCTGAAGATGTCAAATCAGACAGATTAGCCAACAATGCGTGACAAATGCTGCCTTCATTGGAAAAGCACAAGTGAGCCTGAAGGATCACATTTTTAGGGGGACTTACTTCATATCTCAGCCTCCTGCCTCAATCCTGCAATCAACTGACAGTGCGAATAGCAGGATTTGATTTCTTATCATCTAATTTGTGGGTGCAAACAGCAGCCTTGCACTGGGAAACTGAGCACTTACAGTCCCCATCGACTTCGTTTATCCTCGCTATTTGTGCTTACAAATCAGGGCGATGCTTGATCTTTGAGCTCCATAATTTCCTCCTGCAATTGCTTGTACTCACAAAATTGCACCTGCTGTTGATTGCTGGAGCAGATTTAGGGGCTGGTTCTGAAGATGCAGCCCATGATTTTTGAAAAGCTAAGGCTGGAAGAAAGAGAGAAAAAAAAAATCCAGCTCCCACAAACACGGGAATCGGGTTTTAGCTAAAACGACAGGTACATTATTCAGTAAAATAAAAGTGACAGGCACCAGAAGGTCTTAATAGATGCAGTATACACTCCTACCTGGAGAATACAAACATAGCTCAGGGAAACACTTCTCTGAATGGCTGTCAATCAGAAAGTGGTAATTAAAAACTAAATAAATGCAGATCTCGAACATCTCAATTCTCTTTGTCCTAAGCAGATAACTGTGTATCACATCACATGTGTGCCACTGTGCATGCCAGCGTGTGGACAAATGACTGCTGGAGTGCATAAAGTTGTAATTGGGTCATTTGTGTGCAGTCACCACCATTCCATGATTAAATCAAGGGTATCACCAAGTGCCTGATCCTGCATTTGTACTGCTAAAATGTATCTATCTTTCCATCCTTTGCTGTGGCTAGAAAACACTGGGACATGCATAGCAGAGATTAAGCAAGATTTTTTTTTTTTTTTTCCAGAGGACTTCTTAGGTCACAAAAACTACAGAAAAAGTAGAAGAGACAGGTAGTAGGAAAATGACTACACAAATGTAAAGTCATTTATTAATACAGTACAAGTGTGTGCACTGAAAGGGACAGGTAGGAGATTACTGGGAACACAGGGCAGTGAATTATTTAAGTCAAGTGCCTTTTAGGGCCATGAAAACAGCAGTTGAAAAAAAAAGGGTATTAGGCCACTTTGTCCACACTCTGCATCTAAGCCTTAAAAACCCCTTACTACTTAGCCAGATAATGAATTTTTAATTCCTTATTCACAGTCCTTAGATATTCCAAATGACGGAGCCTTTCCCACTTTGGGAAACAACTCTACTCTCTAATAAAAAAAACCAAAACAGATATAAATTGCCAATAGAAGGATTTTGAACCAAAATTCTTCTGGCAGCATCCCATGGCTGCTCTTCTATTCCCTTTCAAGTGTCACGCTGCAGAGATGCCTTCAAAGGGGCAGGGTGAGGGACTACATCAAACTGTAAGAAATCCTTATGTCTAAGAACAATCCGTGTAACTTATTTTTTTCCCAGGTAGTGGCAAATAGATGAGAAATGCAGCCTTGAAGGGAAAAACCTTCAGGGAAGGTGAACTCCAACTTAGTGCAAAACATGAAGGTAGAAGTGACACACAAGAGACCAACATTAATTCCCTGAAACCTCAAAAAAAAAAAAGATGTGTCCCATTTCCAACTCAAAAGCATCTTTGCCTGACAGATCTGCAGTCTCTACTTTGGATCTGAAGCTCATATCCATTTTCTCCCATTTTCTCTTTTTCCACACTTAGTGACAAATAGCAGAAGAATTTTAAGTCAATTTGGGCTTACAAATCACCCACACACCATTTTTTAGTGTGCTCATTTCTCATTTGAGCTTGTGTGTGTGAGTGTGGGCACACACCTAAAACTCGGGTCCAACATCTGCCCTCTGCTTGTGCCTGGTTTCCACCACTGATTGAGCAACAAAGGAGGGCAAACACGTTTCCTTGCTGACACTGAAGAACAGAGCCCAGAGCACGAAGAGAAGAAACCTTTTGCCAAGAGTTTGACTTATCAGAGGAAGACTGTGCCTTAAATTAAAGTATCACTAAGGAAAATAAAATAAAATCACCATACAATGGATTTTAGGGTCAGCAATTGGGAACAGACTGCACTTCCAAAGGCTTCCTTATGAGAAGCCTGGGGAGATGATGCAGAGGTCCATTTGTTTTTAGAAATCTAATGAATTGTGTTGGCCCAGATTTTGTCCTTGTGCACCAGACATTGTCCTATTTCCTCAGTGAGATCCTCTTCCACGGGGAATATTTTGCCTCTCTCTTCAGATGGATGTGGGACAAATTTTGCAAACTGGGTCCTGACTAAATTTGGTTGGGAAACTGAGTATTCTTTTTTTTTGGGGAAAAAAAACAATGTAAAAAACAGCTAAACAAAGACGAAAATTATCCCAGAATGTTTTTATATTTGTGATTTTAAGAAATGAATAATTAAAGCTGTCTGGAAGAACTCAGATGGAAACCGTGGGCTTATTTTATTTTCTAAACCAGCTACAATGCTGAGGTAGCTCATCAAACAACACCAGGGAGAGGAGCTGGGCCAAGACTCTTCTGGGCCTTCCTGCCATTTACACAGCTTAGCCTGCTTATTTCAAGAGGGAAGAGAGCCAGAGAGCAAAGCTCTCGACCCTGAGAGCACCAAGCCCCGGGGTTGAGAGCAGAAGGATCCTTAATCACCTGGTTACCAGCAGCTGCTTCAGTCTGAACTTAGATAGCTGGGCTTAGAAACTTATTTTGCCTTATCGATTAAAACCCCCCTTCCTCAAATAACAAAACAAAGCAGAATCATAGATTTTTCATGTGACTTAAAAATGCTGTCCTTAGCATCTCTTTATGGGCAGGAGAGGAGAAACCAGCTCCTCAGCCTTTACTTGGCTCCATACTTTGCCTTGCACTTTTGAAGGCAGCACAGCAAACCCCCAGGGCTGGATCATTGCTCTGCATGATGGATCATCAGACAGGCAATCCCCACTGTTGCTAATGGCAGTTGTGCATCAGATTACTGCACGTGGCATTTGCCAGTCCCTCTGAGCCACCTGCTTTCCTCCAGCAGTACAAGCAGGTAGGAAATGCACCAGGATTTTGCTGCTTTTGGAGGTCGTTCGCTGCGAAAATTTGCGCAATAAAAAACTTGCTGCAAGCTGTCATTATCTTAATAACAAAAAAAAAAAAACTACGTGGAATTTTCACTTTTTACTGCAGAGCCACCAGTACCTAATACTGTGAAGAAGCCCAGAAAAAGCCAGGCAACAGAATTTAAAGTCAATCCATAGGCCACCATCAATGATAATTCTGGGGAACTCAGCTAGGGGTTAACACTAGCACAGGGCATAAAACCCCATTGAGAAATACTTTGGATTTTTTTTTTATTGTTTTATTCTAGTCATATCTTCCAAAGAAACAGGTTGGACTGAAAGTGCTGGGTAAATGAAAAGGGAAGAGGCACAGAGAGGGCAATCACTGTTAGAGGCACAAGTTACCCTTGCCTTTGACGTGGTGGAGGCCAAGCTGCCTGTTTGTGTACCATGAGCAGCAGAGGACAGCTCCTCTCCTCCAGCATCACCTGGAGCTGGTGTCTCCTGCAGTGGGACCAGTGCCAGTGCCACAGGGAGCACATCCCCATGCAGGGCACAGGCAGCAGATGAGGTTTGTTATGAGGGTTTTGATTGTGTCCTTCCCTCTCATTTGAAAAGTGTACGAGAAGATTGCTGCCAGGCCCTCAAGATCTCTTTTCCTCCCTGCTTCCTCCACTCTGTACAGCGTTTTCACACTCTGTGCCATCTCAGTCAACTTACTGATGCACAAAGGAAAATTTAGGCAAATGTACATCTGCTTATAGCTACAATTCTGCATTTTGTTTGAAGCATAACTAGGCATCTGTAAGGAAACAGACAGGTTACTGCTCTGAGCTATGAAATATTCATGGAAACACCAGTGTGATGCCTCACCTTTGCTCCTTCAAATAGACAATGGTCTGGCTGCCTCCCCAGAGCCAAGTTTCAGTGTCAGAGAGAGGAGTAAGTAGCTTATTGTGCTGTTAATATATGATTATGTCATCTCTCTTAACACTCTCCCACTAAAGAGGCTGAGACCTCCAGGTCTGCAAATCCCCAACTTGAAATGGAGCTGGGGATTTCTTCCCCTGGCTCTAAAGCAGCTCAGTTCTAATATGAGCTGAATGGAGATTCACAGGGAGAAGGTTCTGTGGCTTTTTTCTTTTCAGGGATCACATTTAAAAAGCTTCAGAAGAGGAAGTCTTCAGCACATAGTTTGTCTTCATGCAGAAGGATGAAAGAGATCCCACAGATCTGTTGCTGTCCTCTTGATCTGCAGGACAGTGGTTTAGACAGTATTTGTTTCTAAACCTGTTGCTTCCTTCACTGACAGTTGCACCTGTCAGGTGCCAGGAAACCCCTCCCACTGCAGCCTCAAAAGGACAAAATTGATGGCCTCTTCCCTCTAGAAATGCAGAAGAAACAGATCATTTTCTTGCACAATGCACTTATAATAAAACCTTTCCAGAATCTGTCTGCTGGTGCCAAGGAGCTCCCGTTACTTCCAAGCCAAATTCCTGGACTACACCAGCTGCAAATCCCCTCCCACCTGGTAGCAGAGCTGGAAATTACAGGTGGCTCTAAGAACCCAGGACAAACCCCAGTGAACTTTTGAGATCTCTGTGTTGTGAAACAGGGCTTGAAATATCTCCCTGCAGCAATAAACAGTGGGACACTAAACTTCAGGAGTCTGTAGATCACCCTGGCTTCTGAAGAGGATGCTGACCTCATTGTTCACTGCCCAAAAGTCGTTGGGACTTTATGGACCTGCATTAAAAATCTAAATCTTTTCATTTGAAGACCTACTTTTTGATAGATACTGCAAATCAGTTTAAAGTACACTTTGTCAGCCAGAAATCCTGATAAAGACAAATTTAAGAGATGCCTCTTTAAATGCCTCTATAATTAATGTTTCCATAGTTCCTCCCTGCAACCTGAGGGAAATAAAGGTCTACTGGTGATTATTTTCCTACTTTTCACTGTGTCATGTGGACATTTTATTTTTAATGTTAAGGTCCAGGGTAGAAGATACCTGATTTATGTAGCTGGCATATTAATGGCGACTTACCTGAGACCATTTTTCTTTCTTCTTTTACAAAATAGACGTTCTGAAACCTGTCAATTTTAAGAAGAGACCAAAAAACCACTCTAAAAGCTTTTTTCAGATTGAGGGAACTGTGGATTTGAGGAAGAAAAGAGCGGAGAGAGTTCTGTTTCAAAATGTTGGCCTAAAATGGTTCCAACACGAAGCCATCATCAAGTTTCTGGCTCTCGGGTGCTTCACACAGACATTCTTGGGTTGAATTTTCCATAAGAATATCCAACATCAAACTTTATCAAAGCAGTATTGAAATTATTGGCCACTGGTAATCTCCTGTATTTCAGATGAGTCACTTTTGACTTTTATTAGGAGGTGGGAAAATCTCTTTCATCTAATTCCCAGCATCTTCATTCATGCATGACAACTTGTCTCCATTCCCCGCCTCTGCAGTATGTGTGAAACAAGATGTCTCAAAGTCTAATTCTAGAATTCAAGTACTGAACTGAGAGAAAAAAAAAAATGCTGAAGTTTCTCATATATTTTTGCAGCACAGGCTAGAATTATTAATAGTCATAAAACACAAGGCCCTTTGCCCACAGCTGCTCTGCAGGTGGAAAACCAGTGAACTTTACAAGAAATTGGCTTCCAACTATTTTATTTGAAGCACTAGAGGAGAATAAGGGGGTCTAATCTTTCAAGGACAGACATAACTTCAGCCTTGTGCCTGCCAGCAGACTTCAATAGGACAAGTTAGGATGATAGATTTAATTGTCTGTTCGGGATGTTGCTGAATCAAGGACTGGACTCCAGGGGCTGATAGATGGTTCTCTAAATTGTGAGACTTCATGGAACTGGCTAAATAGCTCTTCCCAAGTGCAGCTTGACTCCTTTCTGCCTTGTAAGATGATAATGGCAGTGTCAGTTAACGTTTGTGTGTCCACAGAAGGGAATTGGGGAGCCAAAGGAACACAGGGCTGAGCAGGGAGTGAAAGTCACTGCAGTGCAAAGAGGCTGAGGAGATGTTTCCCTGCCAGGAACATTTCTGATTGCTCAGGTCAACCCAAGACATCTGCCTGGGCCTGTCTTTGCAGTCTCCAGGGAGAAAGGGCAGTGCTTAGGGGCCAGAGGTGCTTTGGGGGTTGCAGCATGGAGGTTGATCTGTTGCTTTACTTGCTGTCTAATGCTGGCTGAGGATTTTTTTTTTTTTGAGCATATTTCTGTTCACAAACATTAGTATGCCAGAAAAGAAAACGTGTTTTACAGCAAATTCATCAAAATATTTGTTGGGGAAGGTTTCTAACTTCCAAACTGAAGTGTCTTGAGAGAAAGATGCAAACAGCTAATTGGACCATGCTCCTAAAGAGTGGGAAATACACACTCCTCTGATCTTGGAAGCAGGGAGTTGTTCTCCCACATCCCAGAGCCATTTCCCTGCCACTGCCCTGGAGCAGAGCTCCTCCAGTCTCTCTGCTGGGACTGCTCCATGTGGAGAGGCAGCTGGGTGAGCACATGGAAGCTCAGCCCAAGCCTGGCTTCAACTCTGATCTCCCACATCCTGGATGAGTGCCCACCATCACAAGAAATGCTCCTTTACAGTCACTTCCTTTCAGCTGTTATTTTGGGGGGAAAGGAATATGCTACAGTAGTTCCACTAACAAATAAAATCCATGAAACCCTTGATGAGCCAGAGAAATTATTTCTCACCATGTCCACTGCACAAAAAGTATTAACTGAGCACCTGCCCTTGAACTTATGTCCAACAACTCCTCAGAGGCCATTTTTCCTCTGCAGAGGTCTGCCTGATGCATTCAAATTATGATCTTAAAAGAACTTCCTCTGAGTGCCTGTGCTGTCTGCCTGGGGCATCACCCTGCTCTGAGTGACCTCCAGCCACTGCTGGATCTCCTCCTGTGCAGTCACACCTGCACATGTGCTCAAAAAAAAAGTGATTATTTTAAAGCTTCTCTTATGGCAAAGAAGGCAAGAGACAGCCCATCCTCATTTTTGCCTTCAATTAGTTTTTTTTTGAAGGGGGACATGCTAAAAGCCTGGCTTAGAGGTGCAGATGAAAGATGAGCCAGCCCAGATTCCTTTTTGTTGTGTTTGATTTCAGTGGAGCCACACACCAGAAATGAATCTGGCTTCACTTTCTCTCTCTCTCTCACACACACTCACACTCACACACACACACGTGGTGTTACTGAGAAAACATGCTAAAGTTCTGGGAAACCTCTGCAGTTTTGGTAAACCCTCAGTTGTTCTCCTGAGGGAAGCTTCTGTTGAATGACGTATCTTTAATCACCTCTGCTGGAGGTTCTAAGAATAGGATTAATTAGTTTTAGACATCCCACTACCAAAAAGGTTAAGTTCCTCTTCATTAGGAACGACCTCATCTTGTCTCCAATCTCTCTCTGCTATCATCTGTAACGACACACCAGAGAGGCATCAGTTGTCCTGTGACTGAAAAGGCTCTTGGATGACTTGTTTATGACCAAAGCTTTAATTCATTGAATAATGGGGAAAACAACTTTTTAATGCCAGTTGTTTTACTGCTGTGCAAGGCTGAGTGGTTGTCTCCGTGCTGCTGTCGCATTTGGGGCTAATTTGATGAATAATTAAATAATTTAGCTTTTAACTAAATTAATCACTTAGTTAATTCATTAATAATTATCCATTGCGCTTCGATGGTGCCTTCCAGGCTAAGATATCAAAGTGTTTCCTGAGCATGATGGGGAAGCTCACCCTTCCTCCTCCTGCACACAGCCTGAGTAAATGGGTTTTATGTGAAAAACCACGTTAGTCAGCTTCAAAGAGAGGAGGAATCCGGTTCTGATTCCGTGGGTGGGGGCAAGGAATGGCTCAAACCACCAGCTTGCCATTTTCAGCAGACACAGACTCTCTCTCCAAAACCCTTTTCCCTTGCTAGAACAGCCCATAATGGGAGGCAGGATGGCCTAACACTGGGGCAGGTCTCAATCCTTGCTCTGCTAATGACTTTTTGGGTGATCCACAGTCCCCAGGTGCTTTGTCCGCCAGCACAACAAGGTGGGTGCAAACAGCTCCTCATTTTAGGCTAAAACACACCTAAGGCTGTGGAGCTTCACACCACACTAAAATAACCAAGCTGCAAATTTTGCAGCTCAAGGAGTTTAAGCATCATCCCCAGGAACACAGAGTTCTGTGGCTCCTCTCCTTGGCACCAGGGAAAACGAGATGAAGGTCTGCTCAGCTGACACAGCAGGTTGGTGCAAAGTCCAGCACTTTGTGAGCCCAGCTGATCCGTGCTCAACTCACCTTCAAGCCCCTTCCCTACTCCAAGACACACTCTGCCTGGGGACTGGTAAATTTTCAAGCCATTAGTGATAACTTCCTCATCAATACTCCATAGTTCCTTTTATTTTTCTCCCTGTGGTGCCTGAGTAGCCGTGAAGGTGGTTTTGATACATTTAATATTATCTTTCCATTTAAAATGATTTTAGTGTCAATCTGGTTCAACAAGGTGCTTTTTTTAATAAAGAATGGAAATTAATTTTTCGTACGTATGGAAAGAGGCCGATTATGTAGGACATTGTGGCCTCTTGTGTGGGAGCACATCCATGAATTGCTTCTCTCATATTTTTATTTATTTTTCAGGCTTAAGCATTGCCGAAATTCTTAATGCCACAAACCAGCGACTACCTATTTAAAGGAAAAAAAAATAATAATTTAGTATTCAGGAAGAGTAAACTGACAAGACGCCAAATGGATTTAACTGTGTAATTCCAAGGGAGAGAGGAACAGGAATGCTTAAAAGAGCTATCATGTTCTTAAGTGAAGACGTGGTGATGCATTGTTAAATGAGGGAAGAGTGGGGGCTGAGATAATGTGGGAGGGAGGAAATAATGTGATGCCTCACAAGCCTTGGGAGAGAGACACAGAGCAAGCCTGTTCCCACTTTGCTGAGCAATGTGATGGTCAAGTACAATATTTGAGATCTCCAAGGGGACTGTGCTGCAGAGCAAAGAAGGACTTTTGTCACCTCCTGGGGAAGCAGGTGAAGGGGGAGAACACCTCTGAGAAGCGGGCAGTGCTTCTCAGCAGCCACAGCACTTGTGGAGATGAGAGCAGCACAAAACACTTCTGACACCATGAAAGCAAACTGAGAACGTTCGAAACGGCCCCAGAGAGGATCTCAGTGACTGCAGTTTTCATATGCAAGCTGAAAACTCATCTGGGGATGCTTGAGGGCTGATGGAAGTGCTGTACAGAGAAGTGGAGAAACAAGAAAAATATTCCCAAGTGTCCTGATCATCAGCCTGATTAAGGAGGAAGCAGCTCAGAGGTAGATTGTGCTGATCCAGAGAGAACCATCATGTGCTGTGCTGGGACTGGTAAAACTCCCAGTCCTGGAAGCAGAAGCCTTTTCCCCTCACACCTGCACAATCCTCCTGTTCAACTCTAGACCCACGTGGGCAGCCACATCTAGGCTGTTTTTCTGAGGAAACCTCGTGGGAAGAACAGGAATGGGAAACATCTTTGAGGATCTTGCAAAAGGTCGAAATGGCACAAATCCTGCCTGCAAAGGAGGTGCAGGAGGAGCTGGGTGATCCACAGTTTGTAGCTAAGGAAATACTGAGAAAGAAGAATATTGGCTTGTCTATTTAAAGAGAAGCATCTACTTAATGCAAGCCTGTTGTTACCTTGAAATTTGAGCATTTGCTTGAGTGCTTTGCTGGACAGGAATGTCATTCTCCTCAGGGTTTAAGCTGAACATGTGTTGAAGAGATTTTGGTGAGCAGAAGCAGGGTTTATAGAAAACTTCAGCCTCAGCAATCATCCAACCTGCTTACTCAGGGAGCCACAAAACATCCGCCCAGGTGTTCCCTGAAGTTAAAACTGTTGGTCACAGGAGCTCTCTCTAAGGAGGAAGATTTTCCAAAGGATGATGATGGAGGTGCACTCACTGCGTGCTCAGTCCCTGCAATGGGCAAATCCATTTTTGGTATGAGTTTCCATGAGCCAAGGAGATCTATTTTCCACATATTCACTTAGAATTCTCCCCACAGTCTTGTATTTTTGCTGGCTGTTGCAAATACAGATAATATTTACTAATTTGACAGCTATTGCTATTCAGTGGGTTGAATATTTGACAGCTCCAGTCAGTGGATTGCTCCTTCCTAGATAATAATTCTAGAATAATCAGAAACACAGTGAAAAGAATTTTAAAAGTACCTTTTTGAAGACATGCCACTGCAATGTCTTGTCCAAAAGAAGAGTTTGTCCTTAATTAGACCAGAGGAAAGAAAAATCTTCCATGGCCTATTAGCATGCTTTTATCACTGCACTCAGAGTAACAAATAATTAACAAAATGAACCTCATGGAAATGTGACTGGTCCTGTGAAGCATCCCTTGTTAGTTGTCTCCAACAACTGCCATGAGGGCCTGTCAAATTTGTGTTAATATGTGTATTAATGGATTTTTTAGTAGCACCATTTGCTACTTCAAAGATTGTGTGTGTTGTCTATTTAACCTTGAAAAGCCACTGGCTAAAAGTATTTGGGAATATGAGGTGCTTTTCTGCCTAATTTGTTCTGTAAGTATCAAATGGAAGATGTGTCGTAAATTGCATTTTCAAAGGATTGCTAGTGTGACTGTCCATCACAGGACTTTTCTAACAATTTTCTGGACTAATTTATTGTTTAGTTAACAGCCACCTTATTTATTGGCCATCCAAATCAGGAATTGAGAAGTAGATTTAATTCCTTATTTTTAAATACTTTCATGTTTTATGTTACTGCAATAACTTTTGAAACTCTGAGTTTAAAAGGTAAGTGAATGTACAAGCTCATTTAGCTGCTTAATTAATTTTACACCAGCTTTATCTGAAAAAAAAAAAATACTTAGCCGTGGCATCCAAATCTTTATGAGAGGCTTGTATTTGCACTATTTACACTTTAACATACATCACTTATTAAATTATTAATCAACTGAAGTTCGTTAAGCTCTTTGAAGATAAAAAGCACTCAGAGTGCTAAACACCATTCTTCTCACAATCATGTCTTCCAATTTTCAATGTTTTAGCACACAAAATACGTTTCACTCAGATCTAGAGGATGCTTAAAATTAGCTTGTTTATACATTTTGAGGATGCAGTTAATTTACGTAGGTTAATGATTCCCGTGGCATATTGAGGATGCCGCACAGCGAATAAATAAGAGTTTGCAAGCTGACTCATGTCAAGGAAATTGAGACTTCAAGGATTCTGTCAGTTCTCAGTGACAATAAAAATCTCTGATGAAATCCTGCTCCTGGGGAAAAACTACAGCAAACCTCCCTTGGCAGCAGGAGCACCAGAATCCCAGCCCTTTCCAGGCTGGACGCCCTTGTGTTTCTCGAGGGAACCTGCCCTGCCAAAGCAAAGCTCTCTGACACAGAATGCCTTTCCCAGGGAGGCAGAGCAACGAGGCCTCCCAGCTCCACGTCTCCTGTCCCACTCCAACAGGATTAATTGCACCTAGTTAATTGCAACAGGATTAATTGCACCTTCCAGCCACCCTGGCTTCAGGCTTCTTGGATGAGCTGATGTGAAGAATGGAGGGGCACAGAAATTTGCTCATTTCCGTGGAGGAGAGGGGGAAAACCAAGTCATTGTTAAAAAAAGAGTTTACCCTCCTCCCCAAAGGTTAAGAGCAAATGGGAAACCCCTCAGGAAAGTGATAAAAAGATACTTGTGAGGACAACAAATTGCCCCAATTCCTGCTGATGGAGAAGAATCAATGCTTGAGTAGATTTATCGGGATCACCACAGACATTCCCATTTGTTCATGCACAAAGGTAAAATAGCATCCTCAAGTCTGGAACATGTAAATAAAGATCCTTGAATTAGAGCTCAGTAAAAATGTGACCTTTTTGGGTCAGGAAGGATGAGCAGCCCTGCAGCTGCTGAAAGCAGGGGAGCAGCTGCCCTTTGCCCCAGCCAGCTCAGAGCCTGCTCTTCAGGGAGCTTCCCTCGGAGACCTGGGCTGGAACTTCTCCAAGGCTGAGGAAGATACAACAGCAGGTTTTGAACTCCTTTTCTACTGCTCAGATATTTGGATTACCACCAGCTGAGGCAAATCCATTCTGTTGGTTGAATTTGTAAGGTTGTTGGTACACTTGCTGTTATATTTGTGCTAAATAAACAACCCATTTTCCACATCAGTGAAGTTTTGGTTTAGCTGCAGCAGCCCCCACTGCCCAGTTCAGATGCAAGTGGATGTGAGTGAGGGAAGGTTGGTGGGGAAATCTTCCTTTTTTTTTTTTTATTAGGCCATTATTTGGATAGCTCTGATATGCTGCAGGGTGTTTGATTTATCACATGTACCATGTTTCTCCTCGAGGCCATAAGAGATAAAATACCAACTTCTCTCTCCCTAGATTTTCACACCTCCATAGCATTTCCTTAAGTTTCAGCCGTGCATAACGTGCTGACAAACTTAATTAAAAGTACAATTCATTTCCAGTATGCACTCTACACAGCTTAAAATTAAGACTTGTTTCTCCTTCACTTTTTGTAGCAACTGAAACCTTTGATTTTCTCACTTCTTTTTCCCAGCCTCAGCTAACTGACAGATAAACTTTGATAACACAACTGGGTGCACATCTGTGGTTCCATACCTTTGAAAGGCACATTCCTGGCAGCAGGAAAAACAGAACCATGTTGCATGAAGGATGTATGTAGCATTTAAAAAAGTTTTATCCAGCTTAAAAGAAAAAAAAAAAAAAAAAGGAGAAATAATCCTTTGAAAGCCATGTCTGGAAAAGAACATGAATACAATTAACCTCTGAAATTCTATGCCTGTTGGTTTGCTTAGTTCAGCGCTTCCCAGGGACCATTTATCTCAACAGAAAAGCATAAATACTGTGTAGCACTGGCTTTATCAGTGCAACTTTAACTGAACAGTGTCCCCAGAGTCACTTAAGGGTTAATCCTTTGCATCTCATGAAAGGTAATGGATTTTGATTAAAGAGAGCACCTCAGTGGCTTGGGAGCCTAAAGCAGATGCACACATCTCAGCCTTATATTTAATTTAAAACCAGCACCCTCAAAGAGGAGCACAAGCCATTTACACCACCAGCAGCTAAACCCAAAAATGTAATGCAACTGACCTCAGTGAAATGGAAATTACAACCATGGCTTAGCTGTAATAATTATTTGCATAAGGTTTTAATGCCCAGTGCATTTCATGGAATAGTGTATGGATTCGTGATGGAAATGAGCCCAGCTTTTGGGAGAAGAACTCAGGGCACTTTTCCCAGGTGTGTTTTGGGGTGATGGACCCTTCCCAAGAACCAGAAGCTGGTCAGAGTGGTTGGTGCAAGCAGGGGGGCAGCCAACCCACCTTTCCATGGTAGCCAGGTGAAGGAGCCACAACAATTTCACTGTCAGCTTTCTCTACAGCTTGGCACTGGCCACTCCAAACCGTGATTAAGCTGTAGCCACTGGCCAGTAGCTGCTGGGTGGGATGGCATTCCTCACCTCCAGTGACTGTCCACACCACAGGAAAGAAATTCAGGTTATTCCCATGCAATAGCCAGCTCCCAGCACAACACACAGACCTCCTGTACCAGCCATGGTCACTCACAGCTCCAGGAGATCAGCCAAAGAGAGGTGACCTTGCTGGAACACATCTGATTTTAGACAGAGCCACAAGCAAGTTCACACTATTTTTCACACTAGAGTGGTCCTGAGGGAATTCATGCATACAAAAAGCTCAATTATATATGATATCAACTTTTAATGCACTGCTCTTGGGGAAAAAAAAAAAAAAAAAAAAAAAAAAAAAAAAAAAAAAAAAAAAAAAAAAAAGGGTGGATTTTCTTGCTGTGGATAGAGAGGAATCTCATCCAAAGCCCACACGGCTCCTTCATTTAAATTCTTCCAAGGTTCAGACAAAGTCCTGAAGGTTGTCTATTGATAATAGAATCATTAAGGTTGGAAAAGACCTCCAAGATCATGTCTGACCATTATCCCAGCACTGCCAATTCCACCCCTGGCCTCTGCTCCTAACCACCACATCCACTGGGTTTTCGACCACTTCCAGGGACGGCGACTTCACCACTGCCCTGGGCAGCCTGTTCCAATGCCTGACCACCCTTTCAGTGAAGAAATTCTCCCTAATATCCAACCTAAACCCCCCTGATGCAACTTGAGGCCATTTTCTGTCATCCTATCACTTGTTACTGGAAGAAAGGACCAACCCCCACGTATCTCCAGCTTCCTTTGAGGTCATTGTAGAGAGTGACAAGATCTCCCCTGAGCCTCTTTTCTCCAGCCTAAACAATCCCAGCTCCCTCAGCTTGGGAGGGACACAAAACCCCAAATTCCAACCCCACACTGTCCATAACAAAAGCCAGCCACAGGAGGAGAAAATATGTGGTCAGCAAGCAAAAGGCCACCCTCGGTTTAGATTTTAATTATGAAAATTTTTCTCTCTTGACAAATGAAATTAATTTAGTCACTCATGCATGGTGTGAAAGTTGAATTGTCTGAAAATTAAATCAAAATAAAAAATGAAAACTACAACCCAGGCTTTCACTGCTACCAACAAGGGAGCCATCCTTTAGAGGTGACATTTCACAGCAGTCCCTGAGAAATGTGATTGTTCATAGCATTAAGTAAATTATGGTCTCTGAACAGTGTGGAAATAATTGAAAATGTTTGCTGTTTTTAAGTAAATGTTATAAATCCCTGAAGGCTGTTTGAATCTGGAAGTGGAAAAGAATAAAGTGTTTCAAACAGGAAAGCATATGGGTAAACTGCCTGATGGTTTGGCTGTCAATTGTGAAACTTCACCTGAAATATCAGCTGAGGTAATTTTCCCTTTTCTGCCAGGACCACTTTTAGAAAGTTTTCCTTTCCCCCCTCCTCCCCAGCCAACACAACACTCACACCTGAAATGGCAACACTTAACCAGAGGTGGCTTTCATAGGAGCAGAAATGTCAGTGCCTGAGCCCAAAAGTAACACAAACAAAGGCTGTGCTCCCTGGAATGCCAAAATGTGACTCCCTGACTGCTGCCCCAGGGCCCCGGTGCCTCTCTCTGTCACTCCAGGAACGGGGGCTGTGT
>VWYO01010496.1:165635-231010 GCA_013400275.1 Rhadina sibilatrix | reverse complement strand
AATGAAGGGCCAAAATATTTAAACAAAACTAGTATGTCCAATAGAATATGTAAGGTAGTTAGAAATTGTCTTCACTACACCAGCACTCTTTTATTTTTAAAGGGAAAAAAAACAAAACAAAAAACAAACAAAAACAAACAAACAAAAACCCAAAACCCAAAACAAACAAACATAAGACTGCCAGAGAAATCACAGCAGAGAGAAAGTTTTTGAGCTCCACAGAGTGATTTCACCAGACCTTTCTGTCTGAAANAAAAAAAACCCCCACAAAAAAAAAAAAAAAAAAAACCCCCACCCCCCCCCCCCCCCCCCAAAAAAAAAAAAACCCCACAAAAAACCACAATAGGGTGGAATGAATGAATTTACCTAAATAATCAGTCAACATCTTAGATTTTGGGGGACAGAAATCATGACATGAAAATCAGGTATGCTTCCCTTTACTTTAGGAATTATCCCCTAATAATTTGTATTTTTTCAGTAAGATTGTTTGTTCTAGTTGCAGCTCTTTATTTCAAAAGATCTGCAGCTGCTTGGTTTCGAGAGGTTTTTGTAGTTGGAAGAGTTAAAAAAGTAATCAGTATTTGTATGCTTACTTGGAAGTATGTGATCTGAAAAGTATAAATTTAACTTTAAAAGCCCCCAGTCAGTTGAAAGAATTGATCCTCAACAACTGCTAATTGTTTCTTCCAAATCAAATTTGCCCAGTTAAAAGGTCTAAAAAAGGCTTTTTTTTTTCTAAACTGTATGCACTGAAAAGAAGGTAAAATCTATTGTGTGAAGAGCAAGACTCTGCTCTTTTTACTTTGCAAGCTGTCACTAGAATTCAGAGACTACAGATCTGGGATTCAGCTGACAGGCTTGGTAATGGTGCATAACATGATATAAAGGAAAAGGAGGCTCTCTGTAGCTGTAACACACCAACTTTACAGAGCAGTCAGCAAGAGGTATTCCTGCAATTTTTGACAGGTCCAGGGTTTTGGAGCAGACTCATTAAAAAAATTAGTATTCAAAGCTGCTTTAAAATTATTGCAAATATTTGGACATCGAAAACTGAAATGGATTCTAGAGTTTGGTGGTATATTAGCATATATTACTATCATAATTGCTGATTCAAAAATTAATTTCAGGAAATACTAAATACTAAATATTATTAGGAAGAACACATTTTCACTTTATTTTAACTTCAAAAGTGTCCAAATTTTTCATTTTTTACATCTCCAGTTCAAAATGTATTATCATTTGAAAGACTCTTCAGTATATATCACTGTAATCTTTAAATCATGGGTGCGACCAAGAAAAATTACTTTGAACTCTTCAATTGAAAACAAGCCCACTTTTTAAATGTATTACATTTTTGAGAAAACAGTAATTTAACTCTAAATACATCCAACAGTAATCCTTTCCTCATCTTACAGTTGCACAAAAAGAAATCTTGTTGAGCTAATTGTCTGTTATTTAGTTTAGAGATATTACATATGATTCCTAGTTTGCCCTAAATCCACTCATCTGTGATTTTGCTCCCTGAAACAATACAGCTTTGCACATCACCATAACCTCAAGGGATACAGAGAGATTAGTTTGTTATATGCAGAACACCTGCATCTCTGCCTGTGTTTTTATGAAATTTTGCAGGTGCTGCACTGAATGCGTGAAATGACTCCAACACGTCCAAGGAGCACTGAACAGTGTTGTTAAAACTGCATTTTTTCCATGAGGCTGGAAAATAAGTTCAGTCCAAAAATGCTTTGGTTTATCTGTTGCTGTTAATCTTATTGGGTCCATAAAACCAAGACATGCTGATTCCTAGGGAAGGAAAAGCCAGATCTCCAGATTGGCTGGCTTTGTCAGGTAGGCAGAAAGTGACACAAGACTGTGGAACATAACAGGTTTCGTCCTGGATTCTCAACTTCTTCCTCAGCTGCACAAACTCTGGGCCAGCTGTGGAAGGTGGGAAGGAGACGAAAAGGAAAAGAGAAACATATGTTGAAACTGTAGAGAGTCATAAATTGTGCACTATGTTCTCTTGGTAAGTTTAGAGACAAACCAGATAGAAGAGGTGGGAATCCTTCCTGTATGGAGCTTCATGCATTTTTCAAGTTTGAGTCTTGCCAAGTGCTCTGGCTCTAATGAGCAAATCGCTGAAACTTATTTCCTTGTGGGAATATTTGCATGCCTAAAATTAAGCAGCATTAAATGCTGTACTGCATTAAATAGCGTAGAAGTGAATGAGATTGCTTTCAAAACCTGAATCAATCACAACACGGTATTTCTGGGATTCTTGTAGCAAAAATGCTCTGCACCAGTGGATGTCACTGTGTGCACCAAAGCAGAGTAGATTAATGATGCTGCAGATGAATCCTTGCAGAGAAGGCATGGGAAAAAAAAATCCATTTGTGATTCAAAAAGGTACTCTTGCCACGCATTAACATATAGGAATATACTTCTGTTGAGAGTCCAACCCCCTCAGTACAGCCCCACAAAACTAAACCACAACAATTTAGCTTGAATGTTTTTCCAGTGAATTTTATCATCCGAAGTCTTGCATTTCCAATGCTTTTCTATCTAGAACAATCAAAATAAATACACCCCCTCCCCAAATTTATTGCTAAATCCAGTGATAAATATTACTGTGTTTATAAAGTTTGTGGTTGTCTTGCTATAAGTAGGATAGTCAAAAAATTTGGAAATCCCTGAAGCACCATTTCATACCCAGCACAGAAATTTTATTTATGTAGATAAATAACACTCCTTCAATATGTTAAATCTGTTAGAATGAAATTGGTATGGTTTTAGTATTTGTGAGCATTTCAGAATCATAAGTACCAGTTTATGCACATAGGTCCCAAACTCATCAGTTTTGCCTACCTTATTATTGATATCTATCTTCATTGAAGTTATGTACTGCATGCACTTCCTTAAGACTGACAAGCCAAAGGCTGCTCCTTCTCCCTGGGAATTGCCATCTTTTTTACAATGCAAAAGCCATTAAATGAGCTTTTTACACCAAGTCAACTCTAGTCTTTTCACCACCAATGGGAGATACATTTGTTCCTTTTTTTTTTTTTACTCTAAAAATCCTACTTAGAGACATGAGAAATTTCCTTACAATGATAAATTTTGCGCATTTTTCCCTCCTCAGAGCAATATATTTATTTCTCAGTGTCCTAGCTAAATGTTATGATACTAACATTGACCTTGTAGTTAAACACTGTGTGGAAAGTTGTGCAGTTGTGCATAAACTTTTTTAATACTGCAAAGAAATCTTATTTCTCTCCATTGCCTCTGAATTTATTTTTTTCCTACAGCACATTATAATGCATCTGTTAAATATCTGTGAAATTTAAAGGTAAAACAAAGCAAAGTTGTTTATATAAAATACTCTGGCTACAACTGCTGGATGAGAGAGATTTATACTCACAGATTTGGTATTTGTCCAAACTTTGCTAGAGCCCTCTCTTACAGGTTTCTTTGTAGCTCACTAAATGTATGGTCACATGTGACATTTTAAAAGGTAGTTTAGTACCTTGGCCTATCTCAGAAAAGAATTTCCATTGAACTGATATTAAAAAAATACTCTCATGTAGGTGGATAATGCAAACCAGGTTTTCTATTGTAGGCCAGGCCCCTCCCTACCTTAACCACACCACCCCCCCATCCTGTTCTTGTTTATCACCTGTGTTCTGTACACTGCTCAAAATATATGATTATTTCTGTGGCTGCATAATGACACATCAGCAGCTAGAGCTGGAGTAATGTGTTTGAACTTGATTTTTTTAACAACATGTTATAAATACATGGAGAAATGTTCAATAACACCTTTATTTTTAACTCACTGCTCAAGCCTTAGGCACAAGCTCTTGCTGTTACTCTTTAGGCTGACCACATTGGAAACACTGTAAAGCATTGCAAAGAGTGCATTGGTGGGTTTGGTGCAGAACTAAAACTTTGTCTTAATTTGTGAAGTGTTTTTGAAAAAACACCCCAAGACAACCACACCATTATTTGGCTGGCTTGCTGCTATTGTGATTTATGGCCTGCAGTCAGAGAGATCTGTTCAGATATCCCAATGTGTCAGGTGAGCACTGAGGCTGCAGTGCCAGTGGCTGAAGAGATGCTGATCTATTTTGCATGTACCTTCTTTAGACAGGAATAACCATTCCTAAGGATTTAAATGACTTTTCAGACTGCAGTGAAGAATAGTGGATTTAGGATTAGGCCCCTGTGGTAGCAGGAAGGAGCACAGAACACAAGATTTGAGATTCAGAATAAAGCATCTCTACATTACAGAAGTATACCATGTGAATATTTAGGGTTTATTTCACCTAATTTCAGCCTTTCAAAGCATGGTGCAGTTAACTCTCACTCGTGGTATTTGTAGGAGTTATCTACTGTAATGTCTTAGATTTCTTTGCTGCTGCTGTTCCCTCTCCACCTCTCAGGAGCAGTTCTGCTACAGATTGTGTGCCTGTAAATCTCTATATAATGGCCCAAGGGATGGATACAGGCTCTGAGCCCTAAGTGGGACACAGCCTTGAGCAAGAGTAAACAGCTGCTCTTCACCAGGCTTTTTAATGGTAGATATGCAGTTGGATGTCTTCAGCTGTTCTTCAGCCTTGCAGGAAGCTGTCTGCAGGCTTAGGCACTCTCATTGGCATAGGGCAGGTGTTCTCCTTTTCAATTTTATTTTCCAAAACCCTAGGCTTAAAGGCTCAGTTTTGTCTAAATTAAAATAAAAATAGATCTGTTTCTGGTGTGCATACACATCATAGGTCAGCGGGCTGAGATTTGGGAAAACTGATGGTCAGAGGTTTCACTAGTTTGTCTTGAAAATGGCAGGATAAGAGAAAGTATCTACAGAAGAGATGAGGTATTTCATATGAAGCAATCTTTCCCTATCCCTAACATATGCATGTGTGCAAATCCCAAGAAGGAACTTAACTCAGAAAATTGAATTTTTAATTTTTTTTCCCCCAATGACATTTTTTTCTTTCTATCCAGTGACTCAGAGGGGGTGGCCGTGGAACTTTAAAAATCGATGAGCTATCTGCACAGAGTTTTATATCAAATTTTGGTTGTCTTTACTAATATAAATAAGACAGATTCATCTGAATGAAGAAAACCTTTCTATTTCACACTCATGGGTAAATGTGAGCCCAAATACAAAAAAAGCTTTCAGATACATTGGCAGTAGCTTTCATTGGGCTCCCATGTTGTACTATGCTGTTGTTCTGAGCAGCTGAATACACAAGAAAACACCCATAAGAGTAATTTTATAGCCTCAATGGTGGTGATTCCTATAAATCAAGTCTAACACAAGCGGTCTTAAAATTCAAATAACCTCCAAGGGACTGCCTGTTTTCTATTAAGGTGGTAAGATTACAGAGGGATTGACTTAGTGAACATTTAATTTTCCTAGAATCAGAGGAAATAGAATGGTTTGTGCTGGGAGGGGACCTCATCTTCAAATAAATCAAGTTTCTCAGATTCCTGTCCAACTTAACCTTGAGTGTTTCCAAGGGTGGGGCATCTACCACCTTCCTGGCCAACCTGCTCCACTCTCATGACAAAAATGTTTCCCGCATATCTAGTCTGAATCCATTACCTTTCAGTATAAAACCATTACACCTTGTCCTATCAAAACAGGTACTGCTAAAAGGTTTGTCTCCATCTTTCTTAGAGGCTCCCTTTATGCATAGAAAGGTTCCAATTAGGTCTCCCTGGAGCTTTCTCCAGGCTGAACAACCCTCAGATTTTCTCCACAGGAGATGTGTTTTATCCATCTGATTATCTTGGTGGCCTCCTCCGGACTGCCCCAACAGGTCCATGTGCTGGGGACTCAGGGCTGGATGCAGCACTGCAGGCAGAGTCTCACCAGGGCAGAGCAGAGGGGCAGAATCCCCTCCCTCACCTGCTGCCCACGCTGCTTTGGATGCAGCCCAGGACACGTTTGGCTTTCTGGGCTGCAAGGGCACGTGGCTGGGTCATGTCCAGCCTCTCACCCACAGCACCCCCAGGTCCTTCTTGGCAGGGATCCTCTGCCTCTGTTCGTTGCCCAGGCCCTGGGTTGCCCCGATCCAGGTGCAGCACCTTGCACTCGGCCTTGTTGAACCTCATGAAATTCCCTTGGGCCCAGTTCTCCAGCTTGCCATCTTCTCTGTATGGCATCCTGTCCCTTAGGTGTGTCACCACTCAGCTCAGTGTCATTTTCTAAGGCAATACTGTTGCAACCAGAGTACTTGTCTCCATAACTGAATCGATTTTTGAAGTACCTGTTCTGACCTGGAAGTTGTGTTTGGAAAGACTTTCTGTGTTGGGTAATTGTCATTTGGGTGATGTCACTGGTTAAACATATGATAACATATATAAAATGCATAAAATAAATGAAGTTACTTATGTACTCATGTATACTGCTTAAATTGTAAATACTTCTTATAGACATAAATATTTTTCATAGGTTTCAGTTACAAAGAAATAAAAAACTTACAGTTTAAGTACCCATCAAGTAACTAAACTTGCTAATTGTCCGCACAGGTAGACTCAACATTTCTGAAGGAACAACATCGAGGACTTCCATCTCATGCTGTCACGATAAGAAATATAACCTCTGCCATCCCCAAAATTATTACAAATAAATACATTCTTAATTTTTAATTTTTATTATTATGCAAATGGAGTTCCTGTGAGGAAAGATCTTATATATGAATATGAAAATAGTAGTTTTTAGTAATTCTGGATTTGGAATGCAAGAGAATAACTCTTTAAGTCCTATATAGATGATTGAGAAATGTATAAAAACTTTCTTGGTGGCTAGGAAAATTCAGTTAAATTACTGTCTGGAGGAGTGTTACCATCTTTGAAATTAGAATATTATACATAAGCCCTACCATTGTCTTAAAATAAAAAACAACATCCATTTTAATCTCTATATTCCTGTTGGACCCTGAATCTGGGGAAAGTCACTGCAGTAAATTTACTATTGCTTCTAAGCACATTAAAAATTTCCGCAAGTTGTATTATCACCTAATATCTGGCAGCATAGAATGTGATTATCCCCTCCTGAAAACACTTTAGATCTTATCAAGGAGTATGTCTAATCCCCTGGCCTTGGTAGTAAATATTACAAGATGTACATGCTGGATGCATTCTAATCCAAAGAATTTGAATGTAAAAAGACTGGAAGACTGAAAGATGAATGTTTAAATATAATTAGATTTTATTGCAAATAGCTGTTCCAGCACCTGTTCAGAACTTGTCCATCATGTCCTGTCACAGACAACTGCCAGTATTTAAGGAGTTTGTTCAGTCCTTTACCTTCTCTTTCATAATGGCTGAGACAGCTTCCATTTATCTCAGGAAATTGAAGTCTATACAAAAGTTCATTCACTTAAATATTGCAGAAAGAAATCGCTCACCTCATTGATTGAGTGTCCCTACACTGTCTGCAAGTCTACTTCTACGTAAAGAAAGAAGGATTAATGTATTGTATTTATGAGGAAGAGGCATTTGTTTTAGTCACAATATTTCCTGAAGTGATGATACCTCCAGGACACATTCAGAATTTCATTTCATTTCATTATTACTATCAGTAATCATAGATATCTTTTTTAAGCAAGCTTGGAAAAACTAAAGATGAAAACTTCACCATAATTTTGCTAAACAAATGGCAGAGTGCTTCTACTTTAAAGTATTTTTTTTTCCTTTTTTTTTTTCCCTCTTGGATTTGATTTCACAACTGAGCTTGAAATGCTGTGCAGAGTCACAGCACTGTGAGAGAACAACAGATCAAAGACAAAACAACTTTGAGATAAAGTTAATTTTACTAAAGTCTTTTGTGAAACCTCTTAGTCACACGGGGACATGCTGGTGACTAACTTCAGTGCTTGTATAATCATTCTGGATCTACCACTATATTATAAATTATATCACATTGATATTTCTACTAATGAATCACTACAAAAGCAGCAATAAACAGAAATGCAACTTTCACAAGCAAGAAGAGAAAAAAGTAACTTGTTTCTTTACCCAGACAGTTACCATCACTTTCCGGTTTTATTTCTCCACTTCAGCTGATTCATCCTTTTCCTTAGAATAAATGTATTTCTTTCCCCTTAGAAGGTTTTCATCTCTTCTTTTTCACATGACTTTTCAGTTCCATCTATCTCTTGTAATATCTGAATGTGTTTGGACTGTGAGTCATACAAGGAAGGCAACATTCTGCAGCCTTATCTTTCTATAGCAAAACTTATTGTAGCTGAAGGCTTTCACTTGCTGAGAGAGAAAGGGAGCATAAGGCAAAGAGCTGAACATTCAGCATAAGAAACTATACTTCTCTTAGGAAAGATGCATTTGAATTGCATTCTTAGCAAAAACAAAAAAGAAGAAATATTTGGGAGAAATATGTAAATTAATCAGGATGATGAAATATTTTTATGTATGATTTTAAAATATTTTTAATTATTTTGGTAACCTTTTTATTAATTTAAAAACAAAACCAAACAAACAAACGACTTGTTTAATTAACACTGTACTTTAAGATTCTGTACTTTATCTTTCTCAAATTTCTGTGACTGATAGTGTTTGATGCTGGCCAGTCCTGAGGACAGAGGAAATCAATTATCTGTATCAGCCTTTGACCATACTAATTTTGCTAATTGTTCATTTTAACCTTGGTATTGCTTTTCCCCCTTCATGTTTCATAGAGAGAGTTTAAAAGCAGAGATCTTTGGGGAAAAACAAATCCAAATACTGCAAAAGAAGGACAGGATCTGCTAAGGTCTATTTGGCTAATAAAGAGAAAACTGGCAATTAAATGAAATTATTAGTGGGAGCATCATCAGGTTGGAATAAGTAAAAAAAAAAAGATTAAAAAGAAAGGTATGAAAAGATTGGAAGAATCAGAGAGGAAGTGATATATATTTAAAATATATTTCTTATAACTGTACTTGATGTGATGTTCAGGTTGAGTAGAAACAGACTATGAATATGGAACTAAAGGAATCCTTTCAGTGATTCCATTGATAGATCTCTGTACTGGTGGATTAAACCTTTTACTCCTTATTTAACACTGGTGCTCGTGGAAACTATTTTACTCTTTTAAGGTCAAAAAAGGTCTGAATTACATGTACCATTGCAAAACCACAGCCCATCTCATTCTTTGCTTCTCAACAGTGCCTCAGTCATGTGACACAGAGAAATAAACTGATTAACATGTTCTGTGTTCCCCCATTAGTTTAAAGAAGTTCTGTGCACCTCCACTTAAAATTAACCAACCCATGAAAAATCACTTTCATTAGAGAGATAAAAATTTAGTTATAAGATTTATGGAGTCTGAGGAGTGAGGTTCAAAGCATTGACTTAACCTGGTCCCTCAAGTACTATATAAATAAATGTGAGGTCTTAGGTTTCAATGATCAAACATCTAGCTAGTGGCTTTGATAATAACTCAATGAATTATGCATTATTTGGTTTTAGAGAAATCATTGAGAGGAAGACAGAAATGTAAGGAATATGGTTTTTAAAATCTCAGGAAATAATTGTGAAGAACTTGCATGCAAATTAGCCTTCTAAGAAAACTGAACTAGGGTATTTACTCTTTGAAAATGTGTATTTTTTTCTTTTAATAGCAGCTTCTTCATCTGTGTTCTGTCTTTCAGTACTATGAATATGTACAAAAAAGCTTTGTCTAATGATGTTAAGAATTTAATCAATTTTGTGTGATGGGGTTTCTGAAGGTATGGATCTCAATCTAAGCAAGGAAAGCAGTGCTCTGCTCACCCACAGGTATCTCCTTTGTTTAAGTTAGTTTTATATCAATTTAAACTTTATAACATGCTTAGAGAAGGACTAGGTAGTTTTGCATTCATTTGCAAAATAAAGCTATTATGCCCTAAAATCTCTAAAGGTTGTAGAATACCAAGGAATTTTATAAAATTTATTATTGTGCTGCTTCTAACTGGCAAAGAAGAGAGGAAATTTTATTCTCTGCTTTTGTACAAGCAGAGAATTGTATATTAAGTGCAAAGATGTTTTCTAGACTATGTAGAAGAGCAGCCTAGATAGACAATGTGATGCAGGAAGGCGAAAGAGAGGGAAGTAAGGAATAATAAGTGCAGTTGTAAAAAGGGAAAACACATAGAAGAATACAGCAACTGAACACTCACTCATGCTCAGAAGTGAGCTGCACTCCACAAAGTTAGGAAGGAGCAAGTCAGGATTTCAAAAGAGTGGCATAGAAAATTTAATATTTACATAAAGTGATAAGGGGAGAAATAAAAAGCATGGAGGATCACAAAAAAGGTGATTTCTTTTTTTAGATGCACAGAAGTCAGATATTCAAAGGGATTTGAACTCCTGTTTCCCTCTAGAGTTATATCAATCCATTTTTTGTTTTCACAGGAATCCTTAAAAGAATTTTTTTAGATGAAAGACACAATATCTTCAATTTAGCAGCCACAAAACTTTCACCTTAGAGGTGAAACAAAACTAAGATCACCTTAGAGGTATTTTCCAGGCTATGCACAGGCAATGATTAGGAGTATTCAAATTTGCCTGAAAAGGAAAATTTTGGAATAGTGGTTAAATTCCCGGTATTGCAGTATAGAAGTTGGCACAGGACAATTCAGCAACGCTTTTCCTGGGATGGGCTTTGGTAGAAGGCACCAAGGAGGAAAAAATACCTATAATTCTGGGGTATGTAATACTCTGCTGAATTTAATTACTCTTTGTCATCCATATAAACCTTACTGCAGTCTTCTTTTCCCTCATAAATAAATTGGAGATTTTATTAGAGCCATGTCAGGCTCGTACAATAATTTTCTCTAGACTGCTTGTCCAAGCTTCTTACAATGAAGAAAATACAGGGAAAGCCAGATGAAACCAAGAGCATTTCATGGCACAGCTATTGCCAGAGGACCTGGAAATTGTATTCCAAGTCTGTGCTTTACATAGAGGAGGAAAAGAGTCATTGTTGGAACTATTTCAGAGAAAAAAAGGTACAGAGGACCTGATTTTAAAACTTAGTCACTCAGTGAAGAAATATTTAATGTATTAATATGTTAAAAATAATTCTCACTGCATTTTTTTTACTGTTGGTATGCTTAAGACCACATATTTATTGTAGAAAAAATAGAAAAAAGCTTGCATTTCTGAGTTATAGTAATATAATTATGTATCCTTGATTAAATTGTGTAACGTTTGCTTTTCATTTTCTCTAATCTGAATCACTATCCCTAGCCTTACCCCCAGAGGTAAAGGACAAATTCTTTTTCTGTTACCTCTATATGGACTTTGTAGTACTAATATCATTATTTAGCTGTTTTTCATTATTTCTTTCTTGACTAGAAGGCTCAGTGGACCATTGTAATAAAACATTGAACGATTTTTGTAAGGTACCTTTTCTATATTCTATACAACAATGCTCCAAATATACTTACTTACAATCCCATTATGTCTTGATATGTTGAAACGCCAGTGTGTGTGTCCAAGGATATATCATGTATATATGTTAACTCCATAAATATGGCACTCACAAAACATTATTCCTTACAGAGATTCTTTAACTGCTTCCCAAATGCTAAAGAACAAAACCTCTCAACACCTTACAGACGTGCTAATTGTTAATCATTTTAATTGTGGGAGAAGTAAAGAAAAGAATGATTTATGTGGATTTTTAAATTCTACAGCAAAATTGAGAAAGAGGTGATTGATTAATGCACCTACCTCCTCCCAAGAACACCTTTTTTTTCTTTTCTTTTCTTTTCTTTTTTCTTTTCTTTTCTTTTCTTTTCTTTTCTTTTCTTTTCTTTTCTCTTCTCTTCTCTTCTCTTCTCTTCTCTTCTCTTCTCTTCTCTTCTCTTCTCTTCTCTTCTCTTCCCTTCTCTTTCATTTTGCAGTTTAAAGATATTATGCATTATTTTTCCTAGAATCTTAGGTGAAAGCTATACATTTCAGTAAGAAGAACAAGTAAGCAAACAAAGAGATGTGGAAAATAGTTTAATAGAAACTATTTTGTGAGGAAGGGAACTAATGGAATTTTTTTCCCTTGGGCTTTTTGTCATTTCATCACCTCAATATCTCAAGTTTCCACCCACCCCCACAATTATATAGTTTGATTTGGACTTTCAGTGGGATAAGTATTTCTTGGGCTGTAACCAAGTTAAGTGGAAACCACCAGCCCCCATGTTGGAGGGACAGCACTTGAACTATTACTGCCTTTTATCAGAGAGAGTACACTTGAGATCCCAGAGCTGTTGATTTTCATGAAGCTTGTACCCATTCACTATCAATTTTTTGGCATTTAACACATCACTGAATTTTGCTTATATGGACCATAATGTTACAAATTTTCTATAGGTAGATGGGAAAGAAGGGGTGACGAGCAAGTGTAGCTGTAAGGTCTACTCTCAATAAGAAGCCAAACTAGAAAGCAAAATATTTATGCATACATAAAGTAGATGAAACTTCTTCCTGAATAGACCTGTTACATGCTTTCAACATGCTGCCTTCTAGCCACATGCTTAGGGAATCACAATCAATTTCCATATGGGTATGATCCTTTTAACTACTGTTTATTGTTGTTGCAAAAGTATCTGAAGACTCTTGAACATGCCTACAGAAGAAAATCAATACCAGGTCAATCACAGTAATTAAACAAATAGTAATGGATTCAGAGTACTGAATATCTGCATCTCACCTACTACTTGGTGCTGACTGGAAAACCTCTGATTTTAGCTCCTGTTTGGTTATACATATTCTCCCCTTATCTCCTTTACATTACATTCCCAGCTGTATATGCCAACTCTTTTCAGCCAAAAAAAACCCAGAAGATGTAGCACATTCTCCAGAGCCTGCATAATGCAGACATGGAGAGTAAAGTGTTTTCATATGTCCTCTCAGGGGAAAACAGTGTGAACAATCAATTTGTGAACAGTTAATTTTTCTGTAATTTTCAACATCTAGATGCATCTGGATCAGGAATATGTTTCTTATTGCAGGGACAAAATTATAACTTTGCTAAACCAGCATGGTATGTCACTTTGAATAAATGCATCTGCCATATGGTATTCAAATCATCCATAAGGATTAATTAAATTAATTTGATTTTCCATCAGAAGAAATTGAGGTACTGAAGAATCTAATCTCTGCTTTTGATGCATTGTTCATACCACAAAAAGAACTTTAAGTTTAGCTTGCTTATTATTTTCACCAGTTTTTTCCTTCTCTTTTGGAGAAAAAAGCCTTCTTTCCCCTTAAATGTTATAAAAAACCCAAAACAAACAAACAAACAAACAAACAAAAAACCCAAAAAACCCCCACAAAACAACACTCCCCCCTCCCCCCCAAAAAAACCAAAAAAACACCTAAAAAACCAACAAAAGCTCAAAAACCAAACCCAACCCAAAAACTCATTAAAAATCAATCCTGCAATTCTTTATTCTTCTCCTATTGCTATTCTTCTCCCAGAGATGCTGGGAGAAGACATAAGTGTAACTGAATGGTGAATCAGCTGCTTGAAACTGTACACAGGGAAGAGAAAAATAAGTAACTGCTTATCTAGGAAAGTATACCTCGATCACAGTTCAATCCTATTTTCACAAAAGTAGTCAGGATTCAAGTGTTACCATAAAAAGAAAAAAGAAAAAAAAAAAAAAAAATAGTCCTGTTTGACTTATTGAGTGAAAATAAATTCAAGCTAGTAATGCCAATGTGCACTTGCGAGTTGAAACCTAAGTCTGCTCATGCATCGGAATACATATATGCATTTAAGTAAGAATATTTTCTGTGCTAGTGAAAATTATACAGTGCCTTCTCTAAGAAGCTTAAATAAACCTTCTTGTCAGGATCACAATCTCTTTGTCTAACTATAAAATGGATGATTTGAGCCCCAGGAGTTTCTAGAAGCAATGATAACGTGCTAAAGGGAAAGCTGACAGCTCAGTTCCATACAACCTCCTTTACTAAGAGCTGTTCTACTACTGTAAATAATACCCCTAGCAGCAGTGTGAGACTTGTGCTGAGACACATTTTGCTCCTGAGGTAAGGGTTTATTGTAGGTTAACCTCAATGGAATACTCAGCCCCCCACAGCTGCTTGCTTACTTTCCTCTGGTGGGATGTGGGAGAAAATTGAAAGTGTTAAATAGGCAAAACTTATGTGTTGAGATAAATACAATTAAAGAGGTAAAGCAAAATCTGTGTGCACAAGCAAAACAAAACAAGGAATTCATTCACCACTTCCCATGGGCAGATAGGTGTTCATCCATCCCCAGATGAGAGTGGTTTCATCACACAGACTAGTTACTTGGAAAGACAAACACCATCACTCAAAACATTCCTCGCTTTCTTCTTCTTCCTTCAGCTCCATATGCTGAGCATGACACATTGTGGTATGGGACAGTCATTGGGCCAGCTGGGGACAGCTGTCCTGGTTGTGTCCCCTCCAATGCCTTGTGCACTCCCAGCCTGCTCACTGCAGGGGTGGGTAAGGACAGAAAAGCCTTAACCCTGTGTAAGCAGTGATCAGTAATCAGTAAAAAACCCTGTGATTTTGTCATTTGACCTTGGTGCCCACCAAGCCTCTCTATCACTTCCCTTCCCAGCGGTACAGGGGAGAGAGAATAAGATGGGAAACAACCCATAGATTGAGATAAGGCAGTTTACTAAAGTAAAAAAAGAATAGTAAAATTTGCATAAACAAAGGGAAAAATTAATCTCTACTTCCCACCAACGAGGGGTGTTCAGACACTTCCCAGGAAGCAGGGCTTCAGCACACAGGGCAGTTGCTCCAGAGGGCAAACGTAGCATAGCAAATGTCTCCCCTTCCTCCCTTCTCCCTTGGCTTTTACATTTGAGCTGACATCATATGTTGTGGAATGTCCCTTTGGTCGATAATGGGTCAGCTGGCATAATTGTGTCCTGTCCCAGGATCCTGTCCACTCCCAGCCCTTTGATGGGGTTGGGGGAGAATGTGAGAGGGATAGTGCTGTTCAGTAGTAGCCAAAACACTGATATGTCATCAACACCCTTCTAGCTACTAACGCAAAGCACAGTACTGTGAGGATTGCTAAGGAAAAATTAACTCTATCTCAATCAGATACAATAGAGGTGTCAGTGTTGAATTCATCACAAATCATAAACTTAGCCTTGTACTACTATGAAGAAAATTAATTCTAGCTCAGCTAAAACTGGTATATGTTTATTGACCAAAGGCAGAGCTCATGACAGAGGTTACTGAAGTAATTTGGCTGAGTATGCAAAAAAAAAAAAAAATTACAAAAAAATTTGGTTGATTCATTTTTTAGTTTAGTAAATGTTTAACATTTAACCAAGCATAGACTTCAAGGATGATGTTATGAAGAAAACCTTATACTGACATAAAAGGAAGTGATCCTACTGAAGAGAAATAGATACAAACTGATCTAGTGCCATCTGGTCCCACGAAGTTAAAGAGGAGAAGCTATAACTATGAAAAACTAACATTGTATTCAGTGAACCAGAAAGAAAATCTCACATGATGCAGGGTACTGGGAATTATTTTTATTACTGCCTAATGACACAAAGAGGAACAATAAGGGACAATAGACTAATCTTAATGGTTTTCCAGGTCTGACACTTTGTTGTAAAATAGCGTTATTTTCCCACATTTTTCATTTCAAATGTTATAATTTAGAGGAACTAATAAGAAGCTACAAATTTTGAGCAATGCAAAGATCTGGAATTGGAAGATCTGTCAGAATGTTTTGTTCTCTAGCAACAAACAGGAGAAAATAAATGTAATATGCATTACAATACTTTCTTCTTTCAGAAATGACCTTCTTCCTTAATGTTGTAGCAAGGACGGCAGAAATTATTTGCACCACATTTATTTTTTGTATTCATCAAAATGCTTCTCCGTGGTTACTCTTACAAGATAAACTGTGCCCATGTAAACATTTTATAGAATCATAGAATAAAAGAATCATAGACTCATAGAATGGCTTTGGTTGGAATAGACCTTAAAGTTTATCTAGTTATCACTGCCACTGGCAAGGATACCTTTCAGTATATCAGGTTGCTCAGAGCCTCATCCAATATGGCCTTAAACAATTCCAGAGAATCCACAGCTTCTCTGGGCAATCTGTTCCAGTGCCTCACCACCCTCACAATAAAGAATTTCTTCCTAATATTTAAATTAATCTGTAAATAATTTCTCTCCATACTTCTTGTAGGCTCTCATCAGGTACTGGAAGGCTGCAGTTATGTCATCCTGAAGCTTTCTCTTCTCTGGGCTGAACAATCTCAATTCCCTCAGCCTTTCCTCATAGCAGAGGCGCTCCATCCTTCAAATCATCTTGGTGGACTCTTTTGGAGGTTGACAGCCTTCTGCTCATGGAGACTCCAGAGCTGATGCAGCACTGCAGGTGGGGTCTCACCAGAGCAGAGCAGAGGGGCAGAATCCCCTCCCTCACCTGCTGCCCACGCTGCCTTGGATGCAGCCCAGGACACGTTTGGCTTTCTGGGCTGCAAGGGCACATGGCTGGGTCATGTCCAGCCTCTCACCTGTGTTGGTTTAGCATGGATGGCAAAAACTAATTAGTGACTGACTTTTAAGACTGATGGCCAGATTGGCCAGTTAAATATAGGTATACACCTCTAGGTCACACAGGCTTAAAAACAGCCTGGGAAGACCGGGGAACTCCTTTTTTCCAGCTTTTCCAGCTTTCCAGCAGGTGACACGGAGTTGGGGACTGCTCTGTTGGAGTGGCCCAAGGCTTTGCAGTTCCCTGCTCCTTGGGGGAGCAGGGGAAGGGGGAGGCTGCAGCTTAACATCAGCTGATTTTAAAGCACACCCCGGAGTCCGGAGAGAGGTCTGCCGCCCCCCTGATAACAGCTACGGGCCCGGTTGGGCTCTGATTGTCACTGAGGGATAGGCAAGGAAGTATTTTATAGCATTTATGATCCCTGACTGCCAGGCCCCTCAGAGCTCTAGTGGGAGCTTCCCGGCCATGAGCAGAGGCCTTGAAATCTGACACTGTAAACCAGCAGCCTGAGGGAGAGAAGACCTGAGCCAGATTTAACTCTTTCATGACATAGATGAGACTTTTTAAGACTAATCATCCTTTTGTGCAAGTAGAAAGAGGACAGAGTGAAACATAGAGAAGACATGGCATAAAACAGAAGTCAGATGAGGAGAGAGTAAAAGACTAATTGGATTAAAGATAGAGGAGTTACCTTGCTAGCTAGACTTCCCTAGTGAAACCATAAATAAGCTATTTCCTGTAACATATGAATGCTGTTTGGGGGGATGCATAGTTATAGTTTGTGGACTGATATAATGCAGATTCAATGGAGAATTTTGAACATAAGAAAGAAAGTAATATGAAGCCCTTCACTCCTAGGGAAAAAGGAGATTTCTAGTTTTAGATATGAAGATGATTCTAGAGATAGAAGAAGAGAATCTTTGTTTTATACTAGAGGATGCATCCTTAAACAGTACTCTAAATAAACAGACATGACCCATATGCAGTGTTGGGAAAGCTGCTAATGGGAAGGACTTCACAAAGGCATCTGTCTTTGTGAGAGTTAAGACCCACAAGAGAACAGTTCTAAGTTCTCAGTAGAGGAAAATTCCATAGTAAACTAAAACTCCTCTCCTAAAAAAATGATGAAAGATTATTTTTAAAAGCTGACTTTTAAAGCTGAAAATCACAGGTGTTATCTCTTTATACTGTTTCTAAGAAAGTGAACACCGGTGGAGGGGGGGCGGGGAGGAAGAGTGTTTTAAAATTTTCATTTTTAAAAATTTTCTTCTTTTTGTGTGTGTTAATGAATTTACTTTTAAGCTAGGCCTATTTTGCCTTTTTCCTCCTAATCTTATCTCATAGCAGAAAAAACACTTAAACAATCACATACCCACAGTACCCTCAAGTCCTCCTCAGCCAGGCTGCTCTGGATCTGTTCATCCCCCAGCCTGGAGTGATACCGGGAATTGCCCAGATCCAGGTGCACCAGCGCCAGCAGTTGGTCTTGCTAAACCCATGCTCCCCCTTCTTTAGCTTGTTCAGGTCCCTCTGGATGTCATCCCATTCCTCAGATATGTCAACCCCACCACTCAGCTCGGTGTCATCTGCAAGTTTGCTGAGCATGTCCTTGATCCCTTTTTCTGTATCATTAATGAAGATATTAAATAACAGTGGTCTGAATACAGACCCTGAAGGACAACATTTGCCTCTGGTGGTCCTTTGGGACTCTGAGCTACTGATTACTGCCCTCTGGATCTGACCATCCAACCCCTTTCTCATCCATACAATAGTACACACATAAAATACATCTCTCTCCAATTTAGAGAGAAGACTGTTGTGGATGTCTGTATCAAAGGCTTTATTGAAGCCCAGATAAATAACCTCTCCAGCCCTTCCCATGTTCATTCATGTACTCATGCCATCACAGAAAGCTATTGAGTTGCTCAGGCAGGTCTTGCCCTCTGTGAAGCTGTGCTGGCTGTCCCAAATCACCTTCCTGTCCTCCACGTGCCTCAGCACAAATTCTCAAGATCATCTGTTCCATGATCTTCCCATGCCTAGAGATGATGCTGACAGGATCCTCCTTTCTACTCTTTTTAAAGAAGGCCAAAATGTTTTCCTTTTTCCTGTCACAGTCATGAGTTTTCAAATATCATGGAAAGTGGCTTGGAATTGACATCAGCCAATTTCCTCAGGACCCTGGAATGCATACACTTAAATTAGTTACATTCAGGTTCCTCAGGTGGTCATGAACTTTGCTCCCCCAACCCCCATCCTGCTGTCCACATGCTGAAGATCTGTGGGAAGAGAGGTTATCTCTGAAGACTAAGACAAAAATATCAGTGTGTACCTCAACCTTCTCCTCTGCTGTTACCCATTTTCCAGCACTGCTTATTGGGAAGGGAGAGTACACCTTCTTTGACCTTCCTTCTCTGGTTAACATACCTGTAGAAGACTTTGTGTCCCTTGCCAGATTCAGTTCCAGCTTCAACTTGGACCACTCTTAGTCCTCAGCTAGGACTTCTTCAATAGCAGTAAGCTATCAAAAGAGTTAAGTACTCTTCATTAAGGCTAAAATGAGTGTCATCCCTAGGATATGAATGGAATAGAAGAGGAAAATGTTATGAAAAATTATTTTTTAACCTATTAGGTCTAATGGTATTTATGCAAACACAGGAAGCCGCCAATTTCCATGTTTTTTTCTCTACCATGGAAAATACTAATCTAATAAACCATTATGAATGTAATATGCTCTGATATATCTTAAATAAACAAGACGTGTTCTGAGAGCATAAAATAAAAAGTCTTTATTGTAGATAAAATCAAATTAAGTTCAAGGCTTATAATTGAAGCTGTTTGTGCCTCAAGAAAAGATTAAGCTATAAAAGCACTAAATTGAAAGGAAAGCAAAGTGTTTGAAGGGCAGATAAGGTCACCCTAAAGAAGGGCAACCAAGTCAGAAAGATGAAAATAGACTAACAGCATGAGCAAATAACTAGTTTATTTGATTTAGTGTAAAAAAAAAAGAAGGCAATAAAGTAAGGAACCAAACATCTGAAAAAAGAATGTGTCTGGGAAAGGTAATATACCATCAAAAAAGGAACAGAATAAAGGACTTAGGCATTATTACAAAAAGACCATATAATCTTCAGCAGAAAACTCAAATACCTTTCCCAGATATGTGACAAATCCAGAAGCCAGGGAAGAAAATACCAAAAATGTAAGAAGACAAAAAACTCAGAGAAATAAATTAGTTACATTCAGGTTTAAGAGTGTTTGGGGTTTTTTTTTTGGTTTTTTTTTTTTTTTTTTTTTGGTTTTTTTTAATATTCTTTTAATCAGAACATGAGAAATTGATTTCCATGTGCTGTACATTTTCAATGTCATGTTGCAGTATGATTGGATACAAAGATATCCTTTATGGATAAAAAACTCCTAGTAATGTGAGGAATAAGAAAAAAAAAAATAGGTAGATTATCAAAAAGGTACATTAGGACAATTATGACCAAAAAACCCCATCAAGATGAACTTTAAAAAATTTGAATCAATTTCTCAGTGTTTTCAAAGCAAGATCTTTAAAAATTTGATCATAACATTGTCCAAAAACTGTCATCAAAAGAAACCTTTATTTTCTTTCTGAAGCCTGTCTACAGTAATGACAGGCCTTAAATCTGCCATTGACAGTAGCTTAAATGGTTCCTGAAGAGTGCTGGGAAAAGATGTCTAATCATGAATCTTAGTCTGAAGCAGCTACAGGGACATTATCAGCTGAGTCAAAGCAGGTGACAGTGAAATGCTGTTTAGTATTGCTGAGTATTATTATCTTTGTATGTTGATTTAATGGCAGACAGAAATGAAACAATTGAATGATGTCTATTCTTTTTATTATTATTTTTTTTTCTTCCATGTGACATCTACACATGCCTCTGTGAGCTGTAGTGTTGGGGTATGTCAACAGCAGGAGAGAGGGGGGGCTGAAGGATCCTAGGCTGGAAGGACTCTTGTAAAGCTTTCTAGCTAGAAAAAAATGCCAAGATCTGGAGTCTTCTTTGGAGAAAAAAATGTAGCAGAAGTCTACACCTTATTGAAAGTCATAAAGAGCAGTAAGTAAAATTTTCCATGTTTATCTTAGTGATGCCATTCTAAGTAAAAGACACTGATAAATTAATTGCTTAACCTTGCAACTAAATTTTAGTCTTTGAAAAGTAAGTCCAATTCTGAAACACTTAGCTGTGCAGGAGGAGGCTGTTGTCTATACATGAGTATGGGTCTAATTTTCCTGCATTTGCTTTGGCTGTTGTGTATTAGACATAGGTCCCAGTACAGCTCCAAGGTCAGCTTTCTGGATACTCTCAGAAGCAACTTGGTCATGTAGTTAGGCACTGTCCCAGAAGGCATTTGACCATGAGAGATGTAAATAACTACAAGGATTCTATGAAAAACTCAACATCATAATTTAGGTCTTATGCAAGAAATCTATGGCTTCAGAGGTCACTGAAATGAAAAATTAATTGGCTGAATTTTTTGGAATATGCATTCCTGTATATGCTTAAAAACTCTTTTGAAAGCCAAAGAAAATCTCTGAGACTTCTTCATAATTAGCTGGCTCTTACACTGTTCAGTTAGCATTAGTTTTGAAGTGTAGGGATTTCCTTTATTCTTCAGAGTCCTGTCTGCTGCACAAACTGTTTAGTCCATTCTGGGGGCTATGTTCAAAATTAGGCATTTTTCTCTCCTGCAG
This sequence comes from Rhadina sibilatrix, assembly GCA_013400275.1. NCBI lineage: Eukaryota > Metazoa > Chordata > Aves > Passeriformes > Phylloscopidae > Rhadina > Rhadina sibilatrix. The sequence continues at coordinate 209,771 of VWYO01010496.1, read as the reverse complement.
TTTGCTTTCTTATTTCACACCATCTAGTTCTTATTTACCTATACTATACAATCCTTAAGAATAACAGACGCAGAAAATTCAAAATGAAGATATAAGTCCTTTCATCTCTAGTGTATCAGATCTTGCAGTCCAAAGTGTTCTACATGGCTATTACATTTTTGCTAAAGCAAGCAATACTGTTCAGAAAATATCCTCCAATAACAGTGTTCAGAGCTGTTTCTGCTTTACGTCTTCTACACAAACTGGGTGGATATAAGACATTTGGATGACTCTTATGGAACTGTAGCCTGAAGATACGGAACTGATACTTTCTGGAATAAGTCCATTATTTCAGAATCAATAATTGCTTACATAGCAATATTAACTGCGAGCTTCTCAAAACAATCTTACCTCTCTACTGCATCTCTGTAGAGAGCCTCCATGAACTCTCGTTCTTTCTTAGTACTCTTTCAGTACTATTTCTGTCATACATATTGGTAAGATGGATGTTCTTGAAAGGAAAGTGTTTTGTTGTTGTATACTGGAAAAAATTGTTTGAAGTCAATGACCCTGTATTCATATAGACTAGATAGGATTTAGTATTATTATTTGAAGAAGTTGAAATCTTTGAAGTAGGTAAAAGGAGGTATGTATGTACAACTGTCTAGATGAACTCTAGTTGAGAATACTTATTTTCCTACTTTCCTTTCTTTGTTCTTACTTTTGCTTATTGCATTCAATGAGGGATGTCTGAAACCCCCTAAGTACAATAATTACTGTTTTTCAGCAGTAATACAATTAAGAAAAGCTCAGCATTTATGAAGTACTAATGGAGACAAGTAGGTCAGATCACAGAATCACAGAATGGTTCAGGTTGAAAGGGACTTCTGGAGATCATATTGTCAACCCTCGTTCCTCAGTCAGGGCTACCTAGAACTGGTAGTCCAGGACCATGGCCAGATGGCTTTTGAATACCTCACAACATCTCCGGGCAACCTGTTCCAGTCAACCTCACAGTAAAAAAGCGTTTCCTGATGTTCAGTTGGAACTTCTTTATGCCCATTGCCTATTGCTCTCTCCCTAGGCACCAATAAAGAGAACCTAGCTCTGCCTTCTTTACTGTTCCTGCAGCAGGTACTTGTACACACCCAAGACATATCCTGGAGGCTCAGTACTCTAGGCTCTCTCAGCCCTGCTTTATGAGAGATCTTTCAGTCTCTTCCTCAAACTGCTAACAATCCTTTGCCTAACACACTCCAACACATCACTCACCCCTTTTGTCACAAGGACACACTTGTTGGCTTATGTCTACTTTGCAGTTCACCAGGATTCCCAGGTCCCTTTCTGCCAAACTATTTTCCAACAGGGTGGCCCTCAGTATGAGATAGTGGGTGGGGTTATTCCTCCTCAGGTGCAGGACTTTGTGCTGTCTTTCACTGAATTTTGCAAATTTCCTGTCAGATATTGTTCCAGTGGGTCCTTTTTGATGTTGGCATGACCCTGTCACTCAGCCACTCCTTCCTGTTTGGTGTCATTTGCAAGCTTGCTGAGAGTGCATTCTGCTCCATCATCCAGCTCATGAATTAAGATTTTGGATAAGGTTGGACAAAGTATTGACTTTTGGGATACACCGCTAGTTGCTGGCCTCTCGCAATATGACACTGTCTTGATTTGGAAAGACAGGTATCTACCAGGGGAACTGGAGTTTCCCTGAGAATGGAGAATGTAACCCCCCCTGCCAAATTATAATTTTTCAATCAAGGGCTTTCAGGCAAAGANGTGTCAGGCCTCTCTCCCACAGATGAAAATAGAATACACATATTTGGCTCCACAACCCAGGACAGACACAAAGAAATGACACTTACACACTGAGATGTCCAAGGCAAAAAAGGGGGCATTTTATTTATAGACCTCGACCTTTATAGAATTCCAACAGTGACCATGGATTGGAGGAAGAAAATTGTCCTCTCCAACTACACTGGTCAACCCAACAGTCCATCAATTCTCTCCTCCTCCAGAAAGGAATTCAAAACAATCATTATTTACATGAAATGCGCGTGAGAAACTCCACCACAAAAAGTAAACATCAGAAGGCTGAAGCAGAACTTTAGAATAACAGAGTGACAGGCCTCCAACTAGACTTCATGCCATCTCTTCAGATATCACTATCCTCTGAGACTATACATTCAGCCAGATTTCACTCCCTGCACACCTAACCCAACTTCACCAACTGATTTTATGGGAGTCAGCGTTGATGGCCTTCCTAAGATCAAGGTAGACCAGGCCCTTCATTTATTTGTGGAAGTTTATCAAGTTGTGAAACATGATGACTTTTTCGTGCATCCATGCTGACTACTCCTGATGAATTTCCTATTGATTATATGCCTGGAAATGTTTTTCAGTACTAAGTGTTCCATTACTCTTCTAGGAATCAAGGGAGCTGGGCAGTGCTGGGGTCCTCTTCTTACCCTTTTTGAAGAGTGGTGCATTACAGTCTTCAGGCACTTTTTCCAGTCACAGAAATCAAAGTCGATCACAAGTGGTCTCACAGTGACATCAACACTCCCTCAGCACATATGGATGCATCAGGGCCCATAGACACGCTTATATCTAATTTACTTTATCATTCCCTGACCTGCTCCTCCAGACTGTCCCCCTGGTCTTTGGAGCCTGGTATTCCTGAAAGGTAGTCTTGTTAGTAGAGAATGAGGCAAGACATTTGGTACTGTGGGAGTTGGCCTGACTGGGACACAGGGTCAGCCAGACTTCACCTCTAACAAACCAAACCTCAGCTTCAAGCCCTAGGAAACATTCATCTAACTCAGGGCAAGCCTGAGATCATCTCCCAAGAGCCTTTGAAGTTGTTATGTTAACTAGTCTGAGTTCTGCTGCCCTGTTGGTTACTTATGTTCCATATATGGTATTGCTTCTAGAATGATCCACCCCCAAGACTATATATTGTTAACTCTCTCTTGTTTCTGGTCTTTGGAGTTTGTCCCTTTACTGCGCTCAGCTTCTGGGCATCATCCCTATTTTTATTTCTCATTAAAGTAAATTTTCTTTTCTGGGCAATCTATTGTTCCTTCTCCTTTTTCTTATTTCATGCAGCATTCACCCTGAAGCCAGCACTCAAAGATTTGTAGCAGCTGCCCTCACTGTGACACAGTGCCTTGGCTCCATGTCCTGGGTAACCAGATGTCCTGCCCCATTCAGCCCCATTTGCCCTAGTCTTCCTTCACTCACCCATGTATTTGCAGAAACCCATCTTGCCTTTGACATCGCTTCTCAGACTCAGCTCTGGATGTGAGCCAAGTATTTCCTCACCATACATGCCGATGCTGTGTTTCTATATTCCTTCCAGATTGCTTCCACCCTCTTCAAGCTTCCTTTTTGCATTTGTGTTTTGTCAGGAAGTCCTTGGTCATCAGTGTGGACATTTTTGGTTGGTTTCTTGTTCATTGAGATTAACACTTCTTCAGCTCAGAGGAGGTGATCCTTGAATATCAACTTTCTTTGTCCCCTCTTCCCTCCAAGCTCTTATCCCATGGGACTCTTCCAATCATATGCCTGCAGCCCCCAATTTCTGATCTTCTGAAGTTGAGCTCTATGATCTTGAATTTTACCCTGCTGTCTCAGGGTCTTGATACCAAATAGCCAATTAATATCTATGGTATTGAGCAATCCAAGTAGGATTGTTCTTTGTGAGAAAATTTATGTAACTTTTGTAAACTGACACACGGTAATATCTTTACAAATAGTCAGTAAAGTTCCTTTTACCACTATTCTACAATTAAAAAACCCAAACCCCTCTCCCCCAAACAAATCAGAACAAAATCCATAAAAATATATCTATAAAAGTAGGAATATAAAGCATCCAATGACTTACAAATTCACCCTTCCTTTGACATTTTTCTATCAGAAGATGTGCTAATGGCAGAGGGCTGCTGAGAAGAGTGCTTTTAACATCACACAGAAACCACCACATCTTTTCTGATGTGACTTAAATTTTTTACGGAACAGTCATTATATATTTTACAATTTTCCTCCGGATGATATTCATTATCTTGCAAAAAAAAAATATTTAGAACTTGTGTTTTTCTTGAAACAATTCTGAGTTAATTGTTCCTTTTCAAATGATTTCCAAAACTTGCTCTTATCTCGAATCCACCTTTAATTTTTTCCATAATCTCATGACAGAATCAGTGCCTTTTTATGACTTGTTTCCTCTCTTAAAGAGATGTTTCCTAGTCTTCTAATTTATATTCAATTTATATTGCCCCTCAATATATTTCTATCCATTTTCATGTACTTCCACACCAATACAAAGATAAATATAAATACATATGGATTTGTCTATATGGATATAGGTAAATACACAGAATGAAAATGAAGTCAGATTTAGCAGTCAGATACTTTCACATTCTGTGAAACATCAAGATCGAATACTGGATATAAAGGAAACAAAATAGTCACCTAAGATGTTAAATGCCAAAGGTCTACAATAAGATTTTCAGTCCTGCATAATTGAATTACAAGGATTTTGTTTCCCTTAATCTCAGTCCAAGAGATCAATCAAAACTTCATTCCAATTACCTGAAGTTTGTGGATATTGACAGTTTGCAAGAGACTTTGGTTTGAATAATTCATAGCGAAAGAGATATCTGACTTCATTTTCATACTGGTAGTCTATCCTCATACAAGGAGCTAGAGTGTAGACATTGGAAGGAGAGGAAAATGATTACACAACTTTTAGAATAATGCAGAGGGACATGCCAGTGACAAACAGGTCATTTTTGTTAAATCAAATAATCTTTCTGAAAGCTTCTACATATTTACCTACATAGTTTCATTTTACAGCAAAATCTTATTTTGGAATCAGGTAGACAAAATAGTTATTTACTTACAATAAAAAGTCCATGTCTCCGTGAATAAGATGTCTCCAGCCACAAGGCTGGAAGATAAGCAAAAATAAAACATGGATTTCAGGTATGTCAAACTTCATACTTCTATTTAAAAAGTTTATTTTCATTTACCATATCCATTACTAAAAGATTTGGGGTTTTTTGGTGGGGCTTTTCAATATTGTTAACCATCAGTGGTATTCTATCTCTTTCACTTTACAGTTACTGTTTTGCAAAAGGAGGAAAGCAAAAACTATCACAAAGGTTTCTAACAGGGTGTGACTGTGCAGACAAAGTGTAAGTGGATTAGGTGGTCTAAGTACAAAGAGAAGGGAAGGTTATTATTCTTGCATTGGATACTTTTTGGAAATTGAGTTTAGAGATTGTATAGAGATCAGAACTGTGAGGTCTCAAATAAGGACAGTTGAAATGAGCATATTGACTGTATCTATGTCAACAAATATTAGAATATAGTATGTGTTATCTACATATTTATGCTTAGCTGTATTTATGTATTTCATATTTGATTTCCTGCTCTTGTATAGGACCAGCAGCAGCTGAGGACTTAATATTTTCACTGCATAATTCTGTTCAGTATCAGATGTGACACCATCTACTTTCTAATTCCAGTGAGTGTGCTCTTATTAATGTTATTTTTTCCCGTTTATATTGACAAGAGCATTAAATACACAGTTTCTGTAAAAATGGAAGAATGGCGTTGTCATAATTCCAAGGTACTTTTGATCAGTTTTATCTGTATAATTTTTCATTATTAGGACAATAAATGCATTGGCAAAAAAGAAGAGAATTTCTGCTCAGTCCAAGGACTAGACTGGGTGCAGTCTAATGGATGCAAGAACACCAAAGGCAGTAGAAATCTTTTGTAAGGAGTATTTTACTTGGACTTTGACATGCAGAGCACACTAACCACTACTTTCTTTTTGATGGTAATACAGATGGATCAGAAAGGCCTTGATGTTGAGCTAATTTATTGCTGATTAAGATCAATAGAAGATAATCTCCTATCTAAGCCAAAATAAGTGGAAGAATTGTTGTTGTTTCAATCCCTTACGGTTACTCTGAAATTTGGGCAATTTAGGAACATGCAAAACTGTTCAGAATGTCTGTGGTAAATCTGTACAATCTAGAGCACAGTTTAAGATCTTTTTTTCCTACAAATAACAATTTCACAACACTTTTCATTGTAACTTTCATCTGTTCTTTTTAGTAATTCTCAACCCTTGCTCTACTTTCCCTCAAATTTTGTAATAGATGTAAAAGACATAAAAGAAGATATTAAAGATTTTGTAAATAATGCGTTAGGGGAGAATTTTTAAAAGATACTAGAGATTGAAAATTACAAAACAATTTTTAAAATAGTGTCACAAAAGATCTACTCTTCTATTATGTGTGTCTTTACCAGTTTCCAGAAGAGGTGAGTTCTGTCTTAGTGAATATCTAGTCCAACCTTTCTAGTAAAGCAGGTTCACCTAGAGCAGGTTTACAGGATCTTGTTCAGATGGGGTTTAATTTTCTCCAGAGAAGGAGACTCCACAACATCTCTGTTCCAGCTCTCTCCCAACCTCCAATTTAAGAAGTGCTTCTGCATACTAAGAGTAAATTTGGCAAGGAGAAAAATAGAGATTTAAGACTATGTCAGTTTTTCTAATTGTGCTTACTTTGTTATCTGACTCAATCTATATACTTATTAATTTATGTTGCGTATTTCACAGGAGATATTTCTAACTGCAATTAAACATTTACTCATATTTTAAAATATAGCAAAGGGATAAACAGAATATGTTACTCACATTTTACTAACTTATTTTTTCCTCTTTTTTCATGGTTATGCAATGATTTGCATTTAAAATATGCAGTTATTCTCTATATTTATGAGAATTTATTTTCTCTCTCAAATCGCAAGCTGGAAATCTGGATATAGTCTATAAAAGTCTTCTTTCTATCTAACATTTCAGTTCCTATCCAGTATTTTAACTAGAAATCTGTATGTGAGGGGAGCTGAGCCACATATAAAATGCATAATCTCTATCTACGTGACAGACTAAGATGCATAAAATGAGGTAAAACATCAGTTATAGCATTGTTTCCCAAACAACCTTAATAACCCTTTTCACTTTTCAGTGTCATTTGAAAGATTTAGAGTTTCTATTGAACACTTAATCTAAGACCAAATTAAAGTCCCAGGCAATTTTGATACAGTCATTTACTCTAAAACAAACACTATCTGTTTTGTTCAGCAGAGTGGCCTGAAAGTGCACAGAGTGAGAAACATCTTTCACAGTTACCACCTTGTAATATCAGATTCTCAACCCACTTTTTTTGTTTAATAGTCTGGATTTTTCTAGAAAATATACAAGGCTGTTAGTCATCAGCATAGCAATTATAGCTGCATTTATAACAGTAATCCAGTAAATCCAGGTTTAAGGAAACAGTTACCCCAGTTACAGTTTCTAGAGTTCCAAAGTTATTTACATTTCACACTATTAATATGTAAGATGAATACACCTTCATTACACTTCATAGAGATGCTAAGATTGCTCAGTGTAAAATAAAATTGCTAAAATATAGGCCTCTGAGTAAATTTCCTCTTTGAACTTCACTGTACTTCAGAGATACTTTCCTCTTAGCAGTCAGAAAAGTTGTCTGCTTTTCCAATGTGTTCTGAGCGCAGTTTAAATTATTTGTGTGCCAGAGAGATTTGGTGCTACATAGCACACTTTTTTCAGGCTTCTCAGAGGGCTGTGAAACTATTTAAGGTACCATATTACTAACATCCATGCCCCAAAGTAATTTTGCAAAAATAGTGAAAGAATAGGTATGTGAGAATTAGATTTTTTTTTTTTTTTTACCTTTACAAGAAATAGGAACAATTGTAAAGCTGGACTGACTTTGTTTTAAAAAGTGGTTGGGTCCACAGTGGGAGATATATTTGTCATTTATCTTAGGAGCCAGGAGCCCCACATTTGATTCTTCTTGTACTCAGCAAATGTGAGATGTGGCAGTTCATTCTTGGCCATGTGGGATATTTGAGAATGAGATAGGTACTGTATTGCCATCTGTGGTGGATTGAACTTGATTAACTGCCCGTCACCTACCGAGATGCTCTATCACTTACCCTTTATCAAAAAATGGTCAGAAGGGAAAAGCTATGGAAAAGCTCATGACTTGAGATACAGGCAGGGAGGTTTCTTACCAATTACCATCACAGACAAATCCAGACTTGAACTTGGGGGATTTAATTTTTCGTCAATAAATTGCAGAAGAGTAGTAGAGCGAGAAATTAAAGCTAGAACCACCTTCCCCCTACCCCTCCATGGCTCTTCCCTGGCTCAACATCATTCCTAACTTTTTTACCTCCTCCCCACAAGTAGTGCGGGGCAATAGGGGTTGCAGTCAGTTCATAACACATTGTCTGTGTTTCTCCTTCCTTTCCATGAGAACTCTTCCCCTGCTCCAATGTGGAGTCCTTCCCTTGGGAGATACTTCATGAGCCACTTCATGAGCACTCCAATATGGATCCTTTCCATGGGCTTCAGTTCTTCAAGAACTACTCCAGAATGGATCCTTTCCTCAGGATCCAGTCCTTCAAGGAACAAACTGCTCAAGCATAGGCTCTCCATGAGCCACAGGTCCTGACAGGAACCTGTTTCTGCATGGATTCTCCTGGCTCTATAGCTCTGTTCAGGGAATATCCACTTGCTCAAATGCAGAGACCTTCACAGGTTTCTGGAGCACAGCTGCCTCATCATAATTTGAATCACATGCTGCAGGGGAATCTGCTCTGGCACCTGAGCACTCCTTGTTCTTTGTCCCTGGTATCTGCAGGATGGTTTCCTCACACATTTCCTCAGTCCTCCCTCACAGCTGCTGCACAACCTTTTGTAACCTCCTTGAATATGTTACCATGTTGCTGGTGGGCTCAGAATTAGCCACTGGCAGGTTAATTTTGGAGCCATCTGGAACTGGCTCTGTCCGACATGGGGATGACTCCTTGTGTTTTCTCATAGAAGACAGTCCTAAAAACCTCCCTGACAAAACTTTTCCACACAATGCCATGTGTTGTCAAGATTGAGATGCTGTACAATAGACAGAAATCAATTATCTAAGGAAATAATGATTAAATATTTTGGGCTAGGCAACAAAGGGGAATTGTTCTTCAAGGAGTCAGGGCTGAATTATTTACCTGAGGCTCACCCAGTTCAGGTTGTAGAGACGAAGATCCACTTAACACTCTTAAAATGTTACCATCTGTGTCTAAGAGCAAGCAGTTACTTGATTTTAATGCTATTTCTAAACAACTTTAAGTTATATATAGATAAATTTCCTTTCACTTTGCAACACAGAAAAAAAGACGAATCAAAAAGAATACAAAATTTCTACTCTTTCAAGAGTATTTATGCTTCTGACCTTTCTTGAAATCATTTTTTCAGCCAGATTCTTCAGACATATTCTCATTTCTTTGTCCAAAAAAAGACTCTTAGAGATTTTTGCTATCAACAGTTTAAACCATCTGAGAATAAGTCTTCTTGTTTGTCTGCTATCAATCAGAACAACAGAATTCTAAAAAGAGTTCGCTTCATCCTAAACGTAATACAGAGAAAATATCAATAGATGAGGTAAACAAGCTAGAATACTACAACAATTTAAAGTCTACTTACTACAGATCACACAGGCAATGCATCACCGAGTTGACAAGAAAATTACATTGATGAAGGAATAAAAACTGCTAGGTAGGAGAGAAGAGAGTCAGTAAACATAAAAAGCAGTAGAACTTGAAATTTTCCTAATACTTCTTAATTTTATTATTCAAGGAGTATATTATAAAAGCCCTTTGTGGAGGTTCAGGCAAAATAGGAAACATGAAAGAATTTCTCAAGACACAGCAATCAAACCTTCTGTAGTTCACAGACTGAAGCAGGAAGGAAAGACAACAACCAAAAATAGTCTCAAAGGCACAGTGGACAGTAAAAAAAACTGTTAAAACTATAACATTATTTGGTAATTAGAGTTCCACAGTAACAAAGAAATAAACAAAGAGAATAAAGGTGAAAAGTTCGGAATTACTATGGAATAGGCTGACTATGGAAAGTCAGCCTATTCTCAGACTCAGATGTCAGTCCAAAAATCTAGGACAAATTGTGTCCAAATTCACATCCAAAATGCATCATTTAGGCCCATCTCTCACAGAAATTAATGTAGATTAAAAGTATGCAAAGGAAAATCTATTTGAATTTACAGCATAGAGGTACTGAGTGCTATCTGATTTATATATGCCTAAATTGTGCCATTCATCATGTTCTTCATATTTGGCTGAATGGTGTGCTTTAAATCACAACTCAAGCAAAAATAAATCACAGCCTAATTGGAGATTTGATTTTTTCAAAATGCATTTTGTGACACTTAGACCACATTCATCCTCTTGCTTTGATTTTATAACACTAAAAAACTTATAAACAGTCTTATTGTAGTGCAGTTATGGGTTGGTATAGAACTCCATATTTATTTTCTTGCCTTTTTTATCTTTGAGCTAAACTACTGAGCAGAAATACCAAAATAATCCTGTAGTTGTGTCATCAACTACTTATGAATCCTACCTATCCTAATACATACATCAGTGTGCTACTATGGTTAAAGTCATGTCAGTATGAAAACTAATGGCAAGACTCTCTTTCACTGGGACTGAAATGTTGCCTACTAAGTGTAAGTTAAATTGAAAAAAATGTGTTCAAATATTTACATTATCTCTAAATTAATTTCTTTTCAGTGGCACAATACGCTTCTTATAATAATCACATCTCAATTATATGAATTTGAATAACATATTGCTCTATTTACTAATCTGTACAGACCACTACAATAATATAGAAAGCCATTTTAAAGATACAAATTGAAGAAAAATAAAAATAGAAAAAAGGAAAAAACTCCACAATATTTTACTGGTGAATAGAATTAAATAGTCTTCCTCTTTTGGATTCTGTAACATTCTCCATGGATGAGACTATTCATTTTAGTTATTTTAACATTGATATGTGAGTTGATATTGTTCCATGAAGAGTTTGAGAAGATAATGAGTCTAAATTGGAGTGCCACGATGTATAAGTTTCACAAAAGTAAGAACAGCATGTGGAAATGCAAGCTTTCACTACTGAAAAACAGGTTGGTGTACTTTTGGGTTTTTTTGATAAAAGTGACTTTGGATGTCATTGATTTCTTATTACTGAAGAAATGTAATAAAGTCTACAGGTACTGATGCTGTAAATGTACACTGATGCCTTTCCTTACAATACGCTTCTTTAGTGTTTGCTGATGCATGATGCACATACATAACTTTATGCCAATGGCTCAGTATGTGGAGTTTAAAAGAAAGTCAATGGATTGTTTAAGTAAAAAGCTTAAAACATCAAAGTATATGTGTGGCATGCATTTTTTAAGATATGATCCTCAAGTTGTTTCAATACTGTGGGGAGGAAGGGGCTTCATCTCTAGTTCTGAACTTCTCTGTAGCCTTCAGAGGATAAACATACATGACCACAAATTTCAAAAGAGGAGTAATAACCACAGTAAAGTAATAAATCTGATATTGACGTGGGACTACTTGAGATTTTAAAATAACGTGAAGTATACAGGAATAATAGTATTTCTGTGACTGTATAACATATTTTCAGATGAAAAAATGAAAATGTCTGAGTCTTTCCAAGAGATTGTGTCCATAAGCAATACTTTTATCCATTGACAGAAGAATAACCAGATGACAGAGATTAGATGATACTTGGGTTCCTTTCACATGTAGCTGTAGAAAATCAAGACATATAGTCCTTGTTTGGTGCCTGAAACTGATGTCATAAATCAATTTAATAAGCAAATATAGTATATAATTTGATAGATTGACAAAAAAAGTCTTACTTTCTTTTTCAAAATATTGCATCAGAAGAAAGATTACATACTGAACTTATTATGATACATACCATCCAAATAGATACCAATTTAAAATTCTTTGAATAATCAACATGTGAATTATTGCAAAGATTACTGTTAGAATAATTCATGATTATTCTGGATTTATTCAGAGTTCACTTGTACAGATAATCAATCCTCATCTAATTGAGAATGCAGCATAATTAGCAAAAGGGCATGAACTTTGTGGCAAGGCTACAAAGTTAGATTTAAACCAAAACTAGAACAATATTCACATGAGGTTTTAAGATTTTTAATATAGCTCCTGATGATAATACATGTAGCATTCAATCTGTTTTCTGTTAATCTGTCTTCACCCTCATGCTTTTTGATTTATTTGTTACATCAATCATTAAACAATTATCTGGGGAGCTGGCTTTGGCTGAAGTTAAAAAGAAGTAAGGAAACCGGAAATTAAGACTGACCTTGACAAAAATGGCAGTTCTTTATTTTAATATTTTATTAAAATATTAGCACTTCATTTTGGTATTTTCTAGGACTGTTTTTTCCTTCTCTTTTCTCTCCATGTATTTTAAGTATTTTTCTTCCTCATTATCCTTTCTAAAGAATTTAAAATGCAAGGACAATATATATATATTGTGAGCAAGGATGCAAGAGAATACAAGTTTGCTGTGTCTTTACATTTGCTGGTTTTTAGAATGGCAGTCTATTTGTTTATTATGTAATAAGAAATAAAGAGATCACCCCCAATAAGGGTCTGATAGTTGAGTTACTGGAAGAGTTTAGAACAGTAAAGATGACCAGGTGGCTGTGTGGGGCTGAGCTGCCAGTTGAAGTTAACCCACACCACCAGGATAAATATTATTTTGGATTTTGTATGACATTGAGAGACAGAGTAAGTCTTTCTTTCCTCTCAAGAGATTTTGTGTATGAGGTCCATTTCAGGAAATACACTGATCTACAGAGATGTTGTCTGCCTTCAAGCTTGTCACCCTAAATTCTCATGACAATCAATGGAGAGAAATAGTCATTTTGAGAGCAATTTTTCTTGACCAGAAAAAGAACTTGAAGTGATTAGTTAAAGTGTAGATGTCTACATTTAGTTAGAGGATTTGCACCCTAGCCATGTACAGTGATAAACTGAAGCATCAAATGTGTGTGCAGCTTTTGCTGTGTAAGTAGAAAAAGAAATACTGATTGTTGGACAGAAGAAAGAGGAAGGGACAGAGAGAAGTAAACAATACATGCTTTACTTAATATAGGCCTATATAAAAGGAGATAGTATTCTGATCATAGGATATGTTATATTCTGTGCTGGAATTGTATTTAAGGAGATTTTTTAAAGAACACAGTCCTGGATGATATAGTTTATAATTATATACTATAAATTTGAAAAAAAACAGATGTGCTGGGAAATACTTTTAAATTATTTCTTTCTAACCTAAGCCTACAATAAGAAAGCTTGACAGGAAAAGTCTTAGAGAAAAATCCAATTGAATTTGTTTTTTGACAGATTCAGAAGGGAGGAGTCTTGCTGGAATTATCAGTGAAGTAGAAATGAAGCTATGCTCAGCAAAACATAAGAAATGCAGCACAATCATCATGCATTTGAACATAGCTTTGTAGCTCTAAAAATATTGTTTAAGTTTTAGCTTCCTAACTTGAAACACTGTGTTAGGTGCTAAAGGAAGTACTTGACCTAGTACAATAGATCCCATTCCCTCCATAATAGATGGAGAGCGGTAGGTGATTCCTAAAAGATGTCCTATCTGACTAAGTTTTAGCACCTAGGATGTAACCTGCCTTAAGTGTTTATGGACATTCAAGAATAGGGCATTAGCCTAAGCTAATAATCTTGGCCGTGTTATAGACATTGCAGAAAAACAGTTTCTCTCAGGGAACAGCTAAACAGACATAGATGACATTTACTGTGTGGGCACCAAGCTGCATTGACTGCAGATGGACCCTGACTCATTGTCATAAGTGAGTCTCGTCACTACTGAATAGCTAAAGGTAGGTGATACATTCCAGCCTTGAAGTATCATAGAATCACAGAATGTGTTGGGATCTTAAAGATTATTTTGTTCTAAACCCCCTGCCATAGGCAGGGATGTCACCCACTACACACAGTTGCTAAAAGCCCTGTCTATCCTGGCCTTGAACAGTTCATCCACAACTTCTCTGGGAGACCTGTGCCAGTGACTCATCATCCTCACAGTAAAGAATTTCTTCCTAATATCTAACCCATCTCTCTCTGCTCTTTATACCAGCCTGTGTAAAAATGTTGCTCTCCCTCTTTTTGATAAGTCTCTTTAAGCACTGGAAGTCCATTATGATGTCAACCCTGAGTCTTCTGCAGGCTGATCTCTGCCTGTCTCCATAAGAGAGGTGCTTCAGTCCTCTGATAAACTTTGTGGCCTATCTCTGGACTTGCTCCAACTGATCTTTTTTGTGCTGAGGACCCCAGAGCTGGATGCAGCACTTCAGATGAGGGTCTCACCAGAGCAGAGCAGAGAAGAGCAGAGGGGCACAATCCCCTCCCTCAATCTGCTGGCCACCCCAGGACACTGTTTCTCTGGGTTGCAAACACACACTCTTGGCTCATGTCCAGCTGTTCACCAACCACAATGCCCAAGATTTTCTCCATAGGGATGTTCTCAATGACTTTTCTTCCCAGTATATATTCATGCTGGACTACCCAGACTAAGGTGCAAGATCTTGCAGTTGGACTTGTTAAATTTCGTGAGTTTCTTGTAGGCCTGCATCTCAAGTTTTTCCAGGTCCCTTTGGGTCTCATAACTTCCTTCTGCTGTGTCAACTTCCCCACTCAGCTTTGTATCATCTGCAAACTTGTGCAGGGTCCACTTGATCTCACTATTTCTGTCATTGATAAAGATACCAAAAAATACCCCTTGCAAGACAGAGCCTTGAGGGAAACCTACTGACACTGACCTCTCCCTGGACACAGAGCCAGTGACCACAGCTCTCTTGCTGTGTTCATCCAGCCAACTCCTTATACATCTGTTCCACCTCTCAAGCCCATGTCTCTCCAGTTAGGAGATAAGAATGTCTTGTTGGACCATCTTGAAGGCCTCACAGAAGTCTAGGTAGATATAGATGTAGGCAGACATATTCTTCTAATGAGCTTCAAAGCTAGCTTTTAACAGTTTTCATTGACTGTTTTTGACTTTAAATAATTAAAGAATGCCTTCTTGAAGTGTCTGAGATTTCAACTTAAAAGTATCCATTTGCATTTAGCAGAATAGATTCTCTTCATCTTTGTTTTGCTTTGTTGGCATTTTTTTATTTGTCTGTTTTAATTAACATTTGTTTTATCAGCCAACACCAATAATATTTATATACAAGAAGTACAGATGAGTTCTCAAAACAAGATCTGTCTCTCACAGATGTGTTCTTGGCAAGAGTCAAATAGAATGACTGATACCAGCTGGCTCTTTATTCTGTCCTATGTTTTGATGTTGGACTATTTTTTTAGGTTTCACGCTTGAGGATCTTTATTGTAGCAAATTAATTCAACAGTGTGTAGCTTGCATTGTATGTATAATAGTACATAATTTTGTGGAAGCTGTGTGATACACTTTAAGAGTTAACATTCTTAATGAGGATGTGATTCAATTGATATATATGGAATTATATAACAGATCATAAAATACAGTAAATAAGTTGAATTGTTTTTCTGAATTAAAATTAGTTCAAATTAATAAAATCTATTTCACATTTTTGTAATTTCTTCTGTAGATATTGGTAGCTATTAATGAAGCTTATACTATTACCTTTCCTCTTAATAAATAGTTCAGTAGAGTTATGGATCAGATATCTGCTTTTCATTTTTACCTCAGTAACTGAGAGATCCTAGATTCATAGAATGGCTTGGATTGAAAGGATCTTAAAAATCAGCTACTTGCAATCCCACTGACATGAGCAGGGACACCTTTCACTAGACCAGGTTGATCAATGCCCCATCCATCCTGGCTATGAACACTGACAGGGATGGGGCATCTGTCACTTCTGTGGGCAGCTGTCCTGTTCCACATCTCAATGCCTGCACAGTAGAGAATTTCTTCTGAATGTCTGCTCTAAACCTACTCCCTTTCAGTCAAAGCCATTGCCACTTATTCTGTCACTGCATGTCCCTGTAAACAGTCTCTCTCCACGTTTCTTGTGGGCTCTCTCCATGTGCTGGCAGGCTCAAATTAGGTCACCCCAAAACCTTTACTTTTTCAGACTAAACAATCCCAATTCTCTTAGTATGTTCTCATAGGAGAGGTGTTCCATCCCTAACCACCTTGGTAGCCTCCTCTGGACTTGCTCTAACAATCCATATCCTTCCTGTGCTGTGCCTTCCCCAGAGCTGGATACAGCACTCCAGGTAGGGTTTCACCAGAGTGGAGTAGAGGGGCAGAATCACCTTCTTGAACCTGCTGACCATGGATGCTGGAAAAAGCCTGTTGCTCAACTGGAGCGTCACTTACAATATTAGAAAGTTAACTCAAAATTCATATAAGCTATTCATACCAAAACTAGAATCTCTAGTTCTTTCTAAGCACCTAAATGTACATAATATGGTGAGGCAATGACACTTAAAAGAAGAGAAGCTATCAAGCAAATTTATATCATTACTGCCTAGAAGTCATCAGCCAGGAGGAGCTGAAACCATCCCAAGAGCATTCTTGAAAAAGGTTGTTGGATCACTGGCAGCATTCGTGATAAAAATAAATGCATGACAGAAACTTTGGAGACAATTCATATATACATACATAGTGTTTATTCCTTGTCTGTGAGTTTGGTCTTAGTATTAGCCCTGTCTGTATTTTCACTAAAACTCATGAAATTTTTGTACACTTCTCCTGCACTCAGATTTTGTAACAGAAACCAGACTTCAAGGCTGGCAGAAACACAGAATAATAAAATGACAAAAACACCCAATTACACTGAATATTAATCTTGTAGGTAATAAAGTAAACTCACATTGAGAGAACACACCTTCCTGAATCAAAAAACAGAAGCAGATGTCTATAAATGTCATTTAATGCATAATATAATAAATGTCGTATACTTTACATATTGACATTCAAAATTGCTCATAAACATTGGAGTTAGCAGGTGATAAGTAATGAGTAAAATCAACTCTATTTTCACCCCAAAAAGCAATGAAATTTACATTTATGGGATATTATTTGTATGCATTATTTATAGAGGTTTTCAAATGCTACTGGTTGTCTTATTACTTTTATAGGCTATTTTTCTTCTTATAAAGAGAATTATTACAGCAGAGCTGTTCACAGCTGGCTTGGTTGCCTTTGCAAACAGTCAAAGTTTTCTTTCAGTCTGGGACAAATCAGCTAGAGGGTGAAACTCTTGACTGAGGAGTTCAAACAGGCTCTGTCAGGGCTGGCACACGGCATGCAGAGGTCTGGCCAAGAGGCAAGTGCCTCTCTGTGCTGGAGCCAAATGCATCCTGAATGACCATCCCATGGCCTGCAGATGTGAGCACTTTACTTGGCTATGCCTGAAGCAGTTTAAATTGCCTTTGTAGATGGAGTGCTTGCATGATATTAATCTATCTCTGGAGCAATCCTGTCTCAGTCTTTGGGATGGGAACTAGTTCAGAGGAGAGATGACCGAAAAGGGAATACATCGTTCATTTCAAACAGGCTCTACATGGCATATGAGGAATTCCATAGAGAATTGCTAAAAAGTGGTGAAAGTTATGCTCTGATATTTCGGTGTTGGAATATTTAGTGTCCTACTCACTCTTCTGAACTGAGTACTTCATTCTGATTATTATTCCCATTATTTTGTGTTTTCTCCTTTTATTTCTTTTCACTTTCTTGCTTTCTGAATGGAGAAAATTTTGCCTATGAGAGAAGAACTAATATCAGATTACCTTGATCCACCTCACTGCACAGTGAGGATCTGCCCCTCTTGCCAGTTCTTTCAGCAGAGCTGAACATGGTTGCAGCATCTTACTGCCTGCAGTACTGATATATAGAGGTGGGTATCAACCAGATATTCCCTACATACATTCTCACATCCTTTCTTTTTTTTCTTCCTTCTCCTTTCAAAAGGAGTAATTTAGTCTGAATTTCCCAGTGGATTGTCACCTTTCATGGAAATGCTAGTGTTACCATGTATAGGTGTATAAAATACAGGTAATAGTTTTCTCATATTATAACCACAAATTTCTTTGCATAAATTCTATTAAATGACCTCAAACTTTAGGATTATGACTGGTGAAGAGTCTGCAGTGAAATTTTCTGAAAACTGAACAGTGTTAGCATTTCAAGTATATCTGAAATGTTAGTGTTAGCATATCTGTTAGACTTTATTAATAAACAAGAAGACATTAAGAGAGTGAATAGTTAACACAGAAACTAAAAAAAAGAATTCCGCAGACAGATAAGGATGCTAACTATAAATTTTGGGAGAAACTGTGGCTTTGGAACTTTCTGGCATTACTGATTTTTTTTTCCAGCTTTGGTTTTACTGGTTAATATTGTTTCATTAACTGTAGAAGTAATGCATATCATTTCCCTAGGCTGTGTGTTTGGAAGAGAAGAGCAATAATCCAGAAAATATCTTGCCCAGGTTTTGTAAACTCTTTCCTCTGAAGCTAATTGACTTGTAAATTCTATTGTTTACAGCTCACAGTTACACAAACCTAGAACATACTCCAAACCTCTGACCGATGGTGGTGCATAGTAGAAGCATGTAATCCAAGTGAGAGAGCAGCATGAAAACATAATTCATCTAATAAAGTATCTTTGTTCTTCATTACCTATGCCTCCACGTGCACCCCTAGGATCACAAAATGTAACATTTTTAAATTGTTCCTTTGTTTTTTGCTCAGGACATATATTCTTCATATTTAAAGCAAATATTCACAAGTCATCTTTGTTTTTCAGAATTCAGCCTTAGTAACTTCCTATATATATGAAAAAAATTGCAAAAAATGATAAAATTTCTTTGGTGGTTTGCTAAGTAAGGATTAGAGGCATCTGTGGGTACTACATTGCTGTTTAAATCTGAATTTAAAATCTGATTGAAATCTATTGATGGATATACTGGGTTTGCATTGTTAGGTTTTAGTAGCAGTAGCGCTTCTGTGAGAAGCTGCCAGAAGATTTCCTTGTGTCCAGCAGAGCTAATGCCAGATGGCTCCAACATGGACATGCCACTGGCCAAGGTTAGGCTAATCAGAAATAGTGGCAACACCTCCATGATAACATAACTTAGAAAAAGGAGGGGAAAAAAAAAAGTTATTGGGCAGATGTAATTGTGGCCAAAGAAGGGCGAGAATATGTGCAAGGAACACCCTGCAGACAACCCAGGTCAGTGCAGAAGGAGGGGCAGGAAGTGCTCCAGGAGCTGGAGCAGAGAGCACATGCAACCTGTGATGCAGCCCATGGTGAGGCAGCTGCACTTCTGCAACTCATGGAGGAGCAAAGGGATGCAGAGATCCACCTGCAGCCCATGGAGGAGAGCCAGACCTGTGGAGAGAAGAGCCCATGCTGTACCAGGTTCTCTGGTAGGACTTGTGAACCTGTGGTGCAGCCACCTTGGAGCAGCCTGTCCTTGAAGAACTGTATCACGTGGAAGAGTGCCCCATGTTGTAGCAGTTTGTGGAGAACTGTTGCTGTGGGATAGACCCACACTGGAGAAGTTCGTGGAGAACTGTCTCCTGTGGGAGGGACCCCACACTGGGACAGGGCAAGGACTCCTCTCCCTGAGCAATGGCAGGAACATCTTGTCATGAACAGAACAAAACCTCCACTCCTGTCTCCCTGCATCACACAGGGGGTTGAAGTAGAACAAATAAGGAGAAAGGGGTGGGGGAAGATGGTTTTAAGGTATTATGTTACTTCTTTTACCCTGCTCTGCTTTTGTTGGTAATATATTCAATTACTATCTCTACTTACTATTTTGCCAGTGATAGTATCCGGTGAGTGATCCCCCCAGTCCCTATCTCAACTCATTAACCCTTTGTTATATTTTCTCTCCCTGTCCAGCTGTGGAGGGGAATGATAGAGAGGCTTTGGTGAGTGCCTGGTATCCAGCCTAGGTCAACTCACAATTGTTCCTTTTCTGCTCTAATGGCAATACTGATGATTTTTAAATTTTACTGGGGTGTTTTTTTCTGCTACAACTGGTTTTATCAGAGTTGAATGGCTGCTTCCTTCAATATGCTTTCAATTTACAGTTCCAAAGTCTCCTATGTTTAACAGTAAGGACTTGGCATTTATCTAGACAGAGTGCTCTGCCACTGCTTCTTCCTGCCTTTCTTCTGCAAGTTGGAACACACCTGCTCATGTGAGTTACCTTTTTTTTCCCCCCTCTCTTTTGTGAGGTTTTGTGCCTTCTGTGACATATTTCTTTCAACGTAGATTTTAACTGAGTTTGTACCAACTGTCAGACAATAAGTTTTGCCACTAAATCAAGTTTAGCTCTAAGCTTTATTGGTTCTGCCTTGGCTTGGGGAAGAATGTGTCCCACATAAAATCAGTTTATCAATGATTTTATATGGGATGAAAACTGCAGTCAATAAAAAAAGCATGTGTGTAAATAACTTCACCATCTAGTTCAAGCTGAAGTTCAACTTGAACTTATGCCTGACAATGATGCAGTTAGAACCCCTGAGCAATACAACCTAACAACTGAGTTACAAATCCACACAGAATTAATTTCTTATTAATCTTATGCTTCATAATGAATTGACTTTTGAGAATGACATTAGGTCACCAGTAACATTTAAAATCTATTACTTAATAACACAAACAATTTGCCTAAATGGCAGAGTTAAGGTTAGGTTAGCATGCAGCTTATCCTTGGTGGCCCTTCATATTTGACTCTGTAATGATATTTTAAATACTGTTGTTTTATGTGAGACAATATTATAGTAAATTTAATATAATTTTTGCAAAAAAAACCTCTCTATAATGCGTCTTACTATTTACTTCTCAAGATTTTTTGTCTGTTCATAGTTAAAAAAAATATGAATACAAATTTAGTTTAATCATCATGGTACTCTTAATATTTCCCCAGCAAAGCTAAAAGGGATGTATTTTCTCCTAAAAATCTGCATATCATTTTTCATTCAGAATCTTAAACTCAGAAATGACTTTGAGAGCAACTCCTTAACTGAAGATGTGGTTTTCCTAGAATGATTTTGGGCTGATGTCTCACCTGCTTAAAATTCACAGTCTGTTACCTTGATAAATGAACTAAAATTTCCAAGCTACATGTTTATATATATAAGTGAAACTTCTCATAAAGTTGAATGAGAATCTTTGAAGGTTGGTGGGGTTTTTTTGTTTGTTTTGCTTTGCTTTTCTTCCCCAGTTAAACAAATGTTTAATTTGTATCTGGCGTGCCTGTTTAGAAGACCACTAATCTTGAGGTCAAGGAACAATAAAAGCAAAGACTTCCTTGCTTATCTCTCCTAAGACAATGTAGGAGCTCCTCTATAATGACTCTGTCGACATTTAGTGTTCACAGTTCATGCATTTCTCATAATCTCCATAAAATGTCAACATGTTCTCTAATGGGCACTTCTGGAAAACCACTTCAGCCTGCACTGTCTGTGGCCCTGTGCTATTTCTCAGTACTCGGCCATTGGGCTTGATAAAAAGGCCAACCTCATTCCTCTGCATAAGAGCAGATAAGGATGATGAGGCAGAGCAGCCTGCGTGTGCTGCTAGAGCAGTTCTGCTAGAGTCTCTTTCTCACCTCCCTTAACTCCTTCTCTTGGCACATATCCACAGCGAGAGGGAAGCAGCATTTCTTCAGAACTGCAAAGCACAGGAGGCAAAATATGATCTTTCCTAGGAAAATGTAACTATATCCCCTGGAGTTTTGTGATTTTCATTATGGTCAAAGCAAGTGTTTGCAGAATTGATTAAATGTTTGCAAAACAGTTTATCATTGATTTTATGAGTAAATTTGGCAGCTTTTTTTTCAACTGAAATTTGTATGTTTATTGTAAGCAACATAGTGTTCTTCTGACACCATGGACAGGCCTTAACACCTACACACTATTTTACATCTATTTTAGAACTGCTGCCCTCCCTTGTGTCATTGGTAATATTCATAGTCTTTTATTAAGATTTCCTGCCTGCATAGGAGTACATAGAAAAGATGTGATTGACCTTCAAATAAGATGAATTTGTTTATGTAATAATGACATTCATGTCTTTAAAAAGTTCTTTATATTTGCAAAAGAGTCAGGTATTACCTATTCCTCTCACATTTCAAGGGAGCTAAGGCCAAAATTCTCACCATCCTCCTTCCAGAAATAAAAAATTCTATGTTTGCTGCAGTTTCTGTAGCTACAATGTATAGTGAACTGGCTCAATGGAAAAAGTCACTAGAGATCAACAGTGCACACAAGTCTAACAAAATGCAGGCTGTTTAACTAAGTGACAGCATTTGCTGTCACTCCTCATTGTGACTTTGTTCTCTACTTACTTCATTCTCATAGGTATTCTGATCCTACTAGAAATCTTTATTCACATGCCCATGGTGAATATATACAGCCAATTTTCCTATTCAAAAAATCTTATGCCTTGTCTGTAGGTGATAATAAGTACTGTGAGAAAAGCTGATATTGAATTTAGCAAAGTAATCATACTAAACGCTGGGAGGATTATAATACCATGCCAATATAGAGAGGAAAAAACTGAAACTGACCCCTTTTCCTTAGAACAGGTACAATGACCATTTGCAAAGACTGTCCTGTGTGACATCACCTTGATGAACACATTGTTTTGTACCCTTCTTGACTAGCCCAGAAAATACAAACTGAGCTTTACATATGGGAGCCGGGTCACTAAACTTCACTGATTAATGCTCCTCTCACTACTCAAAGTTATATTTAAATCTAACCGTCAAAATTTCTTATGCCTGCATACTTGACATTTATGCTTTTATGCTGTAGAGATTCCACCCTACAAAGATATTCTAGGCTGAAAGTTATTTTTCTGGGGATTGGCAATTAAGGAGGCATTATTTTTTCCATTAGTTTGGTAGATTTGGGGACGGGAGGTAATTGGTATTAGGGGTCCATAATCATAATTCAGATTCAGTCAAGCTACTGAAATATACCCATTTTAACTTAACCTGGAAGTGTGCTGTGCAAACACTGGGTATTGAGAATCAAATGGCTTAAATGTGTCCTTGAATATACAGAGGGTGCAAGACCTCCTAAAATGAGTAAGATTCCTTAGCTTCAATGCATCAGATGTATTTTAATGTAGAGATCTGTTTTACCTTGTGTTGATTACAAAAGAAACTTATGACTAAACTACAAATTTGGTGAAATTAATCCCACTGTGAGGCCCTGATGCTGGGGAAAAGGGGAAGGAGAGGAAACACGAGTTCCAGTTCTACCCTAATTAACATACAAAATAATGCTTATGATTATTATGTTAAACACTGTTGATGATAAGAAGAAAAATAATAAAAATATGAGCATTCATAGTATTAATAAGTTACTAATTAGATGTTTACTTAAACATGTGCTTTTAGATTTGCGCTGCAGTGAAGTGTTCATGTGCTTAAATGGGAGTTTGTAGATATGCTGACTTAAAACACAAAATGTCTCTGCAGTATTTCACAACACCCTTAAGGGATTCTGTCTTCTTCTATAAGGATATTTAATTTAATGCAAAATAAATATGGTACTGTGTGTAGGTGAATGTACATCTCCTGCTAAAAGCTGGCATAAAATCTTCTGGATGTGGCATGAGTTCCGACATAGGATAAACACTGGGTAACAACTATGAAAGGCAACTTTGGAAATTAAGGAAAAAAAAAGTTAAAAAGTCCACCAATTTGGTCATCTAAAATCACTATTTTATGGTTAATGCAGGGTGAAACAGGATATAGCATAACTAGTTATGCAGCATAAGCATTAAAAGCCCCCATGTTCTTTCCCCTCCCCCAACTCATAGTAATCTAACTTTAAAGGCAAACCACCATGGTCTCTCTTCAGTCATGCAAATATTCAGCTGAATGAAAGCTAAGTGGTATTTCTTGACAGGTATTCTCAGGGAATTTTTACCTGCAACTACTGCACAAAATGAGTAAAACTACATTAACTGTAGAATACATAATAATGAGAAACAAACAGTCATCAACCAATGGTTAGAAAAAACAGTAGCTAGTGTATTTATTTTTAATTTTATCTGGCTGATAAGTAATTTGTTCAGTACATAATCTTGATTCAAAGCCCATATTTTATGAATTACCTGATGAATTAAGTTTGAACTTAAACCATGAAAATTATATATTAGAACTTCTTGACTCAGAAATGCATATTTAAACATGTTTTCTCTATGCTTCTGTGTCCCAATAGACTCATATATGTTGACAATGAAAGCATAATCTCCCTGTTTTCTAAATTTAAATGTAATTTTTAATTATTATCTCTACTTTTAGAAGCTCTGAAACAGCATTTTAGTGGATTTTCAGTGTGAAGTTTGGTTTAAGCTGACCATGATATTTAAATGTCTCTTGTTCTGTCCTTTCCATTATCAGACTGCAATTTCCTGGGTAGCTCCCTAAAGAAAAGGGAGCATGTAGCTACAGTGTCAAATGGAGATTTAAGACAAAAAAGCACAGTATGGTTTAGGAAGTCTCCAGAAAATATGAATGCAATGATCTTGTAAGGCAAAAATACAACTCCTCCTGAGGTGAAGAGGAGGGACAGACACTGATCTCTGCTCTGTGGTGACAAGTGACAGGACCTGAGGGAATGGCCAGAAGTTGTGTCAGGGTAAGTTTAGGTCGGATATTGTTCACTCAGAGGCTGGTCAGACATCAGAACAGGCCCCCCAAGGGAGTGGTCACAGCACCAGCCAGAGTCCAAAAAGCATTTGGACAATGTTCTCAGGTAGGTACAGTGACTCCTGGGGTGTCTTGTGTGGGGCCAGGACCTGAACTCGATGATCCTTGTGGGTCTCTTCCAAATCACCTTATTCTGCATTTCTGTAAAAAAATTTGAATGATATGGATGGTCTTGAATATTTACATTGAATTTTTCAGATCCTTTTCGGAATCAATTTAATCTGACACTCACAAATATAATAAACTCTGGGATTAGAGCTGGGATAGTTTTAACCACACACATAAAAGACAATTAAAAAACAACCAAACAGAAATCCCCAAACTGAAAACCAAACACTATGCCTCCCCCTCCCTCTTAAAAAAACACTTAGAACCTAATAGCAAAAAAAAAAAAAAAGTTCAAGCAATGTAAAGAAGGCTAAATAATGACAACCAGTAGAATTTACCCATATAATAAATATATGATAATTTTTGTGTTCTGCCCTCTTAATTCTGACATTTTAAATAAAGACCAAATGTAGAAATAAAGACAATATTTGAAATTGATCTTTGTTGCTATTAGTTGCAATTCCACCGAAGCTGATAAAGTTGTGTCTGCAGTGATTTTGGCTCAGAGCACAGTTATATTCTTTCAGTACAGTGTAAATTTTGTCTGTTTATTTGTGTTTATTTTGATTTAATTTCCTCTTTAGCCATTATGGAGTTTATTTTTAAATAAACTCTACTCTTCATAGGGACATCTGCTTGTTCTGGTTGGCAATGTGTCCCAGTGATGGTGATTTTACTCTATCAGTTTCTGCTTCTGGAGTGGAATATTAATGTCAGGGAACAACAGTGTGCATACAAGACAGCATAATGAGGAATGGTGCGAGGACAAGCAGTACATTGTAATGAGCCTCAAGCATAAAAACATACACTTCTGCTGTAATAAGAGATTGTATGTATGGGTGATTCAAGAAGAAATGATCAATTAATAAGTCTTTGTAATAATAGAGAGCACAGAGATGGGAAATCTAGCAAGACTCTTGGGCCTACTTTAAAAGGGAAAGACATTCTGTACAGAATAAAATACCATATTGTACTTTTTTATGTAGCTCAGAAAACATTCATTAATCTCTAGCTGGTGAAAAGCATGTCTAGATAGAGATGTATATGCATATATAAAAATACTATACAAATTATATTGATGATAATAAAGCTATTAGTATTAATTTTAACATTCTACATAAAACACCAGTAAGCAAATAGCATTTGGACACCTGCAGTTGCAGAAATAGATCAGGGCAGAAATGTATAACTTCACTTAAATAAGGTGAAAATTAAGTTTATTGACTATTATAGAAAAGGAGCAATAAGCTACTTCAGAGAGCAACAGCCTGTTCATTCCATGGGGAACAGGCTATGGGAGTTTTATGTGACATGATGGTAGAGCACTTCAGGAGCTGTGTAAAGGGGGTGTGTTAATAAGAAGTTGATTTCAAATTCTCTCTAAATCAGACATGAAAATGGCAGTAAAGAAGCCACAGCAAAAAAATGTCAAGGAAAACTTTCAACTTACCATGCTTTATTTTCTCTTTACTAGAAAAGACCATGTTTGCAGGAGCAAAATTAGAGGTTTAAGTAGAATGAACTTGTTTCCTTTTTTAATTTTTAAAATAAAACAAATAATGATATCACTCCATGACTGTCATTTTAATCATTATTATTTTCAATTTGCCAGATGTCTCCACTGCAAGTAATAAGGACAGCTTTAGACAGTTGAAGAGTTATAAGCAAGTTGCATGCAGTATATCTGGTTGCTGCAGAAAATCCTTATTTGTTAATGCTTACCATAGAGCATATGGCAAGTTTTGTTTTGTTTTTCTGCTCTGGCATTTGAAATAAATAGTATATGTATTAACTAGTATAAAATATAGGACTATTTATACCCATGCTGAAAGCATCAGTAGCCAAAAAACAGTTTTAGTGCACTTTGTATGTGACATGAATTTGTAGTTTTGTTTCAGAATCCCGTCCTCGGATACTGGTAGAATGAAGACTTTCTATAGCACCATAATTATTATACCTGTAAATATGTCTCAACTCTCTTCAGAAACTTCAGCAGCATCCTACTGATTTTATTAGAATCTACTTTTGGCCACAAAGCTGATTGAGTTAGAGCTTTCTATTCAATCACTAGTAATAAATGATGGCCCAGGAAGGAAATCTAGAAGAGTTTCTGATTTTGTACATATATTTAGATAATAAAAAGGGAAGAAACCTAATCAAGAAAAAAGAAAGAAAGGGGAAAAAAAAAAAAAAAGTGCTATATTCTGCTACATTTTAAAGTACAGCACTCCTACTGAGGTAAGCTTCCTGTACAGCCTGATGAGCTAAGGGGTTGAACCAAAACACTTTTTGTACCTTTTCAACAGGTATTTCTTCTCCTGTAGTTCTTTCTACTTTATTTCAGGGAGCACTTCATATGATATGCTTGCATTTTAAATTGCTGATTTGCTTTTTGTTTCATAATAAGGAATAGTATAAATCATCCAAAAACATTCTGTAAATTTGAAGGCCTGCAGAAATAAAGTTCTTGTAATCAACTGTTAGATCCTTGTGTTTCCCTCTCTCTTGTAGGCTCTCTCTCTTGCTTGTGTATCTGGTAAAAGTCAAACAGAGCCTTCTTATAAGGCCATGGATGCATGAAAATGGCAAGATAGGCTGTCTTGGAATTTGGTATGCAGACTGAGCAGATAGTATTGTCCTTGTTTTCTGTACAACTTCATTCCTTGTCTGCTTCTCTAATTTGGAAAAAAAAACAATTAATTGATTGAGAAATTTATTCTATGCCTAGTGAATTTTACAGAAAATATTTTTTTTATTGCAGAAAAAACATGTCTGTACTTGCTGAAACTAAATAACAAACAGTAAATATTCTCATCAGTTCTATCTCTATATGTATGCAGTTAAGGTTATCTTTATTGTTATAAATGTATTTACAATATATTGTACAATCATTTGTAAAAGGAAGAGATAGCAAGCTATAAGGTCTAGATGTATAAGTGATAAAATGTGATTTCAAAGTGCCCAGGCTACTCTCAATAGATACAAGATTATGAATATCAAATAGTTTTTTTCTCAAAGAAGTTTAAAAAACTGCCACTATTAAAATAAAAATAATAATAATAAAAAAATCCTGGTACTATGTACAGTATAATAGCACTTATAACATTTGAATTTTTTGATCTGTAGTTCCAGGCCACAATTCTGACACAGTGCAATCAGAGTTGACTTTTGCTCTTATTATTATTTTTTATGTGTGGTATTTTCTTCTTTCTAATTCTAAAAGAATGTATTATTTGAGTGAAAAAATTACTCTTTTTTTCCATTTTTTTTTCTTAATTGTACTGCCTGCTAAACTTTCCTTAGTATTTCTTTGACCCTGTGAAACAATTTTAGTCATATTTAACAAACTATAAAGTTGTCTTAAGAGAACAAATTCCTCATGGCAAGAGAAAAAGACCTGACTGTGTGCTACTGGGAAGAAGAGGTTGCTGCTTTCACTTAGAATACTGGACATTTGAGTACCAAGAACAGAGACTCACAAGAAATGAGACTCTCCAGTTTTGTATTAATCTTTGGGGTTTAATTGAAATAAATTAATGTGCCTACCTCTCCCTGACCAACAAATAACATACAAGGGTATTAGGGACATTTTCTCTTCCTGATTTGAACATCTAATTAAAAACAGCATCTTTCTGAAATTTCTATCTTAATGATAATCGAATTTAAGGGTAATTAAGCTTTCTGGAATGCTAACTGTATTTTTATGTGTCTGTAGGAACCAAAACCAGCAATGCATCTCTTTCATTAGACATGCTAAGGAGCTAAGTAACACAAGAGGAGTGACTCAGGCTAGAACTGTGGAGTCAGGTCTACACTAGGTGGCACTTGAGCCTCCATTTATTCAGAATGTGTTGAACTGCAGCAGCTGGAGCTTTGGTTCTTAACATTTTTGTGTCTGTTAGACATGAGTCATTAGTAATTCTAAAATGAGATTTAATAATTCTCACACAAGTAGTAAGCAGGGAATAAATATTTCATATTGTAACACATATTAAAAACATTTTGGCATCCTACATATGCCTCTGGAGTAGCTCTTTGGCATCCTTGTGGAAGTCCTTCAGTGTATTCTAGAAAAACTATTGCTTAAATAGCATTCATAATTGCCCTCAAGCAATTTTCACACACTTCCCAGATTAGTCTCATATCACCTCTTGTTAGCTGGAGGTGATTTAAACAAGCAACCTTGGAGTGTGTGCACACAGCACATCCGGGGAGTGATAACATCTCTCAGAATGAAAGCTTGGCTCACATCAATAATATCTTGGAAGTACACATTTAAACAAAGAATGTTGCTTTGGTGGAATCTGAAAATATGCAAATTTCAAATACTATGTCCCCCATCCCCCCCTCTTTTTTTTNNAAAATTTAAAAAATTTTTCCCCCCCCCCCCCCCTTTTTTTTTTTTTTTTTTTTTTTTTTTTTTGTGCTTGAAAGGCATGGAACCTTTTTTCTATTTTTTTCTATTAGTATATTTTCAGTCCTGGTACTGCACAAAGTGTGAAAACTTCTTATGCTGGAATAAAAGGACAGAATGTTTTCTCCAGATTTTCTCTTCGGTACAGGCTAACTTGCCCTTTTGACACAAACACATGAACAGAGCTCTCTGCATTTCTAATATATTACTATAAAACATAATAAAGGTGATGATGTACGTGCAATTGCTGAGTCTGCAGAGGAAAAATGTGATGAGGGGTAAATCAGAAAACAGTTGTGTTTGTCCAGTGAAGGTAGGATGCTGTGTATAGTCCTATGAAAGGGCAGGTCTGCTGTTCTGCAGACTGAGAGGTCGTGGTGGAGCAAACCCTCTCTTTCTTTTGGAGATTGTGACCGTGTTTTTTTCTGTAGGTGCTTGTTACCTCTTTTATGTTTTCACCAAATGTGTGATCTTTTATATGTGTGAGATATACATCCTTAATAAGATCTCAGAGCAGGGTAGGATAGATCTGGTGAATCTCTGTGGGTTGTACCCCTTCAGTGCCCAGTGGCTGATGGTTGGTGATGGGTGTGAGCAAGGCCGTGTGCCGCACGCCCTGCCGCGCTCTCTGCCGCGCTCTGCACCAAACCCATCACCTTACTGCGTCCACACTCACACCCAGACACACCTGCCCCTGCTTTTCTTCCTCATAAGCCTGCTGTGGGTCTCCTTGTGCTTCAATCATCCACAGGTTTAATGGCAGAGGAGATTCATTCTCCACAGAGCTGGCTGTTGGAGGTGCTGAGCACAATTCCAAGGACTGTTAATGTTAGTGTTAAGCACCTAGCAGTTCCAAAATATCTCATCCCACATATGATGAGCAGTTGTGCAAAGGCAGTTATGCTTAGTAAGAGGAATAAACACCCTTCAAGGTGAAGAACTGTACTTTGTAGATGACTCTTAAAGCAAAATTTCTAATGGTGAGCTAGAGCAAGGTTTTTGTGGAGCATTAAATCTCCTTTATTAATAAAGAAATCAATTACCACACTCCAGCAATTTACCATTAACATTCGTTCTGCATCACTTGAAATGTTGAACAGCTATAATCATAAGCAAAGACTTGAAACAAAGAAAAGCTGTCCCATAATTCCACAAATAGTGTTTTAATTAAATTTCCCACAAAAGGAAAGCATTCACATAACAAAAAAGGTACCATAAATCTCAGGGTCCTTAGCTGTTGTCTTAGACATTAGCATTTTACTAGCTATTGTTGACATAGCTGCAATTTTTCAGGCATATGTTTTTAAAATGCACTTTTATCCTACTCTAGACAAGGATTTAGTCCATATAATAGTATCCCAAGATGTCCTCCACAGCCTCTGCCAGGGTGGAAGCAATCTGCTTTAATCTACAGAGCACACTTCAGCTGGTTAGTATTCCTGAAGATGAGCATGTTAATAAAGCATTCTTCAGAAACACTACACACCTCACTGAGACATCACAGCAGGCGTTTAAATTGGGAAGGGGCAGGATTCTCATGAGGCAATGAGACAAAAAGGCAAAGTGTGCATATGTGCCAGTGCATGTCCTATGTCGGAGTCACAAGTCAGAAAAAAATGTTTAGAATTGAAAATGAGAGGTTTTATCTATTAATTCTTTAAAATATGCTTTATCCATCTATGTTGGAAGGGAAAATCATGTTTTAATACCCGTTAATTAGAAACAGAGAATTGTAAGATCCTTTCAGACTTTTATTCTAAGCAAGCTCAAGGTTTTGCCAGTAAGAAAACTTTGCAAATGTTCAGTCTACGTTTGCAGCAGTGCTTTCAGACCATTAGCCTTACAAAATGCTGCCTTGTGCTTGCTTAACAATTCTTCATCCTTCTTGATATTCACATGTCCTTTCTGTTAAACACTTGTGAAAGCTTATGCAATGCTGACTTTTCTATGCATGGTTTGATTAGACCAAGGTCATACAAAGCTGTCACTTTCTTAAGCATTTTACCAAAGTGAAGTTTGCATCAATGACATTTTCTTGTTTTGTTTTAAATAAATAATGACAAGGCTCTCTCTAGCTGGCCTGCTTCTCAGGGCTGGCAGATGCTCTTTGTTGCACAGTTCTGTTTCCCAACGGAATCAACAGCAGGACGTGTGGGATTAGTTTGGGTTCGCTTGGCTTTCCTTGGTTCTAGAACAGACCATCACAAACATGTTTCAGGACTCTTACCCCTATTCCATGACGCATTCCCAGGAAGTGTTGGGATCTTAATTTGTACATAAATAAATTAAAATAAAAAATGAATCTTCTATAAGTCACAGCTTCCACTTTCACTAGCACAACTGCAGCAAATATCTTCCACTATATGTTACCAAGGAGGAACTTTTGCTTGGGATGCAGGGATAAAATCCTTGGAATATTTTATATGATAAAACCAGTGGGAGAATGTTAACTTGCTGTTAGTTGAAAGGTTTGGAGAAACAAATATTGAATGGCTTTAGAGGAAAATTATACAAATCACATAGGAACATTCAGTCTTTCTCTTAATAGGAACATTTCTATAGAAAACAGTGAGTAACACTAGGATAAGGTTTGAGTCAGTGTTTTGGACTTTAAGCTTCAACTCCAGCGTTGTGTTTTTCACATAGTAGTATGCAAGCTCCTAATTACTGCATAAGTCTCTGGCCCCCAAGTGGATTTTAAACTATTTATGCCAGTGCAAGCAATCTACAAAACAAACAAAAACAACAAATCCACAAAAAAACCAAAACAAAAACCAAAACAAAAACCAAAACAAAAAACCAACAAAAACCACCAGCCAAACAAAAAAAAAAAGAAACACCACCAAAAACAAAAACAACAAGAAACCCACAAACTGTTGCAGAATTTGAATTAACACAAATGTGCTCTAAAGACACTTCCTGTTTTTGACAGATGCAACACAGTACTGAATTGCATTATAATATAGGAATTCTAAACAGAATTTAGAATTCCCATGTCAGAGGATTTGATGCAATAAAGCTCTGTATTGACACTAATATGATAATTACCATGTTGTGAATTGTGGTGCAGGACAACTGTGGTTTGGGTAGTATATTTTTGCAATTTAATTCTTCCAAATCATATGTGTGGTTCATGCACATGTATAAAAGAAGAGTGAAAAGAGGCTGGGCAAAAGCACTCAAGCTTCTTTGTCTTGTGCTGGCAGCATAAGATGCCTAAGGTGGGAGCGTAGCCCCTGTAACTTGTTTGTTTACACAGTGGTAGAGAGAGGCTGTTGCCAAAGGTGATTCAGAGGTTAAGTGAACAGAGCTGCAGTCTGGGCCTGACTCTCTCTGTTCCACAGTGGAGGATCCTGGGGCAGTCTGCCTCTGATTTAAAAGGCTGGATATGATGATGGCGTCAAAAGGAAGTACATCTGGACCGTGCAAGGTGTGGGGGTTTTTTTTGTTTTTTTGTTGTTTTTTTTTTTTTTTTTGTTTTTGTTTGTTTGTTTGTTTGTTGGTTTGGTTTTTTTATGTTGGTTTGTTTTTTGATAGTTTCCTAAAGCAAATTTTCTTTTGTTAACTAAATTATCAGAAGCAGCTCTCAGAATCACAACATGAAAATTTGTTTGTCCATTATACAGAGTAGGCAAAAGCTTTCAGTGTTAGAAAGTGCTCTAGGTCTGAATTTAGTTCTTTCTCAATCTCATTCATATTTAGCTTGTCAGCTGTTGTGACTCCTACTATGATCACCTGCTCCTATAAATTACACAATTTCAACTCACTATGACAAAAGGAAGAATAAAATTTGCTATTACTGAAATTTTTTTGGTCAATCAGTTTGTTGCAACTAACCTCATCCCAATCATTGTCAAATGGACCTTCTGACATTTGCACACATGTAGCAGCTGAATGAGGATTTAGAAATTTGTATTTATTTTTACACTTGTTTTATCATTTTATTTATACTTCTAGTTTTTCCTCAAACTAGAAAATAATTTTTTTAACAAAAAGAAAATTCAAATAAGTAATTGTAAAATGTTATTTTTAAACACATGCATATGCAGGGCCAGGGAAGTGTTTGCTCCCCTGTACTTGGCTCTGCTGAGGGCACACCTTGAATGCTGTGACCAGCCTTGGGTTCCTCACTTGGAGAAAAGCTTTGAAGGGCTGGAGCGTGTCCAGAGAAGGGCAACAGATCTGGTGAAGTGTCTAGAGTGTGTCATATGAGGAGTGGCTGAGGGAGCTGAAGGTGTTTAACCTGGAGAAAAGGAGGCTCAGGGGTGACTTCATCTCTCTCTACAATTACCTGAAAGGAGGTGGTAACCAGGTGGGGGACTGTATCTCCTCACTGGCAGTCAGTGACAGGAGAAGAGGACACAGTCCCAGGTTGCACTAGGAAAACTTTCTTTGCTGAACAGATTGACAAGCATTGGAATGGGCTGCCCAGGGAAGTGGTGAAATCACTATCCCTGGAGATGTTCAAGAAATGACTAAGCATGGCACTCAGTGCTGTGGTTTAATTGACAAAGTGCTGTTCATTCAGAGGTTGAACTCAATGATCTTGGAGGTGTTTTCCAACCTTAATGATGCTATTACTCTATGATGGAAATTAATGGCACTTTTTCTCTTGGAATGTGTTCTAACGTGGACTAAAGTTGCTTTTAAATTGATGTCCATTCACTGATTTTAAGTAGCACAAAATAATTTTCAATTTATGAAAAGGAAGTGCTAAAAAACCAAATAAAATCTCTGATCCTTTCATGTTATTTTCACAAAAACGAGACTTTTAATATCTGTGTAATACTTAGTTGTCTTCTGCCATCAGGATTTTAAATATTTGGGGAAAGACATATGAGAATTGATACAGTTAGAGTGTAATAGTAAGTAAATCAATAGTGGGCTTAGTGAAATATTTCACACAAACAAGATACAAACAAGCATTCCAAGGTTACAAAATTAGACTGTCACAACCAATTTTATCACAGTGGATTCTGTCTCAGGTGCAGAGGAAATCTGCCTGTTTATGAACATTGAAATCTGTATTTACCTTGGCCTATGGTTGAATTTGCCTTCCCAGGGGAAGGGAGTAATGATTGATAATGCATTTTCCCCATGAAATACAGCATAACTAGGTAAAGCCAAAACATTGTATTGGCACTAGACTGGCATACTTAAGGTCACTAGACATGCATATGTAGACAAAAATCAAGGATTAAAATGGTTTTGTCTTTATGGGGTTATATCTGCATTCTACCTAAATTCAAGGAAGAGGCAGCTGAAGGAATCTTAGAAACCTCTGAAAGAACAACCTTGAAAAACTCTTCAGATCTAGGTCTATATCCTTTCTGCTAAAGCAAGAGTTAATCCATCATGACAGATAAAACACCAGCCCCTACTAGCCCTTCTTTGGTGTACAGAATTCAATAACTAAAAGATATTTTTTCTAGTCTAGGTTGCTAGGCTGCCTCACTGAGGAGTAGGAGTTCCTCTATGAATTCTGTGGGATTTGTTTCATTTCAAATATGCCTTGCTATATGTCTTTTAGGATGAAAAAGAGTCAAATGCTTGGTGAAATTAAGGAATGTAGAGTTGTTTTTCAGTGGGTGGGTTTTTGTCTTTTACTTTTCTGTGAGGGCTTCAATCCTAGAGGAGTATGTTGAGAGAGTCAGTATATTGGCAGTTATTTTTAAGGACTATAAATCATGGACTGGGAAAGACTAATAATCTTGAGGAAGCAGAAATAAATGTCTTGGAAGAAAGCTTTACTATTGCCTGTGTACAAGGTCAACAATAAAAGAAAATGGTGAGCAGATATTATCTTCTCTCTTGGGTGCTCTTCTGGAAGAACACTGATATTACTAATGTTATGTTGCCTGCCAATAATTGTCTGGGGAAAATTCCATGAAAATTCCTAACAAAACATTTGCACTTCTTCAATTAAGGAAAAAATGTACAGGTCAGAGGCTCAGAGTCCAAAATGCTCCATACTATCCCTGAATATCATAATACATCAAAAATTAACCCAGTTAATGAAGTCAGTTCTCTGGGTGTAATCCTTAGGTTGTAAATGGACCTAGTTTAGTTATTATTTCTAAGTTCAAAAAGTATATTGGATGGCAATCTTGAGGATTTTGGAAGCAGTTGTTGGAAGAATTTGTCAAAATGATCTTGTGAAAAAGAGCTCTTGAAGTTACTGTGCCAAAGCAACTTGGTAAAAGGTCTCCTCCTGGTTTCCACCTTGATGCTTCCAGATCTATTTTTTTCTGTTTCTTAAAAATCAATGTTCTTGCAGCTTTAGCATAAGAAAGTACTGTTTTGTGAGCAGAACTTGTGCTGCCTCATTTTCTCTTGCTTTCAGCTATCACCTTCTCTTGAATATATAAAGCTAATGTAGGGGAGAAAAACAGATTTATATTATCTAGCTCTCAGTTTTTAGAATTGCAGTAAATAAGGGAAGGGATTTAGGAAGGTTAGTTCCATCCAATAACTTTACAATGTATTTACAAGTAGCAGTCAGATTTGAGTGTGGCAAACAAGCCCTAAGTCTGATTTCCTCTAAAAGGAAAAGTCAGTCAGGAAAAGAGAAAATTGCATGGAGACCTCATAGCTGCCTTCCAGCATCTAAAAGGAGCATACAAGGAAGCTGGAGAGGGACTCTTCAACAGGAACTGTAGTGACAGGATAAGGAAAAAAGGGTTCAAACTGAAAGAAGGAAAATTGATGTTAGATATATGGAAGAAATTCTTTACTGGGAGGGTGGAGAGATACTGGAACAGGTTGCCCAGAGAAGCTGTGGATGCCTCATCTCTGGAACTGTTCAAAGCCAGGTTGGATGGGATATTGAATCTGGTGGAAGCTGTCCCTGTCCATGTCAAGGGAGATGGAGCTAGATGATTTTTAAGGTCCCTTCCAACTCAGGCCATTCTATGATTCTATGATTTTATGATTCTATAAATCTATGATTCTGTGATTCTGTAAATCTATGGTTCTATGATTCCATGATTCCATGATATAGGTAATTTAAAACAATGGAACTATTATGAGAAGAGAGAGATGGAAGGAATTATATCATGTTTTTATTATTTCTTTCAGTTCAGGGCCTGTTTTACGTCTGTCAAGACTAATTTATGAAGATATTTTAGGCTTCTTTTTTGATTGAATTTCCTCTTTTGATAAGTTTTATTTTATTTTCCTAGTGGTTCCTTAAAGAAAAATCAAAATATTTTTTAAAAATTCAATGTATAGAAGCTACATTTTATGATGAGATATTTACACAACTACTCATGGGCTAGCATTTTTTGAGTTTTCCTAGACATGCTTCAGTGGGTTTATGGATTATTAAATTTACAGAGATTGCCAAATCCCTCAAAATATTTATCAATTTCCAATTGACATAAACTGCTTCATGCCATTAACTAGCTTGACTTTGAGGAATCCAAATAAGATGATCAGATTAATGAGTAATGTGATGGCTTCCAGCCATTCTAGAAGAGACAAAGGTCTAATGTAGGGTTCAGTGATCCCTTTGGTCTTGGTCTAAGGGTGGAGGAAGAGCTGCTTCTTTATTTTTTCATCACTAAGTGATTAAAGGATGAGTTTTTTCTTTCCTCCTATGTTCCTTCCAAACAAAATCAATCACTACTCTAAATAGATCCTAAAGTTAGGAGATTGTTCTTAGTTAATAACTACCTCTTAGCTTCCCCTGCTCTCTAGAGATAACAAAATAGCTTAAGGGAACTGAACAATATAAATCAAAATCTTATAAATTAATTTTATTTATTTATTTGGATGTTCAAGTATTGTATTAACTGTTGAAGTCTATTTAGTTAACTGAGGATTGTTCACATGCAAAAAAAATATAATTGTTTCTGAGATTGTTTTGCCACTTCTATAAAAACAAGTTTCCAATTCTGGACACTAAAGCTTATATTTTTTACTCAGTGGAGTTCTTAAATCTAAGTGACAATATGAAGTAAATGATTATTTACAATAAAAAGAATCTTACATCAGGAGATCAAAAAAAGATATCAGAAAATTGATCAAAATTAAAGGGCAATACTAGTAATATAAATAAATTATAAGTATTCTGATTTTTAAGAGAAAATTACATAGAATCATAGAATTGTTTACGTTGGAAAAGATCTATACAATCATTGAGTGCATACATAAATTCAGTACTGCCAAGCTCACCCCTAAACCATGTCCCTAAGCATCACATCTGCACATATGCTCTGAAATATCTCTAGGGATGGTGACTTAATCATTACTCTGGGCAACCTCTTCCAGTATGCCAATACATTCATCAAAGGCTTAAACCCCTCCCAAATAATGAAGCTACTTTATGCCATGAAAGCATCTGGTGGTAGTAGTAGGGAAGAAAGATCTCTGAGGGACTGTCATGCAGGGCAATACAACTTTGTTAGGGAGAGATTAGCTTGTCAGCTGAAAATGGGGGGGTATGCAGAGAGTGGGCACAGAAATCTGCAAATGGGCCAGAAGGATGCAAAGACATGGGGCTTTATGGATAGGTAGTAGTTTGAGATGCAGAGGTGGATAATTAAGAGCTGTTTAGCTGCTTGCCTCTATTCGTGCTGTGTTTGGGGAAAAGCACTTTGTATATTTTATTTAAATAAATAAAGTTACATGAAATCGTATCTTTGACTGATGTCTGCAATTTTCTTACTCCAATTGAACTAACCTATCAAGCCCTCAAATTAAAACCAATGGGCTTAGGTCAGAGGAGCAATGCCTTTTTGTTGTTGTTGTTGTTGTTGTTGCATTTGCATTTCATATTATGTACCAGTCGTGAAAGGAATGGGCTTTATTTCTTTCAACATTAAGTTATATGAGCTCAAATAAGGTTTTTCCTATGGAGGCTACCTGTACAAACTTATGGTAATAAAGCTGCACAATTGTGCTAAAGTATTTCATTTAGGGATTAAAACCTCTCTGTCTACCTCTCCAGGATGAAAAATCATCAAAACTGCTAGTGGTTTGACCTGCTGCTTCTCTTCCTTTTTCAGCTTTGAAATGTGTGCTTGCCAAGTGAATTGAAGAAGTGAACACGTTTTTTAAGCTGTCATTCCATATAGAGATTTACGGCTTTCCATTTCTATTTAGAATTAAAGAATGATGGTGTAGCCCTTTCCTGAAAAGTCCAATAAAACCAAAGTGATGCACCCAGTATATAATGAGAACTAAATGGAGCTTTCAAAATCACTAGTAGCTATGCATCTCTGTCAAGCTGTCATTTATCACACAATCAAGCCTCGAGCAGAAAGCAAGCCTCAAAGTGGCATTACAAAAACATGTTCTTGAAGCCTTGCTGAAAAGTTTTCAGAAGAACATTGTCAGAAATACTTTGTTCTATTTACTTCTTGAAAATGTAGTTACTAACTAGTGGGCAAACATTTCTTAGACAAGTATCAAAAACATTGCTTTTACTCTATGTACGAATTTTAATAAATGTTTAAATTATATTTTCCAATGGTTATGGTATTTTTAATACATATAGCTCGACATCAGTAATCAAAGAGATTTAGAGCTATTATAATGTAGCTCTTCCTATATAACAGTAAAACATCTGGGTTTACATAATCATATTGGTTAAAAAGGACCTCTGCAAGTCATCTAGTCTAGTCTTCCTCTTGAAGTAAGAACTCCCATGAGCACTCAAGTCAGTCATGCCTTTGTTTAGGTGCATGTTAGAAACCTGCAGGGATAGAGATCCTGGTTCTTCTAAGTCAAAGTGCCACACCATGCTCGTGGTGAAGAAGTTTTTCCTGAAATTCAGACTGAATGTCATAAACAGCAGCATGTGGCTTTGGTCTTTGTTGTTGCACCTGCCACTTCATCATCTCTGTCATTCCTTTGAAGTAGATGTAGGTTGTTATTAGGACCTTAGTCCCTCTTGTCACCAGAATATGTGAGCTAAGCTTCCTCAACCTCTTTCCTCATGGTCTAGATTCCTTCCACAGTACCTTCCAGGGGACCCTCTCCAGTTTCTCCATGCCCATCCTTAATGGAAGCAGAACAGGATGATAACTTCTTTCAGTCTGCTTGCTACCCTTTTTCTAATGCAGTTCTGTAGAAGTTAGTGTTATGGAATGAGAATGCACTTTTGTTGCCTTGTATTCAACATAGTGTCCACAGCAGTGTCAGCAGGGTGCTCCCCTCAGCCTATGCTGTTGTGTGGAGTTATCCTGCCCCAGGTGCAAAACTGGGAACATTTCCTTATTGGACCTCACAAGGTTCCTGTTGGCCCAGTCTCCATGTCTATCCATGTCATACAGAGTGGAACTTCAGACATGTTGTTGAACCATTTTGCCCCAGTCAGTAAATCCTCTCTGAAATTTGTCATGTCTGTTATTAACCAAATCACTGCTGACAATATCAAAGAGAGCTGGAGTCAGTATTGGTCTCTGTGGTACCCTGCACATCCCCAGCACTGGTAACCAATTGTCACTGGCTCTGTGAGGGATAACACTGTAGTGAACACTGAGTACTCTCAGGTTCTCTTGAGATTCAGAGGACTTAATAGGAAACTTCCTTTCAGTTTACAAGAACACTTTGAAAATCTTTTGAAAGGACACTAGTGGCAGAACCCCAGTAGCTACAAAAACATTTTGGAATTTGGCTTTTTTTAAGCTGAGTAATTAGAAAACATTTCCATGTGGCTTAATGAATTTCTCATTAAGAAAAAGAATAATTTTTTCTTCAAAGAAAACTGGTTCCAAGTAATAATAATAATAATAATACCTTTAAGGCTGTCAAAATATTCTAAAGACACAAGAAAAACACCAGGAGTTTAAAATTTTTTCGAGTAAACCACTTTTTTGTTTGTTTTTACTTTCTTCTTTCAGGGGCAGCTGTTGCCACCCCTGCCCACAATTATTTCTGCCTGCAGTTTAACTGACTTAGTCATTTGCCTTATGATTTGTCGAGCATCTTAAAGTAATCTAAATTGCAGGAACAAAATTGTTCCACAAAATTAGAACCTACACAAGAAAGGAGCAAATCAAAGTCATCTTGTCCTTCTCATCCTGAAAAGTACTCTTCTATTTATTACTATTAAATAACTTGTGGAAATAATGTGTATGAATCTTCACATGCATTTATAATCTAAGTCTTCAAAGGTAAATACAAACAGCTGAAACAAAGTAGGACAGCAAAATTCAACACAACAGGTTCATGAGAATTTCTGTGGTGAGGACTGTAATACAAAAGTGTTGTATAAAGCAGGTTGGAAAATAGGAAAAAAGTTTTGTTTTCATCCTTCTTTCAAAGCCAATTCTTTTCTGACACTCCAATTGCTGTCAAATTCCAGATCTAGAAATCCATTTGGAAAACCTTCATTAACCTCACAGAGGAAGACAGCCTAACTGATGGAGTTGAAGGAGTTGAATAGTTGACTGTGATGTCTCTAGGCAATCCTGTCCTCTCTCGTTTGGACCCCTACTTGAAAAAGAATATAAAAATATTACATGCAAGTGTGGCCTTCTGTAGAAATAGGCCTGCAGCATATTCATTATCACCTTTTGACTCTCTATATCTCTGTTCTGCAATTTTTTAGTAAAGATAATTGATTTCTGAACACTGCTTGGGATCCTGAATAATTTATTCACCTGTATAAATTTACTGCTTAGTCCTCAAACTTGCATCGCAGTATAACTGTGTCACTTCAACATCTGAAAATAGGAACACAACTTGAATGAAGTTGGCTTAGATCTTCTCTTTTCACTGAATAGAATGATGTCCCTGGAAGCTGGAACAGACACTGCAATTCAGCAAGGCTTTAATGTGACCTATGCTACTTAAGATCCCTGTGGTACTGGCAAAGCTATTAATGAGAATAAGCTTTCAAGTTCACTGCCACCTGGACTTACAATCTGGCATCTCTGGTCCAGAGGGTTCTGTGTGTTTTAAAAGAAGGGGCACTGCTTCCACATATAGCACACAACTATTTCTCCTTTCAACAGCTGAACCTCCATTGATGAACTTCAGCTGTTATTTGCTTGCCTATAAAGATGATAGAGTACTATTAAAGTCATAGAGATAGTATGTTGGCTACATTACAAAAGTAATGGAAAAACAAAGCAAAGGAACATTTCTGAAGTGATCCACATTTCTTTTGCTCCCTCTCTCTCTTATTCCTGATAGGAAAAAATAAACTTTTAGAAGGAAACTCGTACATCTCTTTCTTTTTTCTATTAAAAAAAAAAAAAAATAAAACTAAACCATTGAATTGTGTGACTAGCTAACAGTCAACTAAGCTCCTGACAAAGTGATATAATCTTTCTAAAATAAACACTGGCAGTGTACCAGCTGCAAACATTGTTCAGTTCAAAGTTAGAGAATGCAAGCATGGAGAGATAAAACTGGGTCCAAATATTGCTGCATTTTTCACTTTCTCAAAAGAAAACTTAAGTATCTCTATTCTTTCTGCTCTGTCCAAGTCAGATCCAAATCTGCAGGAAGACCCACTTCCACATAAGAAATTGAAGCAGATGTTAACCTTGTTCAATTTTTGATTTGTTTGTAATTGCTGCCTTTTCCAATGCGTAACCAATGTCCTGTCCTAAGGCAGCACAAACATACTCACGACCTTGGCAGATGCTTTTCTTCCCAAAAAGGTGAGAAATTCAGTAGCCAGGTGATGCTATGGGTTCCCCTACCTGACTCTTATACTTTTTATGTCAGAATGTCATTTATTTACCCTTTAGTGTCTTTAGTCCTATGTAAGGAATAACATGGGGAAATTTTTAAATTATTGCTTTCTAGGGCTCTGATTTTGCCTGTTTCTCTGTCCTGTGCAGACTTTTGCATGTTATCCCTCCTACCTTCCTCACGTGAATCTTATTTGAGTTAGAAAATTCTCATTTGAATTAGAATTCTTATTTGAATTAGAAAATTCGCATTTGAATTTCATTTGGATATAGAAAACTTCTGAGTGTGAGTACACTTTTTGCAACATACTTTTGTGTTTGCATGTCTTATCTGCCTAGAAAGCATAGAAAACAACCATCAAAAGTATCTCCTGTGTCAGCAGCCTGTGTGGAGAGATGGCTGGTGCTGCACAGAAGAATAGTAAAAGCATTTTCAGTCCAAAATATGATATGTGTGTGCAATAGACAGCTTTTTGAAAACAATAAGCAAGAATGTAGGGGGAATAAAAGCGTTCCTTTATGTGGACAAAATACAAAAAATTATTGACTAGTGTTAAAAAGAGCAAATAATTCAGCATAAATTAATAGTGAGATCCTGAATAAGAATGTGCAGCTCTCAGTAATTTCTCTGAAAGCTGCTGACACAGGACAAAGCAGAAAAAAAGTTGTATCTTTATGTAAAGCACAAGGGGAATAAACACAAAGATAATTCATAGAGAAGCACAAAGAAAACAGGATGATAAAGGGGGCAAGACATCAAAATCTGTGCAGAAGAAAATTTAAAAGTATAAAGTTGTGATAACAGTATGCAAATGCAAAATTGTGAAGGCATGGAGAAAACTGTGATGAAAAATGCCCTACCTCTAGGTTAATTATAGCCTAAAGACCATTATGTCAGAGGAGAAAGACAAGAGAAGAAAAGCAATTCATAACATTGAGGACACAACCAGTTAGCTGAAGGATAAGAGTTTGCATAAATGCAAGTAGTGCAGAAAAATAAAAGGTTTGTAGAGTGTGCAGTAGCACAAAGTACTTGGACAAGTTAGCAGAATAAAAACAAATAAGTAATTGAAG
The DNA here is from genome assembly GCA_013400275.1 of Rhadina sibilatrix. NCBI lineage: Eukaryota > Metazoa > Chordata > Aves > Passeriformes > Phylloscopidae > Rhadina > Rhadina sibilatrix. The sequence goes on along the minus strand of VWYO01010496.1, from coordinate 166,845 downwards.
GCCAAATGGAAAATGGTGTATGGATGATTGCTCTAGCCTGAAAAAGCTTTCTCAGTTCTATTCAAGAAGTGCATTGCAACTAAGCAGAGGTAAATTATAGTTTAACTAAAAACATATTCACCATAGAAGGATTTACATAAAAGGTAGCAGACCAAGGAAAATGCAGGTGCAGCCTGAAATTTCAGGTGCTGCAGAGAATGAGGGAGCTGCCCCTTTCAGCTAAAATGGGTGAACTTATGAAACACTGACACTAAACTTAGTACAAATGATTCTCCTGATTAACAACTGAGGTAGAACAAAAGCGTTCACAACAGCCAGCCAACAGAGCACCCTGCCAGCAGAACTCCTACAGTACTTGTGACTGGGACACCCTCCACCTACACTATACCTAGAGAAGGATGCAATTCTTTGGTAACCACAGCACCTCTTCTGATGTGTTCACAAAACTACAGGGAAGGGAAAAAATAGAAAAAAAGAAAAAAGCCCTCTAAAAGCAAGTAATGAAGCACACTAGTAAAGAAAAGAACATTGATCAAGTCAGAGTCCTCACTGCAATGAACTGCAAGGTAATCTTTTAGAAGCCAGTGCAGCTATGTTTTCTTAAAATTAGGCAACTTGCATATTAAGAAGTGTCCATTAAAAATTACTTACAATGAAAAAATATTAGCTCATAAAGCAAACATATTTAATCTTTACCAAGGACAATAATTATTTATGAATAATTTCCAAAGATCATATTGACAAATAACACTGTCTATAACAAAAAATTTCCTGATAAGTGGTTTTGAATGTATCTATTTACAAATGTTGAGAATATTATTTTCAGTTTATTAAGATACTTGATCTCCAAATATGTCAGAGACACCTCAAAATGTTGTAAATCAATATTCAACAGATGCTTCAAAAATAAAATACACATAGCATTACTCTAAAGTGTTGCAGCTGTAACAGGTAATGATGAAATATCCCTTAAAATATGGATATATTACCATGTAACCAAAGGATAATTTATATATTACAGTGCTGTGAAATGGGCTTTGGGCTCTTCTTCTGTCAAAGAGATTTTAGTTGCTTCTCTTTGAGACTTTGTATTAGCAGAAAAAAGATAAATGCAAATTAGAAGGCTGTGGTTATGCTGTTTCCTTGGAAAGAGTTTTTAAACAAAGATATTCATTTAAAAAAAAATGTTCCTAAAAAAAAAAAAAAAAAA